>JAYESA010000010.1:98403379-99003379 GCA_036927795.1 Iris macrosiphon | reverse complement strand
CTAGGCAACTCCTCTGGGGTTTCTGGAGTGAAATCACCCTCAAATCCTGGGCCGTAATGAGTGGGGCAAAGATCCTCCAAGTCCTCTGAAAAATGTTATCCAGTCAGGATTGGAGCGAAGCACAAGCACTAACAGCAGTTTCATTAAATTGACAAAATCTATAAACAGTGTAAGAAATACAAGATGGAAGTAAATGCTGAAAATATAAAGTACTGGAGAAAATGGAAATAGGCAATAGAGCATCTAGCAATGAACAATAAATAGTGAATGCTAGACAATAAATAGTGAATGCTGGAACAGGTGAATCTGAATAAAGTAGACATCTAGCTAAGTGTTTGAATTATCAGTTTATTATGTGATCGGCTTGGGACTTGATCAGGCTGGTTATATATGATTAACTATGATTCTTGTAGGTCAGGCTAACCATATGGTTAGCTATGATGCATATAGTGGTCAGGTTAATCATATATAACAGCTATGATGCATGAAAGATGGTCAGGCCGCACCCAACGTGAGAAGTGGGGTGAGCTATGATGCATGTAAATGATTTGGATATGATCACATAATCTACTAATAGTTCCCCATCCCCCAGCTAGCACGATGGATTCCAATCATGACTCCTCATGATGGGGATCTAGGGTGCTAACCCGTGTATCCATAGTGTCGGAATCAAGTATGTAATACAACTAGATTATAGAAGTAATCAACAAAATGAAAACTGTTAGAGAATGTACTCACCTGTGGTCCTGAGCAAAGTGTGAGGATCAATGTCCAAAGTGGGATCACAATGACCTATATATAAGATATCAATGTTAAATAACGAATTAAGGGAATGAGCATGATTAACTAATTAAATACGAAGTTTCTAGGTCATACTAAGGTTTAGGTCCAAAACTAGTTAATTAGTCTATAAGGTCACTAACTAATGAAATTAATATATAAGTAATATGATACTCTATATATATGGGTCTATAATAACTAACACTTATGTCTTAACTGTCATAGACATACTTATATATTACCTTAACTGCTACTTACAATCTCATACTCTAACTCCTAATGTTGCTGCTACACTTTGGTAAAATCAATATAACTAGTATCATTATCTAGTATTAGACTCACCTACCTAACTACCTGGACACATAACATACTGACAACAAAGAAACACAGGTATCTAATACATAGGTAGGAGACTCACTGAACTCCCCTAACACACAGGCACACACTGCTCACAGAATTTAAACTGACACATACACTCACACTCACTGCACTTAATATCCTCACTGAAACATATGCACACAGCCACACACTGCTACTAGGATACACTCTAGATCTAACACACAGGTAAACACACACACCCTTAGGCTAAACTGATACACAAAGCATACACTACCACACACAGACACATACAGGTTTTTAACTTCTCAGGCAGTCATACACACACAGGTAAATACAGTTTCACTTACACACAGGTTAACACTGATACACTAATCCCCCCTCCCTTTCTTCCAAATACTGCTACCTGAGAAACTGTTCCACTGAGCCACTCATACATAATTCTGCACACTGCACTTCATAAGATTCACACAACTGACACATACTAAAACCTAGACACACATAGATACATGCTAACACTGGTTCTCACACACTCAGGCACACATTGGCACATAGGCTCTCACACTGGTACATTCACAGGTTGCATACACATAGGTGTTCACTCACTGATACCAATTCACTGCACACTCACACACTAGGGACTGCACCTAATACACAGAGATACACTGGTATTCTCTCACACAGGGACACACTGAAATACACTCACAGATCTCTCACACGGGCACATAGGCAAACATACACTCAGAAATCACTCACTAACACACTGATACATAGGTATTTACTCTCAATAGCAGGGACACACACACTGTGCTGAATACTGATACACTAAACCTGGGTAAGTTATCACTCTTCAATTGACTGATACACTGCATACTTGGTTAACTCACTGATACATAGTATCAGTTAAAGAACTGATAATATAGGTATTCACTGAGACACACAGCATTTCACACTGGCACTCACCTAATACCTAAACACACAGGCACACTGGTTACTAGCTAGGCTCACACACGCAGAATAGCTCTACTGACTCACAGCACTCATTACCACACAGTCTAATACTGATGCAATTATACACTGCTACCTCATGCTGAGACACACTGGATGCTAACACACAGTTACACATCTACTGACACAGGTTTACACTCACACACTATAGGGACACTGATCACAGTCCTCCCTCTCATAATACCTCATACATACACATTATTGCCTAACCTATCTACTGATACACAGCCAAATAAATATATGCACAACACACACAGGCACAGCTCACTGGATACACATAGACACAGATACCTCACTTAACCCCTAATTCCTGATACACTACGAAAGCTCCACACTGGACACAACTAACCCAGTATCCCACACTGATACAAAACACACAATACACACAACCCGACTTCACAGTTCATCCCCAACCCACTGCTCAGTATTCCCTCTAAAAATCAGCTAGTAGACTTAAGAGAGGGCTGGTTATATAAAACTTAAGCTGCTACAGAACCTGCTGCATTGCCAACCTAGGCCTTGGATTGACTAGCCTGCAGAGTTGAATTTTCTGCTGCAACTACAAACCGATTCCCTCAATGCCCGACTGCACTGGACCAACACAGCCAGTCCCGACTGCACAATGCACCCGTACACTCAGAAATTCACTGATACCAATACTGACCTACAAACACAGTCACATACTATAATCTAACTGATACCCTGTTTCTCCTACACTGACACAGATACTAACACAGATAGGTACATACACACTGAGTTAAACACATAGGTAATACTGCCACATTAACACACAGTAAACTACACAAGTAAATATATTATGTATATAGTTAGATATACCAAAACATGCATAAATTCGAATACCCTAGATAGACAAACCCTTAATGAACATTCATCGAACACAGGAAGTGCTGAAATCGAACCCAAACACAAACTTCCTAAAAACCCAATTGAAACCCCTAAACGAGATCTGAATCTTCACGTAGGAGGATGAAATCAGTCTATAAGCAAACCCTAGGGTTAGGGTTCACGAAAAATTAGGGAAATACAAATGTTGGTCACAAAAACCCAAATCCTAAACCCTAAAACGAAATCTAACAGCAAGGGGGGTTTCCTAATGGCATTAACATCAGAAAAACAGAATTAAAAGAATAAAAATAGGGTTTTACCTGCAGGGATGGTTCCTCCAATGGAAGTTCTTCTTCTCAAATGCTTCTTGACCCAAACTCCTTGCTTCTCTTTGCTTTGAAAGAGGAAAAACGGAATCCTAGGGTTAATTCTGAATTCTGGAGGTGGGGAATGGTTTTAAGAAGGAGGCTAGGGTTTCTTCTACTACATGAAGAATGGTGGCTCCATTTTATATAAACAACTAGGTTAGGGTTTCCAAGCTTAGTTTTAGGTTAAACCTTTATGTTAAGTCATATAGAACCTAGTTACTAAGGTTTGGTCAGTCCAGGGTTTGAGGTCCAACCTAAAGTTTGAATTCTAGGGTTTCTCTAGAATTGGTCTTCAAATTAGGGTTTAGTCAATAGGGTTTGTCTTAATGCATTCTAGGGTTGACCTAAAACCAAACATCACTAACAATATATAAATAGTTTATAAAACTCAGCAAATTAATTTAATACATAATTATTCAAATTAGTAAAATTACACAAATGCCCTTATTTGGAATTGTGGTAGTGACATATATATATATATATATATATATATATATATATATATATATATATACTATATGACCCTAGTATAATTACGGATGCCCTGTATTTGCACATAACCATGTGACCCTGAGTATTAGTGATCTGTCTGCCTTGTGTACACTAACGTACTCGCAAGACATGTGTAGTTTGACTGTCTGATTGCACCTCAATTGAGGATGCCACACCGTGCAATTAGACACACACTTGACCCTAGTTGACCAGTGTCACCCTAGTGTAGCTGCTAAGTTTAGCATAATTATATTGTGTGTGTGCTAGTGTAATGGTTGATGATGTATTGTGTTATATTATATGTATATAGGACCATTGGATCGTCTTGTGAGACTTCAGGAGCAGGATATTAGTATTGCCAGCTAAGGACCCCAGGCGAGTACATTCTTTGATAGTTTCTTATTTATGATATCCTCTATGTTCATTGTATCTAGTGTAGATATCCATATTTCTTGACACGATGGTTACACGGATTGGTATATCCGGATCTCGTCATGAGATGTTATTCCTTGTATATGGTGTATCTTGTACAAGTCTTGTTTTATTGATTATCTTGTGCATTTACAGACACTGATTCTCGGGGAGACTTGTTACCTTCCTAGAGAATCCCGTGCCATAGCGTACCATTGGTTGGATCTATTATACCAGTCGGGGGTTGAGAGTATTTTAGTGTAGATATGTGATTATACCCTTTATGTACAAGTCTTGTTCTTATGTTAGTGTTAGTCATACACCGCACGTATGACTAGCCAGGCCATTATTCCTGTACAAGTTCCCAAGCCGATCAAATGTTAAAGCTAGTACTCACACACTTAGCCATTAATATTCTTGTTCATTGTCATATTGTTTATCCCTATATTTATTTCCAGTATTTCCTTTATTATGTATCTCTTGTACATATATATGCATCTTGTATATTTACATCTATTTACTGCTACATAGTTTATATTATTAATTTAGAACTACTATTAGAGATGTACTTCGTTCCAATCATGACTGGATATTTTTCCAGACTGTGACATAGAGCACTTGTTTCCGGCATACTTGGAGATTTGGATGTTACTGATTGCAGGTTAGACTATTTATTGTTGTCTAGACTTGTCTTGTATTTTATTTGTTTTCTTCGATATCTCATCGTGCTTTAGTTTATATGATTGAGTATTCCATATTATATTGTGATATCTGTGTCTCCTTATGGAGTTGGATATTCATGTGAGAGTGATTATCTAGTATTATGACCTAGACAGCGTTCTACCGCCGATGCTGCGGCGTAGGCTGGACGTACCCACGTACTCGTACCGCAAATTCTAGGTTGGGTCATGACATTGTCTGCGTGTGTATGGGAATTGTGAGAAGGTGTGGTGTGCCTACATTCATGTGTTGGTGCTATATATTAATGTGTGTGAAGGAAAGTTGGCATAGTACAATGGGGAGACTGGTTAGCATTACTGTAGTAGGAAGTCCTGCTAAGCTTGTGCACTCGAGTAGGAGCAATGTACGTGTTGATCTGTGCAGCAAATAGATGCACAGTAGCAAAAGTGAAGTGAGCTTGAGTATTGGCTTAATTAGTGTCCAGTAGTGGTTGGTGCATTAATGTGTATAATGAGTGTGTA
Organism: Iris macrosiphon; assembly: GCA_036927795.1. Taxonomy (NCBI): domain Eukaryota; kingdom Viridiplantae; phylum Streptophyta; class Magnoliopsida; order Asparagales; family Iridaceae; genus Iris; species Iris macrosiphon. Next base: position 98,997,936 of record JAYESA010000010.1, on the reverse strand, counting down.
TCATATGGGAGGTTATCAATGTCTCAGGATTTGAAGACCAATGTCCATGTTAGTCTAGTAGAGTGTAGTGTCATATATGTTGTGTCCTGGAGTGAGGGGTGTAAGGGCATCAAGGGGAGAGTTTTGAGCTGCTACTACACTGTACTGTAATGCAGTACAATCATATGCATTACTTAATGACCTGACAACAAGGGAAGAAACTACCATCTACAACAACGTCTATTATTCTAGAAGCAGTCCAGGTAGAGCAGTAGTTGCTGCAAAATTCGGAGAGGGTATTGCAGTAGTAGGTACTGTTTTTGATAGCATGTTGCTGTGCAAGTGTTGACAGCGAGAAGTATCGAGGAAGGATAATCTTTGCAATACACTGAGCACTGGAGTTAAGGTATAGATGTATAAGTTAAGGGTATATCTAGGTGTGACAGTTAGTGTAGTTATTGTTTGCAGTTTAAACTGCTAGTTGCAGGCAGTCTAATTTAGGTATGAGGTGAGGGTAGTAAGATGTATGTAGGTTGACAGTTATGGTATTGGTATGGGTATGTTTAATACCAATGCCAGTGAGTTGTGATGCATTGGCTTAGTATCACGTTCTGAGTATCAAATAGATGGTTAAGATATTAGCTTAAGATACTAAGCATATATTTAGAGAATTATAAGTTATTGAACATTATATGTCATTAGTTAAGGTATATGTCATATACATAGATATTGGTTGATACCTTATGACACTATTTTATATGTTAGATATAACATATTTATATGAGTTATATTAAGATATTGGGTAATTGTAGGATACATGTTGAAATACTAAGATACGGGACTAAGTATTGGTTCTAGACTAAGGTATTAGTAGGTAAATACTATAAGTATATATATTAGCTAGTGTTGACCTAGAAACTTAGGCCTAACCTAGTTTTAGCTAGAGTTGACTAGTTCGACCCTAAGGTTGTGTTTGGTTCAAGTTTTTGAGGCCTGGGAATTGGTTTTAGACTACTTACCCTTGTTTGGTATGTGTAGGATTAGGAATTAGGGGGGAATAGGAAGGGCTTCATATTTTCATGGTTGTGGGAAAGTAATTCCCAAGGCCCCCCTTGGGAATAGTTTGCTTTCCTAGGAATGTTGCTTGAATATTTTGTTTCGACAATAACATTCTCACTTTACTTTCATAATTTTAACTTCTTTCCCAAACATGTAAATTTAGGCAATAGAAGCATGAAAGGGTATTTATGAAAAAATAAATAAAATAAAATTTATATTTCATATTTTTAACCTAATATAACCAAACATGGGTATGGGATTGTTGAATTCCTTTCCCATGGGAAAGGAATAGAAAATAAATTTGTAAGAATACAAAACCTTCATCCAAACAAGCCCTAATAGTCAACTCATTAGGTATAATGAACCTAGAATCAAGGTATTGACCTAGTGCGACCTAGTTTCACTTAGTTTTATATAAAAATAACTTAGAGACCTAGTATCAACCTAGTATATCATGTTTATAATTCCAAACAACTATTTTTACTTGATATTCATATTTAGGTCCTTGATGCACTGATAGAGATACTGTTTGATATTCCACATCAGATTCCAGGTGAGTACATTCTTTGATAGTTTTATTATTTTATATATATTATGATTCTTGTTTATTGTATTGTTTTATCTGATTTTTCAATACGATGGACACACGGAGTAGTATTATGGATTCATCTTTGAGATACATGGTTTATACTTGCTGACCCATCAGGACTCTTTACAGGCACCACCTTTATCAGGACTCATCTGGAATCACTTATACTTGACTAGCATCTTATTGATCTACGTATTGGAACCTGGATCCATTTTTACTAGTTCGACGAGAAAATACCTTAGTAGACATGTAAATATTCCCAAAATTTAGAACCACTCCCCCAGGTCCAATCTGGAATGATAGCACTCTCACTTTTCACGTGCGAGTTGTCGTATATTACCCCTAGCCATTTACATGTCAAAAGTGGTATTTTAACACACTAGTTAGATATATACTTTCTAGTTTTACTCTAAACTTTCTGGTTTCACTCAATACTTGCTAGTTACATTCTTGTCTGTCGTACTTGCTGGCTTTTGCATATTTTTCTATCTTTATTTTCATATTTACTTGTTCACCCTATTTAAATTTCTATGCTTCTATATTTATCTGTTCCATTATATTTATTACCATAGTTCATTACTTATCTTTTTATCATGTATTACTTTACTATTATACTTTTATAGTCTTTATCAATTAACTGAAACTGTTGTTAGAGGTTTTCTCGTTTCATCCTGTCTAGATAATATTTTTTAGTTGATTTAGAGGATTGGTGTCCGACTTACTACGGACCGCGGGAGGGAGTAGCAGCCATGAACCCTGCCATTCAGGAGTTATTACAGGGAGGTCTAGACAGTGCCACCAGTTATCTTAGTTATATTTACTTAAATATTTTTTGTACTGGATTTGTTTCCAGCTATTGAGACTTTGAGTTATTATTATTTGAGACTTATATTTGATGTTGAGGATTTCTAGACTAATAATATTGTTTTATTGTGTTGAGATGTATATTTCTAGACTTTTATTCTTGGATTCTCTTTTTTATCATGTCATGTGTTTATTCTTTCTTATAGTATCTTGTGAATAAGTATTGATATTGCCATTATATTATCATCTTGTCCTCCTTATGGAGTTGAGATATCATTAACATGTTTAGTTTATATTATTGTGTGAGATTGATAGTTAGTAATATTGACATAGACAACATTCTACCGTCGATGCTGTGGTGTAGGCTGGATGTACCCACGTACTTGTGCCCGATCATCAAGATACAGGTCGTGACATATTTTTGTGGTGTCCCATGCAGACACGCTTCGATATTAGTGCGATATCGTGGTAATGCAATGGCTTAGTTGTACTACTGTGAGCATGCGATCGGATATATGATATAGGATGAGAGAATACTCAATCACAATTAGGATTTCTTTAGATATTCCTGGAATGACCCTTGAGAATCTTACTATAAATTATATTTCAAAATCTGATTCCCATATTTTCGTTCACTTTCACATATTTATTTTGATTCTTGTATCGAGATAAATTTTATCGAATGAATTGAGATATATTCTGAAGACATATTTTGATGAGGACAGTAAGAAAGGGACTGTCTGCCTTAGTTATGGAGTCTAGAGTTTTTTGCAGCCATATTAGGGGCATAAAGAAGACATAAAGCCTGAATTTGGATATACTTCTCTTGGTTATAAAATTTAGCATTTTTGCCGCCAAGCTAGCGGCAGGGCAAAATTCTAGATAACATAATTTTAGAGCTACATTCCTTAGTTATGGACTCTATAGTTTATCGTAGCTATGCTTACTAGCGTGGCGAGGATTCTGGGTAATATGATTCCGGATAGACTTGTATGATTATCATATTGTATCTTAAAATTGGTTCTTAATGTATCATCTCTGTCATTCAAATCATGTTATCATTGAATTCTGTTCCATCACCCTACTAGCACAGGATAGAGATATCTTTAGTTTCTCTAGTTAGTTTCTTATAGAGCTTCACTTTATTAGTTCCTGAGGCAGTTCCTGTGGATAATGCAGTAGCTTGGTAACTTGCAGATAGGTTTATGTTAAGTTGAGTATCAGTGTTGATTGTTGGGAGTATAGTTGTGGGTCTGAGATGGGTTCCTGGTTGGGTATATGAGCATTAAGTATCAGTCTATAGGCCTATAAATAACTCATAGTATAGTATATTTTGTAACAATAGTTCTAAGGTAGGTGTCAGAGTATAGTTTGTAGTTGTTATCCTAGAGTGTTAGTATTATATTCTAAGTAGTATGAGTTAGTGGGTTAGGTGTGCTCATGACCTAGAGCTATAGTGTATCACAAATACTAAAAGTGGTAACCTTTTATATTGAGTATTGTGGCTAGGTTGATGCTTAGTGAATAACTAATATAAGTATCAGATATATGTGAGGGGTCCAGCTAGGCCACATGTGGCACAGCAAATTGTCCCACACCAGCAGAGGGAGACACCACAGCAGGCCAAGGCTTTTGCGATGACGTTCGAGGGGACTCATGCTACAAGTGTTGGGTTAGCAGGTTCTGTTCTGGTCTTTCCTTTTCCTTTTCATTTATTGATCTGCTGGATTCCTTAGTACCTTATAGCTTGTGTTAGTAATTTTGTGCTATATTATAGTTAGTAGTAAACCCCTGATAGAGACTGCAATATCATGACAGATAGAGACCATATGCATGTCGATAATTAGTAATAATTTCTTTTTAATAGAAATGAATGTTTGTATGATTTTAGTCGGACTTCCTGAAAATATGGCTAGATTGGGGTGGTAATTTTAGTGAGAGTAATGATGAATAGATTATGATCAGTTAGAAGAGAGGAGACGAGATGTGTAAGGGATACTCTATCTTTTGAACCAAGAGATATTCCTTTCAGTTCGTGCCTACTTCCATCCTTAAATTTTGAAGAATTATTTTCTAAGGGGTTATGATTGTAACCACCACTTTCTCATGCTAGGTTAATTTTTTTCATTTCTGTATTAATGGCATTTGTTAATAAAATATATATAATGTTAATATAGTTATAATGGTTGGTAAGTTATCCTATTAGTTAGACTTGGTTTTAGTAAGGCCAAGTGGACCCAACTCGACCAATTGAACCACATAGACCAATTAGACTAGTCATGACTACACTTGTGTAAACCCCCTCACCAAAAATATTTATTTTGTGTGTATTTTATATTATTATATTTATTATAGATTATTTTAAATATTAAATTTTTTTAGAGTATTCTCTTATTTAATTAGAAATAAAATTCTTGATATATTTACTTATATAAATATTTATTTATAATTACTTTACAAAGCTAAATTTTTTCATATTTTATTAAAGTATTATAAATTTTCTCGAATTTAATTCATGTATAAAATAGGACTCCCTTTAAGCGGAACAAATTTTTGCGCCCCAGATTGATTAGGAAATATGCCGAAATTTGGCCGAAAAACTGTTCGAAAATAGTTCAAAAATTCAATCCAACCACCCCAGTTTATGCCCTATTTTCTACCAACTCGTTTATTATTTTTAAAATATAATTTATAGGAATTCTTCACAATATGCCCAAGATTATTATTGTTCTTTTAGTTTTTAATAATTTGCAATGTGGATTAAATTAATACGATTCCAAAACGACAAAAAAACTTGTTTTCTTAAAACTAAAATCATGTGATACGGAGTGTGCCCCGCCAAACGGGACCACCTCACCATGTAACAATTTTATCGAAATGAGCGTATGGTATATCCAGACGAGTGAACTTTTACGGAAGTTGATTCGGACGTGTGTGCGCGTCGGAATAAACCCGTATCCGTAAAATGTCCCGTATCAGTGTTTTGTAACTTTTCTAATTAGTTTGTGTGCGATCGTCGGATTGCCACATAACATTCTCCATTAGACTCACAATGTTTGACTTGTCCTGTGACCCAAGTTTCGTTCGATTCCGAGTCAGTCGACGGAATATCGTTTCGTGGGCCCCACGGTTTGACTTGACGAGCTATTTGTGATCGGTTCACCAGAATCTAAAATTGGACATACCTTTGAACTCGTATTATCATTTAGGATTTTTTTGGCCTATAATTTATCCTATTTAGAGACATTTACCCCTGACACGCAGTTTGGTGCAAAGTGGCCTTCTTGTGGATCCTACTTTGGTCCAAAATTAATGTTTTGCCCTTGTGTCCAAATTGGACAAAATGGTAGAGTTTTCTGACTATATTGCTTATTCTGGGAATGTTGGTGATATTTTTTTCAGTATCCGCAGACGATCTTACATATTCCTCACTTTTTGCTATTGTTGACTTGAAGTGTTTGCAGCCAGAACATTGTCTAAACTTTGCTCGGATACCAGGCAAGATACCGTGCTATATCTAATATCAGTTATTTTTAATTCTGTATTTTATTTTTTAATTGCATAAATTATTTTCATATATAAACTGTGCGTCTAAGTTGACTTGGGTGCAAATGACGGGGTTCGTTATTTTTTGTTGTTTTTATTTATTATATGCATGTTGACTTAGTTTTAGCGGAATACCTCCTAATTGTGGGATATTTTTATATTTTATTGGACCATGACACACATATGACATGGTTTGTGATATTCTGCTAGGAACATGGACTGCGTATTCGACTTGTTACCGGTACGTAAGGAACGTTTGACGGTTATAATGTAACTATTATGACTACTGTGTTATGATTAGTGTATTAGAGAATCATACAGTTATAACACTAGGCACGTCGTGTACATAACTTGGTTAGTAAGGCGATAAGGGGGAGGACAATGACTATGCGTATAAGAAGCCAAATCAGTGAGCCAAGTCTCCGAATGGAACTTGGTATAATGATATATGTTTATGAGATACCTTGATATTACTAGATACCCTGCTATTATATATATATATGAGCCTAAATTCCACCCATGTGTACGAAAGTTGTCCTCCAATTTACACTTTTGGTAGTTAGAAAACCCTTTGCATATTTAATTACTTACTGCAGTTTATATAGCTTGCTTCTATGTATCTTGTTACGTCCCTCTGAGGATCTAGTCCCTTTTCAGGTGTAGACGATCTTGACTATTTGTAGGAGCACGGATCAGGAATTGCTACTTCTCTCTCTTTCGAGGAGGTCTTCCCTTCGAGCCTCATTGATTATTAGATGTACTTATTTTGTTTCTCTTATATTCTAGTTTGGTAGTGGATTTGTCTCCACCCAACTAATTATTCTTATCAAGCATTTTATACTTGATTCAGTTATATAGTTGATTGGTTTTTTATTTCTATTTGATTCTGTGGATAAGATCTAGTTATGCCCTGTGACTTATGACATAAATCTATACCACTTGTGAATTGTTATTCATAATACAGCGTACGTATGTGTTATAGTTTTCATATATTGGAGTTTCCATATACATACGACTGACATGTTTACGTATTTCCAGTCCTACGTATTTTGGGACGGGGGCGTGACAACTAGATTAATTAGTTATTCATTTAGTTAAATGGATAAAAGATTCATTTTATTAAGAGTAGATCCTTCCACCTAATTAAATATTCTTTCATGAAAACTAATAGGGTTACAATAGACATTTTGGATTGACCAAATATGGGATTAGTGTAGCCGGCCCTAGAAAAAAGGGGAGTAGCCCCTTCCTTTTGTCATTTCATACTTTATTTTATCCCCAAAATAGTTCTTTCCCAAATTGGAACCAATCCCAATCCTTTTCCACTCAAATTCTTTGTATTCCCTACTCATATTCATTCCTATGGAGGCTTAGGAGCTTGGATTGCAAAGTGCACTACTTTGAGGGATAATATCTAGGAGCTCGTGTCAATTTCGATCCCTACGTGTCCATTTGAAGGAGTTTCATTGGGATCTGACTCCAATAGATATATTTCCCTATTCCTAGTGATTTTATGGTTAATTTATGGTATTAAATCTATAGGAATCCTCCCATGGCTAAGGACTACCTATAGAAAGACGAATTAGCTTCTAACAAGGCCTATTGTGATAGCTACATTGAGTTTTGTGGCCAAATTGGAAAAATCTGAATTTGGTGCACCAAGTATTTGAGAATAGGTCTATTCGTTATTAGAGGATTAATTTCATGGATATTGTGCTGTACGTGTCCATAATTAGATATGGGAAGTGCATATTATTATACACCATGGTACGTGTCAAAGATTTTGGTATTTTTAGGGTTTTTTTAATTTGGTGCTAATCCTTCTTTGATTTGCATTATATTATTTACTATAGCTATTTATATATCATAAATTGTACATATACGATAATTAATGGTCATTGCATTGATGTATTATGAATATAGAGTTGGTACCAAAACTTGTGACTGCTTTGAGTATCATATTTTGTCCTAGTGCACATGAGGTGTTTGATACTTCAGATATCATAAGGATATTATGAGATTGTTAGTGTTATATATATATATATATATATATATATATGTGTATATATATATATATATGTGTGTGTGTGTGTGTGTGTGTTGTATGGTGTACTATATGTGTTTGACAATTGGTCATGTGTGGATTGAGGGGGAGGGGATTATATGGATGCATTGTGTCAATGCTTGCAAGTATATATGTGTTTTATGGTATGTGAGTTTCTATTGGCAGCAGTGTGTGTGTGTGTTTGTGTGTCTGTGTGCCTGAATGTGCATACATGGTTGTGACTGTGGTGTAAGGGGTATGCTGGGTAGTTTATTGGGTTTGTATGTGTGTGTATGGGAGTTGTGAGCAGGTGTGGTGTGCCTACATTCATGTGTTAGTGCTATATATTAGTATATGCGAAGGAAAGTTGGCGGTTAGCATCACTGCAGTGGGAATTTTTGCCAAGCTTGTGCATTCGAGTAGGAGCAATGTAGGTGTTGATCTGTGCAAGAAATAGGTGCACAATAGCAGTAGTGAAGTGAGATTGAGTGTTAGGTTAATTAGTGTTGAGGAGTAGTGGTTACATTCATGTGTATAGTAAGTGTGTATCACATGGGAGGTTATCAATGTCTCAGGATTTGAAGACCAGTACCTAGGTTAGTCTAGTAGAGTGCAGTATCATTTTTGTTGTGTCCTACAATGAGGGGTTTATTGTGTCCTACAGTAAGGGGTTTAAGGGTATTAAGGGGGAGAGCTAAGAGCTTCCACTGCACTACAGTGCAATCATATGCAGTGCTTAATAACCTGACAGCAAGGGGGAATCTGCCATCTGTAGCAACATCTACTGCTCGAGAAGCAATCTAGGTAGAGCAACAGCTACTGCAGAATTTGGAGTGGGTATTACAGCAGTAGGTGCTGTTATTGATAACATGTTGCTGTACAAGTGTTGACAACGAGCAGTATCGAGGAAGGTAGATCTTTCCAGTACACTGAGCACTGGAGTTAAGGTATAGATGGATGAGTTCAGAGTATATCTAGGTGTCACGACCAACACCCTGAAATTTGACATGAGTCATGGGCACACCCAGCCTATATCGCAGTTTTGGCGGTAGAATGATGTACAATAAGGCACAAGTATAATCTATAACTCACAACATATATACATATCCACATTATACCTAATAACGGACATTGAGATAATAAAATCACAATGAGATAATCAAATAATAGTCTCAAAATCATAGGTCCAAAATAGTCTCCCAAATAATACTAAAGTCCTAAATAGTAATATACAAAATATAACTAAAAATCCTGGAGAACAATCCGGTCCAAACCAACTAACTAAAATAACTACTTTACTAAACTACTCAATCGCAGTCGGGGTCTGAGCTGCTAACTCTCCATAATATACTGGGTAAGTCTGCTACTCTAATACGCATGCACACAACTAAACAAATAAAAACTAGGCATATGTAAAATGAACAATACAATCAAGCAAGGTGTACTTGCCTAACAATAGTCTGGTGCTGAAACAACGCAAGTTAACAAGTACAACGCTCTCACTAAATATGAAAGCAGAACAAGCGCCTCAAATGCTGCAACAAACATCACCAATATTTCTAAAATATAATAAATAGCTAGGATTGACTACCCATAAGTCCAATTTGGACACAAGGACTAAACCAGTAATTTCGAGCCAAAGAGGGGTCTACCGGTAGCCCACTTTGCACCGAAAAGCGTGTCAAAGGGTAAAATCCTCTAAATATGATAAATTATAGGTCAATCAAATCTTAAACGATAATACAAACTCAATGGTATGTCCAATTTTGGATTCCGGTGAGCCGATCACAAAATTGCTCGTCAAGTCGAATCGTGGGGCCAGCGAAACGGTGTTCTGTCGACTGACTCAGAATCGTGCGAAACTCCGGTCACAAGATAAGTCAAACACTTTGAGTCCAATTGCACAAGTTTCGTGATGATCTGACGAGGTTACACAAACAAATTAGGAAAGTTGCAAAACACTGATACCGGAGACTTTTTACGGATACGGGTTGATTCCTGCACGCGCACAAATCCGAATCAACTTTCACGAAAGTCCACACGTCCGGATATTCCATACGATCCATTTGGTGTAATTGGTATGCGACGAGGTGGTCCCGTTGGAGGGGCACACTCCGTATCGTAAAATTTTAATTTTTGAAAATATGATTTTTAGTCAACTTCTAACAGTTTGTATTCGATAAATACATCAAGTTAATTAAAACTAAAAGAAAGGTTTTTTTGTCCTATATTTTTCAATAAACGCCTTCAAATAGATTTTCATATCAGAAAACTTAGTATAAATTAGGGCAGTTGGACTATTTTTGTCATATCAGAAAACTATAGTTTTTCTGTGTTTTGATCTCAATTTTTACCTAGTTTTTATTGTTGTTTAATTAAACTAATTAACGAGTATTGAAGAGGGTTATGTTGTGAGTATGTACGAAGAAGCCGTTAGAGAAGGATGAGAGATGAGAGAGATAATGTACCTAGAAGTGGGGCTCGTGGGGGTTGTGCGACTGTCGCACGGGTCGTAGATCAGGGTCGAGGCGGCGCTGCTGGCGGCCAGGGGCGGTGCTGCGGAGTCGACGACGCTGGGGGGAGGTCGGTCTAGGGTTAGGGTTGATGTTGGGATAAGGTATTAGTGTTAGGGTTGAGAGTGGATGAATATATATAGAGAGGGGGAGAGAGAGTTCGGGTAAGGAGGTGTGGGTCTGTGTGTGTGTTTATATTGTGTGTGTTGGCGTGTATTATGTTTTGATGGGTCTTTTGTTGGGTTTGGGTTGATTTGATTGCTGTGGGTGGTGGTATTGGTTTTCCTTCTTCCTTTCCTTCTCTTTTCGTGTTCAACGTATATATCACCTGTTCTAGAACTGTTAATACTTAATTCTGACACATTATTTCATGAGATGGTACTAGTTGGATCTCGTCATGAGATGTTATCCCCCTTACCGTGTTCAGCGGGTACTATATCACGTATATTTTATCATGTGCTTCGGGTATTGATTCTCATGTGCTTCATGTTCTTCGTGTGCTCTCGCTTTCATGTTCGCAAGTTATTTATCATGTACGTAGCGTGTCGTGGTTGGATCCAAGAGTATTGGTAAGAAAGGGGAGTAGAAGTTGGTTATGTGATCAAATCCAAACAGTATTCATGTGTATGTCGGTTATGCAACTCACGCATAACGAAGTTATCATAGAATAAATCATGTGCAACCCAAGCCGATCACATAACGAACTTATGCTCAAGGCACTTAGCTAGTTTTCCTATTTTCTCACATGCAGTTACTTCTCTACTACTAGTATTGTTCCCCAGTTTTGCGTTATAGTTACTTTATCAGTTCTACTATGTATTTACTTTCCTGTGCATCTTGTATTCTTTTCTATTGCTAGTCATATACACCTTACCATGTATTTGGAGTTGCTTTCAGAGTTATGTATTTCGCTCCAATCCTGACTGGATATATTTTTCAGAGGATCCTGAGGACTTTTGCCCGACTTACTACAGGCCAGGCGTCGACGATTTTTGTGACCCTGAGATAGAGGAGGAGCCCGTCCCAGCTGAGGAGACGCCGCTAGCGCCCTAGTATAGCTAGGTAGGTTTCACTGGTTTATTACCAATTGGTTTTGGATGACTATATTATTTATTTTGCTACTACTGTGAGATGTTGTAGATTCTTAGACTTGGAATGTATATTTTGGATATTGTACTTGCTCTCTTTGGTTCTTTGTTTCTTTTATTGATATCTTATCGTACTTTTACTCTTCCCCTAGTTTTTATGATTGAGTTTATGTGTATATTGTAATGTTGTCGTCCTTTTGGAGAGGTTATCTTGACAGGTTATTGTGAGATATAGATAGTTGTGACCTAGACAGCGTTCTACCGTCAATTCTGCGTCGTAGGCTGGACGTACCCACGACTCATGTCCGATTTTCTGGGTACGGGTCATGACACATTTTTGGTGGTGGCCCATGCAGGTCTTGTTTCTAGGTCTACATGCGATAGGATATAGGATATAGGCTGAGAGAGTGTGCTTAATCACAACCAGGACCCTTCCTGATCTTTTGCTATCTTTAATTTTTTTGAAATTATTTTCTTTTGAAATATTACTTTTCTTCCTTGATGATATCGTATCTTGCACCGTATTGACATCTTTTGATCTGTGTTCAGGATGCCTCCAAAGACACGGTCTCACCGCACCGTTCCAGCAGCTTCCACCGAGAGGTCTGCTACCTCTTGTCCTACTCGACTTCAGGCAGCTGCTACCGCTCCATTCACCACTCCTGCGGTTGAGGAAGCATCTGCTTCTCTCAGAGATTCTCCTCCACCTGTCGATCCGAGAGCTACCCCTGTTATTCCGGTGGTACATCCTCCACCACCTCCTGCACCAGTAGACGCTGCCTAATTGTTTACGTTCTTCAGGGAGATGATGGACGCACAACACCGACAGGTAGACATGAAAAGGTTGGGCATTACGAATGCCCACCAGGTGGCTATGACGACAGTAGACAGAGTAGCTCAGATCCAGCCACAGGCAGAGCAGGCACAACATCCTAGGTCGGACAACTTCATTGACATCCAAAGGATGCGGCCCAAGGAGTTTCGGGGTACAGAGGGGATCCCGTACGCGGATGACTGGATTGAGCATATCGAGGGGATCTTCAGGCTGGCACTGATCCCAGACAGCGCTCAGATAGAGGTAGCAGGCAGCCAGATGTTCGATCTTGCCCTTACTTGGTACCGTACTGACACGAGGATAGCGGTACCGAGACTTACTTGGGAGGCTTTTAAGAAGCTTTTCAAGGAGAAGTTCTTTCCGGATGTGGCTCTTAGTGCCTTGGAGAGCCAGTTTGAGGCACTCGTCCAGGGGAGCATGCTGGTAGACAAGTATGCAGCAGAGTTCTACTGTCTGGGCAGATTTGTAGAGGGCTTGAGCGAGGCAGCGAAGGCGTAGAAGTTTTGTAAAGGTTTGGTTATGGCAGTCAAGTCCTTGACTAGGAGTGACCGTAAGGCAAACTTCGAACAGATTGTGTGCGATGCTCAGAGGGTTGAGGATGACTTGGAGCTAAAGTCCAAGAGGAGTAGAGATGCTTTCGGAGCAAGCAGCAGTGTAGGCCCAACCAAGAGGCCCCATTTCCAGCAGACGAGGCCGTTCCAGCAGACTCAGCAGCACTAGGGTCAGGGTCGTGCACCTTTCCAGCAGGCGCCCCAGTAACAGAGGCAGGGACAGCAGCAGGTTCTGAGACAGCCCATTATTTGCCCTTTCTGTTGGAAGCCAGGGCACGGATGGAACATTTATAGGAAGAGGCTGGGCAGATGCTTGTTATATGGTGCGACAGATCACCAGTTGAGGGATTGCCCTTCAGCACTCGCTCGTACATCTTAGGGTAGAGGAGCCGCTCAGAGGGGACCAGCCAGAGAACCTGCAGTACAGCAGAGAGGACAGCCTTTGCAGACTCAGTAGCACCGAGGAGGACAGCAGGGGCAAGCTTTTGCCCTGACCGTAGAGGAGGCCAAGCCCATTGGTGATGTGATCTCAGGTTCTGTTCTTTTTTATTCCATTCAAGCACTTGCTTTATTGGATTTTGGTACTTCCCATATCTTTGTGTCTGTATCTTTTGCTATTAGACACCATCTTGTTGCTGAACCTTTAGCTAGACTCTATAAGATCACGATCGGGGGTGGCATCATCCTAGTCAGTGATGTCTGTAGAGACCGAAGAGTTACCTTGGGAGGCTGGGAGTTGAGTGTGTGCCTAATCATAATGCTACTTCTGAGCTACGATATTATACTCGGGATAGATTATTTGGGTATGCACCGTGCTAGTATAGATTATCATGGAGGCAGAGTATTGTTTAGTCCATCGGGAGAGTCAGAGTTTGAGTTTGCCAGAGGAGCAGCGGAGCAGAGCGAAGGAGTCTTCTACGGAGCCCTGGTGGTAGAGCAGAGGTTGCCACATCTATTGATAGCGGAGTTCATGGATGTCTTTTCGAAGAAGTTGCCAGGATTACCTCCGAACAAAGATGTAGAGTTCCCTATAGACTTGGTGCCAGGTACGGAGCCGATATCCCAGCACGTCTATAGAGTCAGCAACAGTGAGTTGGTAGAGTTGAAGAAGCAAGTGGATAAGCTTCAGGACAAGGGATTTATCAGATCTAGTTCTTCTCCGTAGGGTGCTCCGGTACTTTTTGTGCCAAAGAAGGATGGGTCGATATAGATGTGTATCGACTACAGGGCTCTGAACAACCTCATAACCAAGAAAAAGTATACACTGTCGCGTATTGATGATCCCTTTGACCAGTTGAGCGGAGCGAGGGTATTTTCCAGGATTGATCTGAGGACAGGCTACCACCAAGTGAAGGTCAGGAGGGAGAATATTTCGAAGACAACTTTTTGGACCAGGTATGGACAGTATGAGTTCATGGTGATGCCGTTTGGGTAGACCCCGGCAGTGTTCATAAATATGAAGAACAAGGTGTTCCATCAGCATCTGGATAGGTTTGTAGTGGTGTTTATAGATAACATCTTGGTGTATTCGAAGACCCCAGAAGAGCATGAAGAGCATCTGAGGATAGTGCTAGTGACTCTCAGAAAGGAGAAGCTTTATGGAAAGCTTTCGAAGTACGAGTTCTTCCTTGACAAGGTTGAATTCCTTGGTCATGTGGTGACAGGAGAGGGGAACTCGGTGTATCTGAGGAAGATCATGGCAGTTGAGGCATGGAGTGCTCCGAGTTCAGTAGCAGAGGTCAGGAGTTTCTTGGGGCTGGCAGGTTACTATAGGAGATTTATTCAGGATTTTTCATGGATTATAGAGTCGTTGTCTAGGCTAACTCAGAAGGATGTAGAGTTTGTTTGGTCAAAGGAGTGCCAGGTCGCCTTTGATGAGCTGAAGAGGAGGTTGACGATAGCTCCAATGTTGACGTTGCCATCGGGGTCTAGAGGATTCACTATATATAATGATGCATCGGGGAAGGGTCTGGGTTGTGTGTTGCAGCAGAATGGGAGGGTGATTGCCTATGCTTCTAGGAAATTATGTCCTCATAAAAAGAACTACCCAACCCATGATTTGGATTTGGCAGCGGTCATCTTTGCTCTGAAGTTGTGGAAATACTATTTATACGGAGAGCGTATGGCGATCTTCACTGACCATAAGACCTTAAAGTATGTGTTTAACCAAAAAGAGCTGAACATGAAGCAGAGGAGATGGTTGGAGTTGATGAAAGACTTTGAAATATTGTTATAGTACCATC
Source organism: Iris macrosiphon (assembly GCA_036927795.1). Lineage (NCBI taxonomy): Eukaryota > Viridiplantae > Streptophyta > Magnoliopsida > Asparagales > Iridaceae > Iris > Iris macrosiphon. The sequence continues at coordinate 98,982,685 of JAYESA010000010.1, read as the reverse complement.
CAAGGAAGGCGAACGTAGTTGCGGATGCGCTGAGCAGGTATCCGGTAGCTATGTGCCTGACTACAGATCATTATCTTCTGGCAGATCTATAGAGCTTGGGCATTAAGGTGAGAGTGCCTGGAGTTGAGATGCAGATGTGGGGACTGCAGTTTCAGTCAGAGTTGATAGACTGGATTAGGGCTACACAGTTTGAGGATGAGTCCCTGAGGAGCATCAGGGATCAGGTTCAGATTGGAGTATCAGATGACTTCACCATTGCTGATGATGGTTTATTGCGGCACGGTACCAGGTTGTGTGTGCCGAGTGGGTCATTGTGCGAGGAGGTTATTCAGGAGGTGCATCGATCCCAGTACTCTATGTATCCAGGTGCCAACAAGATATATAGAGATCTAAGAGAGCATGTATGGTGGTACAGAATGAAGCAGGGGGTAGCACGCTTCATATCCCGATCCTAGTGTGCCAGCAGGTAAAGGCGGAGAGGCAGAGGCCAGGAGGGTTCCTCCAGCCGTTACCCATTCAGGTGTGGAAATGGGGGCATGTGACCATGGATTTTATTTCTGGGCTTCCCCGTTCTCCAGGTGGGAAGGATGCGATTTGGGTCATCGTAGACAGGTTGACCAAAATGGCCCACTTTCTACCCTTCAAAGTGGGTACGTCTACGGAAAGACTAGCAGAGATGTATATGCGCCAGATAGTCAGACTGCATGGAGTTTCTGTGAGCATAGTATCAGACCGGGACAGTCGCTTTATTTCATATTTCTGGAGGAGTCTACAGGCTAGCTTGTGCACCCAGCTCAAGTTTAGTACTGTATATCATCCGCAGATAAACGGTCAGTTAGAGAGGACCATTAAGACCCTTGAGGACATGCTTCACACTTGTGTTCTGGATTTTAGATGCTCATGGGAGGATCACTTGCACTTGGCAGAGTTGCTTACAACAACAGCTACCAAGACAGTATTGAGATGTCACCATTCAAGGCGTTGTATGGATGGAGGTATCGTACTCCATTATCATGGGATGATGTAGGCAAGAGAGCTTTGCTTGGCTCGGAGATGGTGGTGGATGCGGCAGAGAAGGTCAAGCTCATTAGAGATAGACTTCGGGTGGCGCAGGACAGACAGCGGCATTGGGCCGATAGCCACCAGAGACCTTTGGAGTTTGAGGTATAGCTTAGAATTTATATTTTTTCTTGTATTTGTTTGTGATTGCTTGTTTTAGATTAAGTGCTAATACCTTGTTTGTGCTAGGTTGGTGATCTGGTGTACCTGAGGATTTCTTCGATGCGGGGCACTATTCTCTTCGGTGGAGGCGGAAAGCTTAGCCCATGTTTCGTCGGACGCTTTAGCATCCTTGAGAGGGTCGGCGCTGTGGCATATAGGATAGATTTGTCGCCTATGCTAGAGGGAGTTCATGATGTGTTCCACGTGTCACAGTTGAGACAGTACATGGCGGATCCCATTCACGTATTGGATCACTCAGAGATTGTGGTGGGCCCAACTCTTAGCTATCCAGAGCAGCCGGTGGAGATTCTGGATCGACGGGAGAAGGTGTTGAGGAACCAGACTATTCCCATGGTTCGCGTCGCATGGAGGTATCACTCTCCAGGTGAGTCGACCTGGGAGAGGGATGATGAAATACGCGAGCGATACCCTTATCTTTTCGAGCCTTGAGGTATGGTTCTTTCTTTTTCTTGCATTCTTGTCCTAGTTTCGTCTTTTAATTTCGAGGACAAAATTATTTTAAGGAGGTTAGGCTTGTCACTACCCAATTCTAAAAATAGAATTTTCTTTTTATTTTAATTTGGTAAATTGTGTATTGATCATAAATATTTGTATTTATATTTAATTAGTTGGATGTATTTATTTTCATTGGTTGTTTTAGGGTTTTTGCTAGTTTGGACCCGTGTCAGACCCTATTGGACCTTGTCAGACCCTTGTCAGACTCAACCCTTGGTATAGAATAGTTATTTTATCTTTAATTATCTAGCTAGGTTATTTTGGATTAGTTAGATTAGTTTAAGAAACCCTAAACCTAAAACCCTAGTTTGGAAGACTTAAGTTGAGGGTATTGTGGTCTTTGTGTTAGGCTTCGAACCCTAACCCTATTTATCCTATATGCCCCCCTCATTTTTATTTCCTTCTACTTTATTTTCCTCCCTCCATTCTCTTTCTTTACTTCTTGCATTTACTTCTCTCCAATTCCAAGTAAGTATTTTCACCTTCCCTCTCTTCCTTCATTTACTTCTCTCATTAATGCAAACCCTAATCTTCCATTTTTTCTAACCTAGGTGTGTAGAGCCTAGATTTGGTGTAGAAGCTTAGTTTGGAGGCTTGGAGGCTTGGTGTGGTGAATTCTAGGATTTTTGGAGACTTTGGCCTTGGAATTTCAACTCCCAAGAGGTAAACCCTAACTTTCCTCTTAGTGATTACTTTAATATAGTGTATTTAGTAGTTTAGAACCTTTATAGACCTTAGGGATACCAATGGGAGGAAGTTAGAACTTGTTTGGATAGGTTTGGAGACTTTGACCTAGGGTTTGTGTCAATTTTGGGTAAAATTCGAGATTGGCCCATTTTGGGGGTTGCCCTAGGTTAGACGAACCTAAGTAGACGTGCTTGGGTGTCTTGAGGGTAGGTTCGTGTCCCCGTTTTGATACACGAGGTCGTATCGCAGAGTTTTGGGCGTTTCGGACGATTTGGGGGTTTTCCTTCTTCGTGGGTTCCACCTGCATGTGGAATTTTGTCACGGATCTAGAATCGGAGAGTTAGCATTTTTGTGAGATTTTAGACATTGTTTAGAACACGTGGGTAAAATTTGAGTCAATTCCGATTAGGTTTGGTGTACGTTTCACGAGGTATCGTAAGCTGCACTCCAAGTGTTTGTCGAAATAACCAAATTGCCATTTTGACTTGGTTTCTAGGTTTCGGGCTTGTGTACAGGTTGGTCTAGCCTTGGGAGTGTGTATTAGGGTTTTTTGAGTTTATATTTGTATATATATATGTATTTATATGTAAATGGGTAAGTATGTGTGTATTGGTGTGTTTGGGGGTGAGTGTGTTTGAGTGTGTATAGGTGTGGTTGTGTGTATGGTTGTGTGTAGTGTGTGTGAGTGTTGAGGATAGGTGTATTTGAGTGAGTGAGATAAGGAGAGTGAGTGAGTGAGATTAGAGGAAGGGAAGAGGGACTGAGAGAGGGATCGAGATAGGAGTGAGATTGAGACAGAGGGAGCAACAGCAGGTAGTAGCAACAACAGCAGCAGGTAGTAGCAGGAGCAGCAGCAGCAGGTAGTAGCAGCAGCAACAGCAGCATGCAACACCTACAGCAACAGCAACAATAACACCCCACTTTAGCTACTAGAGATGAGAGAGAGAGAGAGATTATATATATATATATATATAGATAGATAGTTAGAGAGATATATATATAGGTATAGTTAGATGTATAGTTAGTGAGATGAGAAGGGTAAGGTAAGGTTTCTCAATACCTTGAGATATCAAGGTATTGAGGTAATGGGTATCGGGGCGAGGTATTGGGCTTTTGCCTAGGAATAGGGTTAGAGTTGGTTTTATATGTATATATATATATATATATATATATATATATATATATATATATATATATATATATATATATATATATATATATATATATATATATATATATATATATATATATATATATATATATATATATATATATATATATACGTGTTAGGATATATATTAGAGGGTATAGGCGGGGTGTATAGCATAGGTTGACATATCGGATACCGAGGGTATCCCGGTATCTCAAAGAGGTGAGTTTGAGGGTTTACTAGCTTAATGAGCTAGTTTTGACCTAGAATTTTAGGGGCACCCTAGCTTGATCTAGAGTTGACCGTAATTGCCCCGGTTGACAGCCAAAGTCAACATTTAACCTAGTTTTAGCCTATTTTTAGTTATTTTATATCTGTTTAACTCTTTAGAACCCCGTTTAACCGTGCTTTTTGTAATAGGTCTTTGCGACCCCAGTCCGGATCTCGATCCTCACCATTTGCTCAGGACGTCAGGCGAGTACCTACATCTGATTGTTTCTATTTCATGATAGCGTATATATCACCTATTCTAGAACTATTAATAATTGATTCTGACACATTGTTTCACGAGCTGGTACTAGTTGGATCCCGTCACGAGATGTTATCCCCCTTACCGTATTCAGCGGGTACTCTATCACGTGTATTTCATCATGTGCTTTGGGTATTGATTCTCATGTGCTTCATGTGCTTCGTGTTCTCTCACTTTCATGTGCACGAGTTATTTGTCATGTACGTAGCGTGTTATGGTTGGATCCAAGAGTATTGGTGGGGGAGGGGAGTAGAAGTTGGTTATGTGATCAAATCCAAACAATATTCATGTGTATGTCGGTTATGCAACTCAAGCATAACGGAGTTATCGTAGAATAAATCATGTGCAACCCAAGCCAATCACATAACAAACTTGTGCTCAAGGCACTTAGCTAGTATTCCTATTTTCTCACATGCAGTTACTTCTCTACTACTTGTATTGTTTCCCAATTTTATATTACAGTTATTTTATCAGTTCTACCATGTATTTACTTTCCTGTGCATCTTGTATTATTTTCTATTGCTAGTCATATACACCTTACCATGTATTTGGAGTTGCTTTCAGAGTTATGTACTTCGCTCCAATCCTGACTGGATATATTTTTCGGAGGATCCTGAAGACTTTTGTCCGACTTACTACGGGCTAGGCGTCGATGATTGTTGTGACCCTGAGATATAGGAGGAGCCCGTCCCAGCTGAGGAGACACCGCTAGCGCCCTAGTATAGCTAGGTGGGTTTCACTGGATTTGTTCCCAGTTGGTTTTGGATGACTGTATTATTTATTTTGCTACTACTGTGAGATGTTGTAGACTCTTAGACTTGGACTGTATATTTTGGATATTTTACTTGCTCTCTTTTAGTTCTTTGTTTCTTTTGTTGATATCTTATCATGCTTTTACTCTTCCCCTAGTTATTGTGATTGAGTTTATGGTTTATGTATATATTGTAATGTTGTCCTCCTTTTGGAGAGGTTATCTTGACAGGTTATTGTGAGATATAGATAGTTGTGACCTAGACAGCGTTCTACCGCTGATTCTGCAGCATAGGCTGGACGTACCTATGACTCATGCCCAATTTTTTGGGTGCAGGTCGTGATACGGGGATATGCCCAGTTTTGATCCTCAGATAGTGACACATAAGCTTAATATTTTTTCTAATACTAAACCGATGAAGTAGCAACATCGACGGTTTCACCCAGATTTGATAGATGTAATCGAAGCTGAAGTCAAAAAGATGATAGTATGCGGCTTCATTAGGAAGAGCAACATCCTGACTAGGTGCCAATGTGGTCCCGATCTTGAAAAAGAATGGGAAGATCCGAGTTTGTATAGATTATCGAGATCTAAATATGGCTTGCCCAAAAGGATATTTTCTTCTCCCTATTACAGATGTCATGATTGACAACACTTGTGATTTCGAGCGCATGCCATTCATGGACAGATTCTTAGGATATAATCAAATCATGATATTTTTAGATGATAAAAAACACACATCGTTCCGGACAGCCTTTGGAGTATACTGTTATACATTAATGCTTTTAGGCTTAAAGAATGTAGGGGCAATATACCAATGGGCCAGGAGTACAATTTTATGTGAGTATTTACGAAAGACGGTAGAATGTTATGTGGACGACATTGCAATCAAGAGTCTTACAAAGATGATCAGCATCAAGATCTATGAACAGTATTTTAATTGATGTGTCAATACCAACTCAAGATGAATCCGACCAAGTCCTTCATAGGAGTTTCCATTGGCAAGTTCCTCGGATTCGTAATAACTTCTAAGGGTATTCATCTTGACCCCAACAAAATTAAAGCCATCCTTGAAATGAGTCCTCTACGTAACCTTAAGGAACTTTGTAGACTACAAAGATGATTGGCGTATATCAGGAGGTTTATATCAAATCTCTTAAGACGATGTAAGCCGTTCACTCAACGCATGAAGAAATGAGTGATGTTTGTTTGAAACAAAGCATGCCAATGAGTATTCGACGACATCAAACAATACCTCCCAAATCCTCCAGTTCTGGTAGCTCCAATTATGGGAAAATCTTTCTTGTTGTATGTTCAAGCGATGGATCGCTCTTTTGGTGCCCTGCTTGCAAAGAAGAGCAATGAAGGTCATAAACAGCCTATTAAATATCTTAGTCAAATGCTGGTCGATGTCGAGACAGGCACAACCTCGTGGATTAAGACTATCTCGTCTTGGTATTCACCATCCAAAATATCCGTCATTATGTGACTAGTCAAACAATCGACGTCATATCCAGAGTGAATTCCCTCCGGGTTCTAATGATTAAACCAAGTACACTCAACTCTTTCTTGGATACGTGGGCAACGTTGTTATCTCCTTACAGCTTTTTTTATTTCAAAAATAAGTTTTACTGACTTTTGATTATAAATATAACAAATAGTACAGAGAATTCTTAGGCAAAAAATCTAAGTACAGTTTGATTATGGGGAAGTATGAAGGTGGAGATCGAGTACTGCAGTTGACTCTTTTATTTCATTAATGATCCGATAACTAAAATATATTGCAAGGTCTTTTCTAACTGGTAAGAATGACAAAAATCGAATGCTCTTGGCTCTGCGTGTATACGTATCACTGTACGTCTCCATAGGAAGCACATGTCCCTGCTATTTATAACCATTGCATGGACATGTGCATGCATGCATTTTTATCTCATGTGCATAATTTTGAGCTGTCGCATGGCTTCTACAACATAATACAATTACGGCTTGTATGCGCATGTCGCATTGTGACTGTCACATGGCAATTGTTAGGATTGGCTGCTGCTGAGATCTTGAGTTATTGGCACCCGTCATGGGCATGACCTAGTCAGTGTGACATGTGGACTGCATTGGCTACTTCAAGATCTCGATTGGTTGTAACAGAAAGATTCTGCTACATGGTACTTTTAGAGAATTCTGCCATATGGGGACTCAGGGGAACACAGTCGCATGATAATGTCGCCGTATAGGGGTTCATGGGAATACTACATCATGATAATGCCGCCGCATGGAGGTGTTACCGTATGGGTGTCTTCCTTGCCTGACAAGCGCTAACGTCTGTTTGTACTATGAAGCATCCTGTCAACGATCAGAGTAATTATGTCTGCTAACATAACTGCCAGTGGCTCGACTTTTAGTAGCCTACTGCTGAGCATTAAATTCTATTGTCAATGTAGATTTGACTAAGGTGTCAATCGTATAACCTCTAGCCACAATGGAACCTTGCTGCTTTTATCGCATTTGGATTCTTAGCTATGTTTGCCGCATCAAGCCTCTGCTGCTTTTGTCACATCTGAATTTTTGTGCCTTTGTCGCATGGCTCTTGGCACGCATGGTTCAATTTTTTTAATGCTTTTATAAGTCCCCCTTCAAATTTTTAAATTTGACTAAGTTTATAATACTTTAAAAATAGAAGCATGGACAAAAGAGCTGCCAGTGTGATTTTGTTGCATCAACTTGCCACATAGATTTGATGCCGCATGTACTTCAGACTGCATAGTTTGGATGTCGCATCGCTTTGACAGGTTGTTAAATCTTTTTACAGATAAAGATGCTTCAATTTTGGAGCGGATCTCTAGGGATCTCGTACCGTCGTCTGACACGTACAACCTCAATCCCGTAGTGCACATTGTGGATTTTTAAAGCATCCGATGACTCGTAACTGCTTTTCTATTATCTCGAGAAGTAGGTTCATTCATTAAATGCTAGGTTCGTTCATGATTTCGGCAGCCAACTATTCGAGAACTCAATCGCCACCCGCAGCTAACCTCGCCAATAAATAGGGGCAGAGAAAAAGAGAGAGGAACGCTACTCTCATTCCTAGGATGCCTCTACTCTCCCCTATGCGGAAGTCGGACATAAGGAATCCCGTCGAGCACTTCGCTTATCCTCTACCTCTGATGGTCGACCATTCTACTACGACTTCTCCTACTGAAGGTAGGGAGAAAAAGATTTTGCCTCCTCATTTTAAAGGCTAACATAGATCACGATCCCCACCCGCATTTGTACACACAGGTATATAAAAACACATTCTATTTCATGGGTGAGGAATCACCAGGAACATGTGCAGCCTAACTCTACAGCTTGACGTGCATGGTCGTCGTTTACAGGCTTCGACATGAAGTTGCGATGATGGCTGGAGTTTCCTTTAAGCACATGGATATAGCTGTTCTCAGAATACTTATCACGATCATGCACTGGAAGTCTATGCACGACCACTTCTGGCATGGATGTGGCCATCTCCTTGGGGCACCCCACCTTGAACATGCATCGGGGTCGATATGCGCATATGTATAGGATATTTTATCTGTGCGCCTGGTATCTTGTGTGCATGGATAACTTGCTTCTGACTTTTAGCAAAGTTATTTCAGCCGAGGGCGCATGACACTATTTCTGCGCATCTTTTGTTTTTGGCCCTTATTGCAAGCAATCTGACTTGTGTGCTTTGTTTAAAAAGGGATTGCCTTGTGTTGCTTGAGTCCCGATGGGGCATGGAAGGAATCATATATCTCGATATTCGTGGTGAACAAACATAGTACCCAGAAGACTGTGTTCCGTCTTCGAATCTCTTTCGTTGTAGCTATTCCCCAAACTTGGTCGCATCATCGATTACAGGGTCGGGATTAAAATCCTAACCGAGATTACTACCCGCGACTCTTCCACATGGCAGAAATGGGCCCGTACGCTTTTATGCAGGCCTAGTTTTGTGTTGCAACCTCCATTTTTGTCCCTCAGTATGGATTATTTTTAATGTTTTGAGGTTTGCAATGAGGAGCTTGCTTGTGTCATGACCCGCACCCGGATAATCGGGCACGGGTTCGTGGGTACGTCTAGCCTACACTGCATCATCATCGGGAGAATACTGTCTAGGTCAACAATACTATCTAAATATCTCACACAATAATATATGTAACCTGTCAATGATCTCAACTCCATATGGAGGACGAGATGACAACATTAAATGATAATCAATCTCAATCTTGATAAGTAGAGGAAGATAATGACACGATATCAAATAAAGGAATAAAATCACAAAGTCACAAGCTCGTATAGTCACAATCAATATAAAAGTCTATAAGTCTAACTATACCCTCATAAAGCCTAAGATATCAATAATAACTCAATATCTGAAGAGATGGCGACAAATCCAGTACAAAAACTAAATAAATGTAACTAGGGTATATAGTAACACCGGCTAGCCCTTCCGGTAATCACTCCTGAATGACAGGTCCCATAGTTGCCACTCCCTTATGCACTCGGTAATATGTCAGACACAAGTCCTCTAAATCATCATCTAAAAAAAAATCCAGTCAGGATGGAATGAGTAAAACCCAATTGTAGTTCCAAGTTAATTGATAATAACTATAAACAATAATAGTGAATGTAATACAATATATGAAAAATATTGAACATATATCATAGTATGGCAGAAAGAGAGACAAATAATCTAGAGCAATATATCATAATCTGTACACAATAAAATAGAATAAAGAGAAGAACTGAAACTAGACTAAGTATTTTAAAATACTAGTTAGATATGTGATCGCTTAGGTTAATAATTGTCTACTATCAAGGCTATATAATAATATATACAGTTATAGAAGCATGAAAAATATGCATTCATGCAACCCTGCGCCCCAAACCAAAAACTCAGAAGAGATCAGGCCGCAGAGTCACCCAATAGCCTAATAAGGCGACGTTCATGCGTCCCAATCAGCCAAAGCAGCTTGGCCGCAGAAGGACCTAACGTGGTGCCCCGTCAGTAGGATCGTCTCTGACAGAAAATCCTGACGAAAAGGATTTTTTGAATGCCTCAAAAGATGAGAAGACAATAAACGATAGAAGTCTTACGTTAGCACAGAACTTTACTCTCGATGGATGTGCGGAGTCACGTATATAGTACAACTGGCCCCATGCATCCCAGGCTCCATGTGCCGCCTTACGTCTCTGGCCCCATGCATCTTCATACGGTTTCCTGCGCCTCTGGCCCCATGCATCCCAGGCTCCATGTTGTCCCCTGCGTTTTTGGCTCAATGCGTCCCAAACTCTATATGTACCTTGCATCTGTGGCCCCATGTATCCCAGGCTCCATGTCGTTTCGTACGTCTCTGGCCCCATGCATCCCAAATTCTATACGATCTATGTGTCTCTGGCTCCATGCGTCCCTGTTTGCCATTCAATAAAAAAACGAGAACTGGGAGAGCTAGATTTGATTTAACAAACTAAGAAAGTACAAAGAATAGTCCTAGGAGACAATCTAAGTACAAATTTATTTTCTGGGGGGAGGCGATGGAGGATTAGGAGTGTAGCAACTCTCTTTACTCCGTGGACGGTCCGATGCGGCTCTTTTCTCTTCCTCGAGTGTTGATTCATAGATACCCAGCCAGCCCCTTCTAGTTCGGTCTCTCCCTGAAGCAGAAAAAGTCAACCCTTTTAGAACATTTAAGTTTCTCCTATTTATAGCCATCATGCTGATGGACTATGGGTGCTGCATATGCCTTTGTTTGGTGGCCACATAAGGCCATTCAACAGAATACGGTTGTAACTGTTACCGCAAGCCAAGGGCAGATTGCGAGGTGGTCAGGGTTGAGATATGATATTGATGAGATCTCGGGGTTGTTATCAACCCGTTGTAGGCTTGACTTGGTCAGCTGGACACATAGTCAGCACCAACTGTACAAAGATCTCTGCAGTTATAACGAAAAGATCTTATGAGCTGGAGGCCGCACAATAACTATGTCGCATGTTAACAAGGCCGCATGGGTCATGTAGCTTTATGCATATTCTCGTTTGGGTCTTGGTTGAATGGACACTCTGGCCACATGTTGGTGAGGCTGCATGGGTCATGTAGCCGCATCCGTGCTCTATGCGTTATGACGAAGTCATTAATCCCTAACGTAACTTTTTTGCCGGCTTGTATGTCGCCGACTCTCTCATACTTTTCGACGCAGTCATGGCAATAAGTGCTTTGATTGGAACTGTAGCAGACCTTTAGGAGCTGTGTCAGAGGATATGCGACTCGGATCTTCCTTTGTTTGTCCAGGCTACATGGGGGATAGCTACGTGGCCTATCTTCAGCATGAGGATGCGACCTGTATATAAGCCGCATGGCTATAGATTTTCCAAGCTTCTAAAAGACCTCCTTCAAAGTTTTCAAAGTGTCAAGTTTAAAATACTTTGAATAAGAAGCATAGTTAATCACTTTTCGATGCATGACTTAACGTACCGTGTACATACGTTGTCATATAGGAACTTCTGACAGACTGTCAAGTCATAAAAACGAAGATTTGGTTTGACCTCGGAGGGATTCTGAGCCGTCTATTGACACAGAATTTGAAGCGGTCGTTCACATGAGATGAGGCAGCACAACGAACGAGGGGACGTTGTCATCTCTCTCTGTCGTGCGGATCAAGACGGATCGGGATATGAAATGGCCTCATTATTGTCCTGAGCTGCCTCTTCTCACCTTTATAAAGAGGTTTGAGGAGAAAGAAAAGTTTTTTTTTACTTTCTTACTTTCTCTTCTTCCTCTTCTTGTTGCCTTTGCTGACCGCCTGCTACCACTCATCTCGATATGGCTCCCAAGGGTTCTTTTTCTTCTTCTGCTGCCAAGAGAGTCTCTAGGAGGATTAAGGGCAAGAGGAAGTGTGAGAAGGACACATTCCCCAAGGATGTGCAACCACCGATCTTAGGTAAGTTTGTTTTGGAGAAGAAGACCTTGCATACAGAGACATATATGCATAGTTGGTCACATGGGTGACTCATCATCATCTAGAATATGCGCTGACTTATCACTGCGGCATGAGTTGCTCGGCTGTATGAAGACTGCAGCCGTATGCGTAACTCTGTCGCAAAAGATCCTCTGTCGCATAATTCATTCTGCCGCATAAGGGTTTCTGCCGCATAAGAGTTTCTGCTACATGAGAACCTCTGCCGCATGAGGGTTTATTCATGTCTCTAACAATGTTTCTTAGTTTTTTTTGCAGTGACTTTACCCACTGTGCCCTCGGGTGAACTGGTGCTTGGCCATGGCATGTTTCCTTTGGATATGAACCTGAGAAACTTGATTTCTGCTGTCTGAGGTCGGGTGGATAGAGATCTCCATCCTGAGCGTCAACAGACAATTGCTGCACAGGATCCTTCCTTTTCACTAAGTTACCTAAATGCGGGAGAGATCCCTGCAGGAGACAAAAATTTCTTTAAGAAACTGTACTTCCTCTTTTGGGATGTGTGGAAGGCCATTCAACCATAAATAGGAAAGATTAACAAGAACTGGTCATTCACCTTTCGCAGAACGAAAATATTATGACACGTGTCATAAGCAATATTGGCATCAGCAACGCCAGATCTCGAATGACCATATGGCAACTATTTTCTATTATAAGTGAGTTTGGGTACAAAATTATTTAATAACAAACAAACATATAAAAAAATCCTAATCAGAAGATCTATGTACAATAAATAATCTGGGTAGTGTGATTATGGGGACTGAGCGTTGTAGCGGCTTCTTTACTCCATTGACGGTCTGACGAGGAAATGAGGATACTCTCTTCTCTTCTCTCTTCTGGGCTTGTGTGCACGTACGTAGCTCCGCCGTTATATGATCTCTGAAGCAGAAAAATCAGCCCTTTGGAACGTCCAAGTTGCTCCTATTTATAGCCATCATGATGATAGGCTATAGGTGCCGCATATGCTTCTGTTTGGTGGCCGTAGGGGGCTCCTTCAACAGAATACGGTTGCAACTGTAGCCTCATGCCATGGGAAGGCTGCCACATGGCTTTGATTGGGATCCGCTGTTGATGAGATCTCGGGGTTATTTTTAACCCGTTGTGTGTGTGACTTGGTCAGTTGGACACATAGTCAGCACTGATCGTACGATAAATCTTCTTCAGATGGAACGAAAATATCATGTAAGTCGAGAGCCGTATAATATCATGGTTGCATAGCGTTGTGGTCGAATATGTGCCCTCGTTTGGCCGCGGTCAGATGGACACTATGGTTAGATTGCATTATGGCCACATATGTGATCTCGTTTGGCCTTGGTCGGATGGACTCTCTGGCCGCATGGTATTGTGGCCGCATACATGAACTTATTTGGCCTTGGTCGGGTGCACACTCTGGCTTCATGATGGAGAGGCCGCATGGGTACATATCCGCATGTGAGCTCTCATCTGGCCTTCATCGGATGGATACTCTGGCCGCATAATGACGAGGCCGTATGGCAATATATTCGTATATAAGTGAGCACGTGGCATGGCACGTCTGTCTAGGTCAACAATGAGTTGATGTGACTTTTTATCTTTTTTTGAGGCACCTTCTTCATGAATCTTGAAGCGTATCAGTGTAATAAGTGATGTGTCAAAGAGTCTGACAGACATCGAATATTGTTTTAGGGGCAGCTTATGCAGCTCCATGCTCTGTGGTCATTCAAGCCGCATAGAGTGTACTATGCGGCTTCTAGATCTTTGGTTGATACGGCCGCATGTGGCATCTCTGTGGCTAGGTTGATCAAGACATATATGGCTACTCTACGGCTAGGTTGTTCAGGACGCATGTAGCTCCTCTACGGTCTTTTATTTTTCTTTTGAGGGGGCATAACTTTTATGCGGCCTGCATAATTTTTTATGCTTCTACAAGACCCCCTTTAAAGTTTCCAAAATAATAATTTTGGAATACTTTGAAAGAAGCATAGTCGAGCACTATTGGCCGCATATGAAGGGCATGTCGTATAATCTTATGGCCTCATAGTCGTCTCTAACAGGCTGTTAGAACATTAAATGAGGAGATTTGGCTCTATCTATGACCGAATCTCTTAGGATTCTATTATGTCTCCTGACTCATCGATTTCCAAGAAGATTAAAGTGGATCCTAGAAATTGAGGCGTCAGGTTTATCTTAATAACTTCTTGGTTTATTGCCTCGAATATAAATAGGCGGCCAAGAGGAGAGAGAACTTTATCTTTTTGCTTTATTTTTTCCTTCCTGTAAAGGATGCCGACGACTGCAACTCTCCTTGCTAAGGAGTTTGTCAGGGGCGGTCTTGATCCTTGGCCCCCTGATTTTGATTCTTTACTTGGAGGTAGAGAGCACCGCGTTCTTCGTGTTGGGATTCCATGGACACAGAGACACTAGTACACTGTCTCGCTACGTGGATGAGAACTTATCTAGAATACACGCAAGCTCTTTACACAGCCTTGCCGCATGGATGGGAGATCATCGCGAACATCTGTGGGCTTTTCTTATAAGTCTGTCACATGGAAGGGTACCCATTATGCGGCAGCTAAGACTCTATCGTATGGATGAATGCTCGACCTGGTCATACAATAACCATAATTTTTCCACTTGGAGGGCACCTCATGCGTCGACTAGGCTCTTTCGTATAAAAATCAACCTTATCATTGTTTGCTAATGCCATATGTTTTCCTTGTGCAGTCTTTGTTCTCCCTCGTGCTGCCCATGATAGAGCATGGAAGGATATAATAACACCCATTGTTCTGGGTGAAGATCAACCTTATGCATCAATTTGTCAAGAGCTGATCCAGGAGATGAGGACAGTTCGCCAAGAACTATTCCAGGAGATGAAGATGAATATCCTGTGTTATGCGCAGAGCTGTCCTTGTTCATGCAGCATGCTTACTGTGTTTCTCCCCTTTATGCGGCTTGCTACCGTCTGGGGACTGTCGCATCGCTAAAAGGATTTGGATTAATTGTCATTCCTGTCTTTGGTCTCCCCTCATGGTTGTAGAGCGCATGCTCTTGCTTCTCCCTTTTTATCCATCAATATGGATTCTTATCTATATACTAAGGTTTGCGCTATGGAGGGATAATTTTAAAAGCATTGAGTTCCACTGTGGCTCAATTTGTGTCAGTAGCAACGATAATATGGAGGGACATATCTAATAAAAAAAGGATCGCATCAGCGAGACTTCATGGAAGCCCTTAAAATAGGTTTCCATTATATGTCATTATGATCTTGAATACTAATAAAAAACCCTTGAATATAATAGATTTTTATCATATGTACTCAAGATCTTGAATATTAATCAAAAAAGTCTCTCATTTTAAAGAATTTCTTCCTTGTATTTGTCACTTTATATGTTGTGGACTTTTGGGTATCGTACTAGAGGTAATATGGATGTAGCACAATATCGCAGTTTATTTAACGATATCCCACTGGGAGACTTTGGTGGACCTATTACTTCTTGCACACGATAGTGCAAGTAATAAATTCAAAATAAAACCCTATCTAAGGTAACATGGACGTGATAGGTTTTGTGGACCTATTACTTCTTGCGCACGTGAGTACAACTAATATGTTTGAGATAAGCCCTGACAGAGGTAATATGGATATGGAAGGTTTTATGAACTTAATACCTCTGGCATACTTAGAATTAAGTATGGGTGATAAGTTAAGATAATGACCGATATCAGAGGTAATACAGACGTGATAATCGATAGTCAAAATCGACAGGTTTGCTCAAAGGTACTACCGACTTGGCAAAATTTACTGGGGAGGATATGAGGACGATATCTCAGAGGTGACGTGGACATGATCTAATCGATAGTCATACCGAGAGGTTAAGTAAGATCCTGATATTTTGGTAGAAGAAAAATGAAATGAGCCAGAGGTAATATGGACATGGAAGTTTTCTTGGATGGATAACAAGGGCAACTCATAGTTTAGATATAACATGGACGTGAAACATTTGCTTCTATTGAGGACGTCTCACAGGGGTCTTTGGCGGACCTATTACTTCTTGCGTACTTGAGTGCAAGTAATAGGTTCAAGACAAGTCCTGCCAGAGGTGATATGGACATGGCAAGTTTTGTGGACTTAACACCGCTGGCATACTTAGAGTTAAGTACGGGTAATAAGTTAAGATGATGACCGATATCAGAGGTAATGTAAATGTGATAATCGATAGCCAAAATTGGAAGGTTTTCTCAGAGGTAAAATGGATATGGCAAACTCGGCTGGAAAAAATTGTTAGGACAGTAATTCAGTGGTAATATGGACATAAACTTATGTCCGGGACACTCACTAAGGAGCGGTCTACTGAGTGTGGTATATCTGGGAGTGTAGATAGACCTGAGGGTTAGTCCACTTGGGAGATTATTAGGACGATAACTTAGAGGTTATATAGACGTGAACTAGCATCTAATGAGACTGGTTTGGGTGGTCCCTACGGGAGTGGGCTGATGAACTTGGGGACTTCTCCGCTGGGGAGCTTTTAAGGATCCATTATCCGTTGCATATTCAGGACTCCTGAATACTGATAATGGCTTATAGAAAAATGTCGTGCATAGGCACTTGCTGGGGATGAACAAGGAGTAGAAACCCTATACATCTTTGTTGTCCTGATGGGGATAAGTACAAGCCTAGCCTTAGACAAAGTATTTTTTTAGGAACTTGTCGTTGATGGGCATCATGAGCAAGTCGACATTAGGTTTTTCTAGTCGGTAGGCATCGTTGGAGAATACAGATTCTATGACGAATGGGCCTTCCTATTTGGGTTAGAACTTGCCGGCCGTCTTGTTGTTCATAAGCATCGGCCTTCTTACTGTCAAGACGAAGTCACCCACTTGGTTAGTCCTCTTCTTGACCCATTTGTTGAATGCCCCTGAGAGGCGCGCTTGGTATAGCTCAATGTATTGTTGAGCTAAAAGGAGCTTCTCGTCGAGTTATTCTAACTCTTGTAGTCATCGACGATGATTATCTTAGACGGTTAGCCGGTTGGAGAGAGCCACTAGGAACGAGGAAATTTGGACCTCGAGGGTAAGGACCGCTTTGCTTCCGTAAACTAAGGAGAATAGAGTACTGCCAGTGGGTGTTCGGACCATTGTGCGGTAAGCCCAATGACATTCATCCAGCTTCTCATTCCAGTCCCGCTTATTAGATGACCCAAACTTCTTGAGTAGCTTTTTGATGGTCTTGTTGAATGCTTCCACTATACCATTTGTTACTGGGTTGTAGGCCGTTGAGGCTATATTCTGAATTCGATTTTTGTTACAAAATCGATAAAAAGTGTGACTTGCAAACTATGGACCATTATTGTGGATGATCCTACGTGGCAAGACAAAGCGGTAAATAACATAATGCTTAACGAAGTTGATCACGTTTGATGTTTTGACTTTAACTAGTGGTACGACTTTTACCCACTTGGAGAAGAATTCGATAATAGCGAGGATAAACCGATGTCTCTTAGATGAAGGTGGTCTGATTGGTCTTATGATGTCAATGCCCCAAGCTTCAAATGGCTAAGATACAATGGTTGGGTGTAGGAACTCCGAGGGCTGGTGGATGAAGTCAGCGTAGATTTTCACGCTTGGCATTTTTTTTACATAGTTGATTGCATCTGTGACCATTGTCAGCCAATAGTAATCCATTCTCCGAAGACAAACTTGTAGCTTGGGTCCGGGATGATGGGTACCGCATACACCATCGTGAGCCTCGCGGAGGGCTAGCTTCGCGGAGGGCTAGCTTCGCGGAGGGCCTACTTAACTTCTGCATTCGATAGGCATCATAGCAGAAAACCATCGTAAGAATGGTAAAATATTATTTTGGTATTCATATCATAATAGAACCAGAGCGAACGTCTTCTGATGAATGTGGCTTCCTTTGGGTTCTCAAGAAGAATTGCATAGACTGTGTAGTCGATGAATGAGAGTCTGCTGTTTTGGGAGTCGGTGCTAATCTCTATTGAGTAGCTCAGGCACAGACATAGGTTTTTCTTCGGGCAGACCAGCTCCTGACTGACTATGGTGATCAGTTTATGAGTATTGGCTAGAACAGCTAATGAGGCTGCGAGGCCGGCTAGGGCGTCAGTCTCGATATTTTGTAGTCGAATGATGTGCTTTATAAAGAACCCCTCAAATGTGGGGATAATGTCTAGCGCGACTTGGTGGTAGGAAATCAAGTCTTTATTGCAGACTTTATACTCGCCTCGGATTTAATTGACTATCAGCTTGGAATCGTCGTTGGATTCCAAGTAGTTAACTCCTACTTGTTTAGCGAGTTAGATCCCAATGACGAGCGCATTTTACTATGCCATATTGTTAGAGCATAACTTTTTGAGGGAGTAAGCGCGATTGATGACCTGATCATGTAAAAAAATTAGCACTATCCCGACGCTAGCGACAATATCACCTTTGGGCCGTTTTCTTGAAGTACCGTCGAAGAACCTTTACCAAACGACTTTTTGAGCTTGTGGTCATGTTTGAGTTTTCAACTTCGTCTAGGATCTCCTCGTAGAGCTTTGAGGTTTTCGGTACAGGGTAGGCACCAGGAAATCTGTTAATTATTGGCCTTTGACTGCCTTTTGCGGGACAAATACCTTGTCGTATGGTGACAACAATTTTGCCCATGTGGCTAAGAGAGAGTTGTGTGCTCCGAGTTTAGTCATAAGGACCCTGACCATATTAACTAGTAAGGTACTCCTTCTCAATGGGGTTGTACCTGTGTTCTGCACCGGCCATTATTCTGCTGAAAAGGTATATGGCATGTTCGTGACCGGCATCGCTTGTCTGGGCTTATAGAGCCCCGAGGGAGTGGTCTATTGCCCTCACATATAGTAAGAAGGGTCTTCCCATAATTGGAGCCACCAATACTTGGGGATTCATGAGATACTCCTTGATATCATCGAAGGGGCGCTGACATTCTTCGTTCCAGATAAAGGAGACTTCCTTCTTCATAAGCTGATTGAACGACTAACAACCTCCAGTGAGGTTTGATATAAATATCTTGATGTATGTCACTCTTTCTTGACAAATACGAAGTTTTCAGAGGTTCTTTGGGGGGCACCTCTCAAGGATTATTTTGGTCTTGTCAGGGTCTACATGGATACCCTTCGAAGTTATAACAAAACCCAGGAACTTGCCGCTAGAGACTCCTAAGAAAGATTTGGTGGGATTTATCTTGAGCTGATGGCAAGCATGAGGTCAAACACAGTGTTCAAGTCCTGAAGGTGATCATCTTTGGAGCGACTCTTGATGGCGATGTCATCAATATAACACTCTACCGTCTTGTATAGATATTTATGGAAGATGGTGATCATCGCTCGCTGGTATACAGTACCTACATTCTTCAGACCGAAGGGCATGACTGTGTAGCAGTACACTCCTATCGGCATTCAAAATGATGTATGCTTCTCGTCATTAGGAAATATCTTGATTTAATTGTATCTAGAGAACCCATCCATGAAGGACATGCGCTCGAAGCCACAAGTATTGTCGATCATTATATCTGTGATCGGAAGGAGAAACTTGTCCTTAGGGAATACAGTATTTAGATCATGGAAGTCAATGCAAATCCGGAATTTCCTGTTCTTTTTGACAACAGGCACGATGTTGGGTACCCAATTCGGATGTTGTTCTTCGTGGACGAAGCACTAGCTATCAGTTTGTTGACTTTAGCTTTGACGGTATTCATAATGTCCTGTCAGAACCACTGCTACTGTTGCTTGACTGGCTTAGTGTTCGGCAAGATGTTTAGTTTATAGACCAAAATTTTGGCGGTCCAGTCCTGGCATATCTTTATAACTTTAGGCAAAGATATTGATGTATTCCTGGTGAGCTGTAGCAAAGATTCTCGATACTTATTGGACAGACTCTTGCTGATGAAGATAGATTTAGGGAAGGATTCGTCACCCAGATCGATTTGTTTGACTTCGTCCTCAGTAGGAGGTTCTCGTTGTTCGAACCGCATCTCTCATTGTTCGTCTAGGCGTTAGGCCCACAGTTCTACTTTAAAGAGTCCAGGTGGATCCTCGTCGTCTTCTTTAGGGTTAGCTGACACCATGTTGGCAGACAATATTTGCTTAAGCATCTCCCTGATAGTGGTGTTGGAGTCCCAAGAGGAAGATTCAAAAGAGTGAGAGTGTAACTCATCGTCTTCGTTCGAGCCTTCGAGGGTTGTGGGACACATGACATACCAAAAGTAATATTTGGTCTTATGGTAGTAATCCTCGAGCTTGCCTCTAGGTGTCTGCAAATACAGAGACAGTAGTCGACCTTTGCCGTAGTTTAAGCCCTTTGAGGCTATCAGATCATATCCCATCTTTTAGATACGGTGCTTGGCTCAAAAGTTATACCGATAAAGTAGCATCTTGCTGGTACCTGGTTCTGGTTCTAGTTCCTTTGGGTCGAAGGATTGGGGACTTTTTACTCTGCAAAGATGATGATTTTATCTTTCCTCTTTTTTGTTGGAACTATGAAGTAAGAGTTTTGACTGGAGAGAATTTGGTTTGCAGCATAGGTGGTAGTCAGTTGTGTATGCAGTTGCAAGCCCAGACCATGCTCCATGGAATATAATGTGTTGAGATGTGCAACATCTGAGTAGTTCAAAGATAGACCTTTATTAATAAAATATTATATCTCGTCTTCCATAATTATATCGTCGATAGGAGGGACGTTAGAATGAGAAAATACCTACTCCTCCAGTTCATCCTTTCTAAGATTTACCCCCAGTACGAGCGAGGGCTTTGGAGGTCTCTTGTGCAGCTTTGACCACTAGAGGTTCAGAAGCTATAGTAGTCACAGGATCTTCCTTCGGTGTTTGACTCGGTCTATTGAGGCGAACGACCAGAGGCTCAGGTGCTTTCCTATACAGTTTTATCCCGAGGGAAGGAGCTGTGTAGAGAGCGCGTACTTTTAGATGGACTCTCAAGGGCTCATATGATATCTGCTTCATCGTTAGCATTATTTCCACCTTCATCTTGGGGGACTTTCTTGTAGAGGATCAAGTAAGAGTAGTAGGCCTCGACCCCTTTGAATAGATTAACGTCAGCAAATTTTGTCTTAACGACGTCGTGACCGTCCATGTTCTTCAACACTGGTACAAGTTTGAAGGTATGATCATATACTGATGTATACATGGATGTCGCAACAAAATATTGTAGGATACTTCTACGTCTATGATGTAGTAGGTGACCTCTATTTTCAAGTCACCGATCTGGCATTTCTAGCAAATCTTGCCTAGAGGATATCTTTTTGCAGCATTGTAGCCCTTGATGGCAGTATTGGTCGCTGCCAGGCGATGCATCGGGATACCCAAAGTCTGAGCAGACTTTACAAGATGATGCAGATTGACGATCCGGGGTCGATGTGCATCCGATCTGCCTTGATGGTGTCGATGTAGCTTGTGTAATACAGAGGATGATCGTGCAGATTGTTATTCAATAATATATCTTATTGTGAGAACGTGATGTTGGGTATCGCCTCCATCACATTATTACAGTGGGGTATGCAATAGGATCCCCAGCTGGAGGCTTGACTTACGCCAGGTAGGTGTCGGCATTATGTAATTCCTCACTTAGAGAAACCCGAATGTCTTTAGAGAGTCGAAGAACCTCGAATAGTGACAACTTCGCTGGAGTGTTGGTGAGCTATGCCAAGATGTCAAAGTTGTAGGGCTTCTCCATCCCCTAAGCGATATCTTTTTGTAGCAGTCTATTGAAGCGAGTTTCTTTCTGCTTGGACTTGTCCACTGCTGGAGGCTGGGATGGACCCAGATCAGATGTGGCGATTAGAAGTACATCATCGTCGGGGTATAGTACTCTCATTGGTACGCCAGTCCTGACCTCGTTGTTCCTGTTATAGCTTCTTCGAAAGGGATAGAAATTGTGTAGCAGGACTTGTAATTCTTGCCCTTGGACTTGGTGGAGGAAGGTGCTGCCAACTGCATCAAATCTAGAGCAAGGTCGGGATCGACCCACATAACCTTCCTGTGATGTGGTGAGAGGTATCAACCCTGCTGTTTGGTCATGAGCTGGCAGGAGAATGACAACCTCCATTGTTGCCCGGGGATTGGGATTACTCCGTCATGGGATTCTGTAGCCGAAAAGTTGCCAAACTGGAGAGAAACCAAGTTTGCGACAACTGTCTTATCATCGAAGTCCAAAGTGAGGGTCTTGGTGTCAAGTAGCCATTGGATGTATCGCTTTAATGTATAGCAGTCCCGTATCACATGATAGATGTAACAATGGTAGTGGCAGTACTTTGAATTATTCATCTCAGCTGCCTAAATAGGATATTTGATATTGGAGAGCTGAAGCTTGTTTTCCTGCATCAGTACGTCAAAGATTGCCATAATGTCATCATTTTTGAACGAATAGTTTTCCTTTCATTTTGGAGCCTCTACGGGCTTTTGCTCGGGCTTCTTGGCTATATTGGCGACCAGAGCCTGCTTTCCTTTGCAATCCTAGGCACTATTGCCGCTGTTGTTGTTGTTGTAAGGGTGCTTTCCCCTATTATTAGCGATAGGGATCAATATTCCTAAGAGGCGGGCGTCCTTCACCTTCTTCTCAGCACCGACTGCATTTATGATGAATATTGTTCAGTCTTAAAACTAAGAGTCGCCCATACAGAGTATGACTGTGGAAAGGAGATTCCTCTGACGGGTGTCCATCAACTTGGACTCAGGGTTACCAGGGGATAAATTTACTGCTGCTTGCTTGTGCCGCTCGATGTATTCCCATACAAACTCTTTCTCCATTTATGTGATGTCTAGTAACGAGGACATCGTCATATCATTTTCTTCGTCATAGAACCGAGCAAGAAAAAGGCCTTTGAGGTTGTCGAATGAAGAAATACAGTTATCCTGGAGGCTGCAGAACCAATCAAAGGCTATTCCAGACATTGCCCCGATAAAGAGCTTGGTTAAGAGAGCGTGGTTGCTAGGTAGATACTCCATTGTCATCTCGAAGTAAATCATGAATTGAAGGAGATATATGTTCCCATAAAACGGAGTCAAGTTGAAGGGCTTGTACTTCAGAAGATATGGTACATATGTCCACTCGGGGGGATACGGTTGTCGAATCGTAAGCTCGCACAGTGAGTCCCGATTACCTATAGAGTCTAGGCAGGTATGGAGTTTTTATTCCTCCCGTATTGCTTCCCGAGTTTCATCGACAACGGAAGGAGCAGGCAATCCAGGAAGTGGGTGCTTACCGCCAGCCGGTGGAACGGTTGCACTAAAATCTTCATTGTTCTCGGGGTCCAGGATTGCTTGACCAGAGGCCCTTACTGGTTGTGGGGCCATATTTGCCTTAATTTCTCGCATTGTCTGGGTCAAGACTTGTATTGATTCGCTCATGGTTTGTATCATGGCCTCGACGATTTTGAGGTACTACCGATCTTGGGGCCCTCGTGATCGTCCCCTTCCATGTATGTTATTCTCACATGGAAACAAATGGATGGGACGGTAGACGTCACACTTTTCACCACAGGCACTTCTAGTGAATGGTCATCCGGGAAAGTTGGCAGCATTACATCCTCTTCATACTCGGAGGAAACACTACCCTTAGCGTAGAAAGCTGCGTCCGCTTAACGAGGGTGGCTACCCCTAGGGACCTCAGCATATGTTACTTAGGAGTCATCATCTTCATGGAACACCAGATTATCATGGAGGTTCAGGAAATTATAACCCCCATCTTGCATAGCCACCTAGGGTCTTGAGAAAGAATTAACCCAGTGGCTGACAGCTTCTTCTTTGAGCGGGTGCCCAAAAAAATACCTTCCACGGGTTCCGTTTTCTGTCCCCCTTTGGTCCGTCTCCTTGACCTGTCGGCCTAGAGAGACGGACTGGAGGTGATGGACCTCTGACTTCCCCTTTTTTCGAGCAGAATAGCATAGGCGAAAGGGCAACCCCTCTTCCTCTAGTGCTTGCACCTGTTCTTTGGATTGCAGTCGGGTGGGTGCCCTTGGTTACAATCGCTAGAATACCGACTGCCTTTTTATGGGTACTACTATTTGGTACAGTAACAGTTGATGATTATATTGGCACAGTGATACCATGAGGAGGATACTTCATATGCCGAGGTTGTTTCCCTTACTTTGCTTTTGTGATTGATTACGTTGTGCAAGTCAAGCGGGACTGATTCATCTTTGTGCCCTTCTTATGGGCTCAAGTAGACCGAGCACATGGGCACGTAGGTATTTTTTTTCCTAACATGGGGTTCGTACAAGAACTTTTCCTAAGTTGTCAATAAAAGACTCTTTAGACCGACCCTGTCTGATTGCCACTGCGAGCTGGATACATGGGCCAGTTTTGTATGACTTTTTGTCAGGGGAACGTATAGTAAGCAGTGCCTACTGATGTCAACGAATGAGCAATTGCTTGAGCTTGGCGAGCTGGCATTGCCCTAGGCTTCTTCGTCCTTGCACGCGCCGGTGCGTAGTATAAAGAGTTCAAGTTCATATCTTTATCCTTTTCCGTAAGGCACATGGAGTCAGCGCTGCATAAAATTCGGTTGAAGACGAAACTTCTGTGGCTGTCCTGGCCCCTTGTGGCTATTTGCCTGCGACCGTCGACCAGTGATGCATGTGGAATTTTCCCTACGGTTGCCGACTTATGAGACTTCTGTTGTGGCCGTATAAAACATGCTTCATCACCTGAACTCCCAGCATCGTAGTATTTTCCTTTGACAGAGTTTGGGCGCTGAGCATATTTCTTCACGACCCCGACTGCCGCATGGACAGGGTTAGCCTGGGTATACGCATGGTGTGCGTCTTCAACAATAGAAAGAGATAAGCGGGAAGCTCATGCTCCATAGTTGGGTGAGGATAGGTGGACGTATGGTTGTTTTTAACCCGTTGTGTGCGTGACTATGTCAGCTGGACATGTAATCAGCATTGACCGTGCGAAAAATCTTTTTCGAATGGAACAAAAAGATCATGTAAGTCGAGAGTCGTACAACATCATGGCCGCATAGCGCTGTAGTCGCAAACGTGCTCTCGTTTGGCATTGGCCGGATGGACACTCTGGCTGCATGATATTGTAGCTGCATACGTTCTCTCATTTGGCATTGGTTAGATAGAAATTTTGGCCTCATGGCATTATGACCATATATGTGCTCTCATATGGCCTTGGTCGTGTGGACACTTTGGCCGCATGATGACTAGGCCGCATAGGTACGTAGCCGCATTTGAGCTCTCGTATGGCCTTGGTCGGATGGATACTCTGGCCGCATAAAGATGAGGTTGCATGGGTATGTAGACGCATGTGAGTGAGCACATAGTATGGAACATCTGTCGAGGTCATTAATGAGTTGATGTAACTTTTAGTCTTTTTCTTAGGCACCGTCTTCAGGAGTCTCGAAGCATCTCAGTGTGATGAGTAATGTATCAGAGAGTTTGATAGACATTGAATGGTATGTCAGGAGGCCTTATGCGGCTCCATGCTCTATGGTTTTTTAGGTCGAATAAAGTATACTATGCAGCTTCTAGATCTTTGGTTCATCCAGTTGTATGTGGCATCTCTACGGCTAGGTTGATCAGGCCGCATGTGGCTCCTCTGCGATTAGGTTGTTCAGGCCGCATGTAGCTCCTCTATGGCCCATTTTTGTTCTTTTGAGGGGGTATGATCTTTATGCGGCCCGTATAATTTTTTATGCTTCTACAGCAACCTGTTGCTACATGCACCACCCTGCGATAGCATGAGATGCATGAATGCATGTATATTTAATGCCTTCTCAAGGCTATAAATAGTGGGTGTCTCCCACACATGAAAGGACCACCCATCATGGAGAGAGAGAGAGAGAGGAAAAAAAGACAGAAGAGTCGCGAGGGACACCCATTGAGTCGTATACTCAAGCTCCCCGAAGCCTCGTCCCCCTTCTTAGTCCCGGATCGTCAATGGAGTAAAGGAGCCACTGCAGTACTCGATCTCCACCATCACACTTGTTCAGACTCTTATTTTTATTGTACTTAGACAATACATTTTAGAGATTCTTTTGTACTATTTGTCTTTTTTCAATCAATACAAAGTTTGTTCAAATTTCTTTCGATTATTATTTTTTTGCAACATATTGGAGAAGCATTTTCTGATGAATTTTGTATTTCTACTATGCAAGTAAAACTCAACCAATTTGAACATAATCAAGTTTGAGAACTTGTTCCTAAACCTAATGATTATCTGATTATTGATATTAAATAGGTTTTTCTAAATAAATTAAATGTGAATGGTTCAATCATATGCAACAATGCACATCTCGTAGCTCAAGGTTACAACTAAGAGGAAGGAATTGACTACGATGAGACTTATGCTCCGGTTGCTAGACAAGAATATTTTTGTATGCTCTTTTGCTTTTGCAAGTTTTTATAATTTCAAACTTTTTCAAATGGATGTTAAAAGTGCTTTTCTTAATGGTATTATAAAAGAAGTTTTTGTTAAACAACCCCCTGGTTTTGAAGATTTTAATATCCTGACCACATGTTCAAGCTACAAAAGGCTCTATATGGACACAAACAAGCTCCACGAATTTGGTATGAGGGCCTTAGCACCTTTCTACTTGAAAATTGTTTTCCAAAAGAAAAAGTTGATACTATCCTGTTTATAAAATCTATTGATGATTCTATCCTTTTATTACAAATTTTCGTAGATGATATCATGTTTGGATCTACTAATGAGATATTATATAACGAGTTTGATAGGTATATGCCAAGTGAATTTGAAATGAGCATGATGGTAGAAATAAAATTCTTTTTAGTATTGCAAATCAAGCAAGATTCACAAGGAATATTCACTAATCAAGCTAAGTACACTTAGGATTTGCTCAAAAAGTTTGACATGGATAATGCAAAACCTATCAGAACTCCAATAGCAAAATCAATAAAGCTTGACCTGGAAGAAATTATTAAACCTACAAACATACGTAAGTATCGAGGTATGATTGGTAGTCTGTTATACCTAATTGTTAGTCGCCTAGATATCATATTTTCTGAATGTCTTTGTGCTAGATATAAGGCTAATCCAAAGGAATCACATATGTGCGCAGTTAAGCATATCTTTCGATACCATAAAGGAACTTTGTTGGCAGGCTTATGGTATCCCAGAACCACGTTATTTGAACTTATTGGTTTCTCGGATGCTGATTTTGCTTGATGCAAAGTCGATCAAAAAAGTACCAGCGGTACATGTTATTTCCTAAGAAAGTCTTTAGTCTCCTAATTTAACAAGAAGCAAAATTATGTTACATTATCAACAACTGAGATTGAGTATATCACCGCAGGACGTTGTTATGCACAAATTTTGTGGATGAAGCAAACCCTAGAAGGCTTTGATCTGCACTAAAAGAATATTCCTATTTACTATGATAACACTAGCACTATTAATCTCACTAAGAATCCAATATGCCATTCACGCACTAAATAAATATAGATTAGACATCATTTTCTCAGGGATCATCAACACCACGGAGATATATGTTTAAAATATTTTGACCCAGAACATTAATTAGCGGACATATTTACTAAATATTTGGCTGAAGATCGATTTAACTTTATCCGTCGAGAATTATGACTTCTCGATTCTGATAAAATACAAGAATATAAGCTGCTTTAAATTCTTGTTCAGTCTAAGTTCTTTAAAGTTCTGATAATTTAAAGCTACTCCGAGATAATCTGACTTACAAGAATTTATGATCTAATAAAGCCCATTTAGCAGTTATTCCATATATATTCTTTCAAATCAGGAAACCAAATTATCGAATAAAGTTAACATTATGTCCTGGTTTATAATGGAACTGAATTCAGACCGAATTATGATCGATCTATGTCTATATTATTCCAGAATATTCATTTAAATTGCCAACTTTCTAATTAAGGGTTTTGCTGCTCTATAAATTTATCATTTTGTGGTTTTAACACTTCAAACAAACGAAAAACAACCTCCTTATCTCAAAAACCATAGTTCTTCTCCTCTCTTTTTCTAATAAAATTCTCTCTTTCTCTCTATAGCTCCTAAAAGAAAGTTAGAATCCTCTCTTGATTCTCTGTTTTGTCCCATTATGGCAAACATTGGTAAATTTGATGGCTTTCTTTTTAGAAACCATGAAAACTATATTGAATGGTTTAATAATTTCTGCAAATGCACCATCTGTTCTTGGAAACCTATCGACTTTATCGATTACAATGACTACCTATCTATTTTTCAAAAGTTTTAACTTAAAGAACTAGTTGCTATACATCATCATATTTTTTTGAAATTTGTTCGCATATTTTATTACAACTTAGCATGTAACAACGACACGATATCATCAAGCTTACGCGATACTCATATTGAATTTGACGCAAATGACTTAGGTAAAATTCTATACATCCCTACTGAAGGTGGACACCTCGTCAATATTACTCAAGTTTAATTTGAAGACAACGTCACTCTAAAAACATTCAAAAATCATCTCTATGCCCCACATATCTATCCATCCGGACATTTTTATGAATGATATTTGAACAATTATTTCTATAAAATACATCACATCATTTTCTATACGTTTCTACGTATAAAGATTTACTATGATGAATTTCTTATTTAGAAATATTTCCATTATATCATCTACATTTCCCTATTTCGTTTAACCTTCCATAGACTATCATATCACAAATGGTTCAATGTCGTAAGAAAGGATGTCCATTACTTTACGCCATGTACTTACTAACTATGTTTTGTTACTTTGATATTCCTCTAGACATCTGTCCACATCTTGATGAACCACGATATTTGAATCGAGTCGAGTTCGTAGGATTGAGCCCATACTTAATTTATCATATAACTCGTCCTCTAACTCCAATACATACCCCATTGATTCTCCTCCTGCTACTGAGCCACCAGCCACCTTAGAATCCATCCTTACTCTGTTGCGTGGTCACTTCAAAATGGAAGACGAACGCTATCATGCTTTTGACCACCGCCAAATTCTTTAAACTCATGCACTTGGAAACACTTTGATGGATATTCAGTATACTCTCTCTCACATCCAGCCGGTCCATTTTTTATTCTCATAGATCATGACCGACAAGGTTATTGCATCGATCATGCTTATTTTCAGAGATACTTGTATCCGGCCGACGCCTTCTGGGATCCTAATAGAACAGCTGAACCTGATGATGTTGAAGATGATAATTAATTGTTACAATGGATTTTTAAATCTTAAGGACTCCAATTTTGCTCTACCATTATGTTCACATCACTTTTTAGATCTTTTATGTATGCTTTTAGTTTAGAAATTTAAACTCAATAAAATATAATGTTATCAACTTTTTGCAATAATTGGATATAATTATTTGTGTTGTTTCACTCTCTTATTTTTTTTTCAAGCATAAACCTCCACCAATTTTAGGTGAGCACTTTATTTTGATCAAATGACAACGGGGAAGAAGACATGCAACATAATACTTGACAATGTTGTATCAAATTTCTTTAAAAGTTACGGGGGACCTATGTACTTACAAGTTTTGGTTAACTATCAAAATAGAAGAGATTGTTATCCCATTCATTCCAGTCATTTTAATTTTGATAATTAACCAAACCATGTTTTGATATATCGCAATATGATACAACTGAAGACTCAAAAAAACTGCAACGATTGCTGGTTGTACTGCGTCCTTTTATATTTTTATGTAATCTTTTACTTTATTTGAGTCTATGACTGATGTACGTCGAGTCGCACTGACATTACTCAAGTCTACTCAAATGAGCCTTCAATATATCCACCATATACAAACCCATACTAGCCACATATAAAACCAAAACCTTGCAAAATAAATAAACCGAACTTGGACAAAATTGTCACTCCACATTCTCGATATACGTATTTGAAACATATTAGTTTTTCTGCTTATATTATTTCTTGCTTGCATGGTTAATTAGGTTGCATGTCATATAGACTAGACTAATTCTTTAGTTCATTTGGCTCTTGGTTTAATTGTTGGGTTGGTTTACTCATGAGAGAACCCATAGTCTAAATCTCAACCCTAGCTATATAAGCTATCTTCTTTCTCTCTCTTCCCTCTTTCTTTATTTCCCCCTCTTTGTTCTATTTCTATGCAAGTACATCTTGCATGAATGAAGAAACTCTAGATTTTAATTCTTACTTTTCCCTTATATTTTATTAGTCTAATATGTGTACATTATGATTCTAAGCACTTTTCATACTTGGAGGGTTCGATGTTGATGGATAAAATTTAGTAGATCTGCATTTTAGTTAAGGATTTTTCATGCGTCATAAAAGTTTTTCTTGGTTTTGATCTATTAAAATAGAGTATTTTAGAAAAACAGTTTTTTGGTTAATGGAGAACTTTATTTTGAGCATTTTAGCTTTTGGTTCACTTGATTCGGAGTTAAGAAAAAGTTTTTATAGAGAAAATATTTTTTTGGTTTTTGGAGTTTTCCGCCATGGCTGAACTTCCTGTCTGGAAAAGACGAAGTTCTCATACGGCTAATACCTTATGCGACAGAGAGTACTATGCGGCCTGAGTGCAATGCGGCATGAGCTCTATACCGCATATACCTTCCAGCATGCGTTCATCTTGTTGGATGCATGAATGATTATTACACAGTATTTTAAGTAACAGAAATCCTTGTATTTTACTTAATGAACTAATCAGAAATTTGCGAGTAGTGGTGCAGGCCCAGCGAAGAGCACCCACTTTAAGCAGCCGAGAGTATATCAGCATCAGCAATATCTTGTGCCAGTTAGGGCGCTAGCTCAACAGATACAACAGTTTCATAAGCCAGTTCATCAGACACCACAACAGCCTCAGAGGCAGACTCAGCAGACTTTTTCTTGTGCCTATTGTGGGAGGCATGGAAATGATTGGGAGAACTGTCAGAAGAGACTCAGACTATGCTTGTATTGTGGTTCCCCTGACCATCAGGTGAAGGAGGGTTCCAACAACCCGTATGGACCAGATCGTGGTCATAGAGGTGGAGCTAGGCCACCTGTGGTATCGGAGACTGCTCATAGAGAGCCACACCAGCAGGGCGGGGCATTTGCGATGGCGGTCGGAGAAGACGACACTTCAGGTGATTGGTTAGCTTGTTTTGTCCGGTTCTTTTCCTTTTCTTTCCATATGTTGTTTATGTGTTTGGTTAGTACCTTATAGACTGCTTCTGTATTATTGTATAGTTAGTATACCCTGTTGGAGACTACAAAACTATGATGGACATAGACCATAGTTAGTGATTTCTTTTAAATTGCTTGTTGTATATTTTTGTTGGACTGGGGTTGACCTAGGGGTGATTGGGTAATTTGGCCTAGTTATTTAATTTTTGGACTATAATATTAATATTAGTGGGCCATGTATATTTATTTATTGATTGTATTAGTTATTTAATTATTAGAGTGCTATATTTAATTAGTGTCTTGTAGCATTTTGTTTAATTAGTAGACTAGCCTATTTAATTTGACTTGTGTTATGGACCCAACTTGTTAGATTAGATCCATGGACCAACATTTAATTCTAGTTAGAATTGAGCCCAATAGTAAGCACATTCATTAGGAGGATGAATTAATTAATGAAACTAATTAGACTAGAACCTTCCCTCCTTAATTAATTTCTTCATGAGAGGTCCCAAGGGATATTTTAGACTTTACATATGTCACGACCCGCACCCAGAATTGGGGCACGAGTACGCGGGTACGTCCAGCCTACGCCGCAGCATCGGCGGTAGAACGCTGTCTAGGTCATGATACTAACTATGCAATCTCACACGAGCATCCAATCTCCATAAGGAGGCACGGATGACACAAATATAAATGAACAACATACTCAATCATATAACTACAGCACGATAAGATATCGAAGAACAAAATAAAATACAACACAAGTCTAAATGTAATAATCTAACTCAATAATATCCATGTCTCAACAAGTATGCCGGAGACAAATCCGATACCAAATAGTCTACTAAAAGAACTAACCAGAAAACTAGTGATTCCGGCTAGACCTCCCGGAATCACAACTGAACTACCAAGTCTAAGTCTGCAGCTACTCACCATATGGTCCATAAAGTGTTGGATACCGATCCTCTAAGGCATAGTCTGGACAAATGTTTCCAGTCAGGAAGGAGCAAAGTACAATCTCAAATAACAGTTCTATTTAATTGATAAGGGCTATAAAGCAATAAACAGATGATGTTAGATACTGAGAGGAGACAGTGAATAAATGCAATGGCAAAATAAGAGACAGGCAATGTAAAGAGACAGGCAATATGTTATAGTCAGTGCATGTATGATATGAAGAGAACAAGGTACAATATCATATACGGGTGATATAGTATATGATCTAAAATAGAGAACTGTAATCTATTCTAAGGGTTTGAAATAGTAGTTTTGAAATATGATCGGCTTGGGAACATGTACGAGAGCTATATGGCCTGGCTAATCATATGTGAAGAGCATGATTAACACTTACATTGTTCTATACTTGTATAAAAGGGTATGATCATATTTCTTACTAGCTACTTCCCCGCCCCCAAATAGTACTGTGGATCCAACCATGACACGTCATGATACACGAGCAATATCCAATCTATCATGTACGATATCTAATATAAATATCGTGTACAATGTCAATACGATAATCAATGTAACATCCCATGACCGCAGATCCAAGCTATATACTAGTCCGTATAACACAGTGTCAAGGATTCAGATGTAACATTTCTAGATTACTGAACTTATAGAAATTATCAAGGAATTGAAAATTATCAGAGAATGTACTTGCCTCGGGTCCTTAGCTGGTAATACCAATGTTCTGTTCCAGAGTATCGCCTGGATGAACCAACAGTCCTATAGACATATCAAAAATATAATATTTGTATCAGGTGCTATACTAACACACAATTATAAATACTGGCCTCTGGGCTATGCCAGGTATGGCACTAGTTAACTAGGGTCAAGTGCGTCAAGTTACACGGGCGTCGCGTCTGTGATTGCTGGGCAAGACAGACGATCAAAAATGGTACGGGGCTCGCTAGTACGTCAGTGTACGTATAGCAGTCTGCTATCACACTACATGGGCACAGGTCAGGGTGGCTACGGGGTATCCGTATTTACACTCGATTACCTAGTAGAGACATGTATAGAAATGTACATATTATACTCATAATTATACCAATTAAATACGTACTAATACATATAAGGATATATCAATAATAGAATTATATAACAAGTATATATATATATGTTTAAAAATACATACCATATTTTATACGTATACAAGGAATATATATATATATATATATATATATATATATATATATATATATATATATATAAGCTACGTATATACACACCAAAATACGTACATATACCAAAATAATTATATATATGCTACGTATATATATACACCAAAATACATATTAATATTTATTATTTAATACGTATACACAATATATATATATGAATACATATATATATATATGGAGAAATACACGAAATGTACATACATACACATACTATACGAAAGTATACTAATACATACATGCTTATATATATATATACCAATACGTATTTATACTAAAATACATTTTTAATACTCGTACACACATACACAAATACTCATACACAAATACATATATACGCATACGCATATACATACACCAATACATATTACATTAATAAAGGAGGGAAGAGGGAGAAGTCTCACAGGGGGGGTTGGCCGGAGTCGGACCGCGGGCCGCCGGGGAAGGAGCTCGATGCGAGGGAGAGAAGGAGGGGATGTAGCAGGAGGCTGCGGGCTGTGCCGGAGTGCAGGCCGGCTCGGGGAGGTTGCTCGGGAAGCAAAGTCGAGGAAGGAAGAGCAGAGGGAGGTGTCAGGCCGAACTTGGGCTCGAACGGTGGCCGGAGTAGAGAATGCAGTGGTGGGGAGACTCGGCGTAGGAAGGTGGAGGTGTACAGCAGGAGGAGGAGGTCGGGGTGAGCAGTGGTGGTTCGGATGGTGGCTTGGAGGTGCACAGGCGGGGTGCTCTGCGAGTTCCCGGCGGAGATGGTGGTGATGGTGTGAGCTCTGGGGAAGTGAGGTGATGGCTCGATATGGTGGCTGGCTGGACGGGTGAAGACGACCGGAGTTGCAGCTTGCCGGGGTCGGCTCGAGGGGTGGAGCTCGGGATGATGATAGCTCGAGGTGGGGACTGGGGGTTGGCTCGTTTGAGGCAGAGGAGCAGCAGTCGGCTTGCTGCGGGGAGATAGACAGGTCGGCGGTGGGTTGATTGGCTGGCCGGGGTCTGCTCGACTCGGATGGCCGGAGTCAAGAAGCTGGGGATGGGTCGACTGACCAGAACTGTGGCTGGAAGACTGCCGGGGAAGAAGCTTCGGGATGAGCTGGACGGAGGGATGCAGGGATGGTCGGCCGGGCAGTTGCAGGAGGCCGAAGTAGAGATGAACAGTGGGGGTTCGGGGAGTGAACAATAGGGTGAGGGTGATGATTTCTCCCCCCCTTTGTTAATTTCAAAAAAAAAAAGAAAGGGAAGAAAGGAAGAAGAAGTAGAAAAGAGAAGAAGAAAGGAAGAGAAAACTTCTTCCTACGTTGGAGAGAGAGAGGAGTGAGGTGAGAGAAAAATAGGAGCTTTCCTAGGTTTGGGGATTTGGGTTTTCTTGGGAAAAGGGGATGAGGGGACATTAAATAAGGTGGTGTGTGTGTGATTGAAGGGTGATGATGCACCCATTGAATGGATGGTCTAGATTTGTCATAAAGAAATCTTTCATGTGGGGATGAGGGTGGTTGACTAGTCAAATATTAGGGCTCCTCCATTGGTTTGAACAAATAGGGTGTTGACACCTAATGCAAATTTGCAAATTAGCCCCCTTAAATTTGGGTATTTGCACAGACACATAAAATGATAAAAATTTGGTGGGCGATTCGGTATTTGGTGTTTTGTAGGGTGAGGGGGCATTGTGTGTGTTGTATGGGCTTAATTATCGGGATACTGGAATTAAATCGAGATTTACGGAATCAGTCAAAATGGTATCCTCAATTTAATTAGAAATAAATGCAAGCTGTGTTCTAAAATTAATTAGGAGTACATGGGACCAAAATTAGGTCAGGTCACAAATATTATTAGTGAAGAAGACTCAGAACAAAATATTACCCTAATTTGGGTTGCACGAAAAATGGGTCAAGATGGCCTCCAATTTTGATTGGAACGCACATCGATACAAAATTGGAATTTATTCAGAAATTAAATAAACGTCCGCTACGAATATTGTGCAGCTAAAACTAAGCACAAGAGAGCATAATTATAAGTTACAAAAAGGTCAGAATGGAAGGCAGGCATGTCTAGGGCAAGGTTGTGAAATTTATTCGAAGGCAAAAGCTAGGGTAGCGCTCCAAATATCGAAGCAACGGTAAGGCACAACAATTAAATAAAATTACGGTAATTAATTACTACCTCCAATAATTTAATTCTAAATAAAATAATTAACTACATAATCCCATAATTCAGACAGGTGTTCATCTACTGGACTTCTAGGTTAAATCTACTAGCTCCACATTAAGAACACAGTATATATAATATAATATATTTAAGTACACATCTCATACAATTACTTAAATTAAATATATACTATTCATGAAATCATTTAATTGTAACTACAACAATATTAATAATTATTAAAAGTCGAAAATACCCCTATTTTTGGAACGTGGTAGTGACAAGTCTACCCTCCTTAAAAGAATTTCGTCCTCGAAATTTAAATCCTCATAGTAGTATTTACTCATACACATATTTATTTTCTATCCAAATTTAAATTCGGCTACCACAAAATCAGGTAGTCATCCACATTGTCATTTCACGATCTTTCAAATTCGGTAATTATCGTATTCCTAAAAATCCTCGAATTAAAAATCAAATTCTATTTTTTTTCACAATTTCCTCCGAAATTTTAAGTTAATAATTCAATACTCGGAATTTAATATCTACTCCTCAAATTTAATTCTAATCAATGCAATAAAATTGAAATCTCGTCCCAAAAAGTTTAAATTCAACACTAATCCATCAATGATCTTATTCCTTGGTTTCCTTTTTCCTCAAAATACTCGACAACGCGATACCTATGGATTCTTCAAATACAACGTCCATAATATAAAATTTTAAAATTCAAAACTTGCAGTCAAATAAATATAATGATAATCTCCTTAATTTCCCCAAGTTTTTAAAGATAAATATATCATAATCAATAATCATCAATCCTACCATATTAAATTTTTAACCTCTCATTTAAATCAATGTTTATCCTCAAATTTTAATGATAATTTAATCATATCTAAATCTTGATAAAGTCAATGATTCGTCAACTCTGCCATATTAAATCCTTAACTCTTTATGCTTATCCTCCAAAATTTTAAGCATCTTGTTTCTCTTGTCAAGTCATAACCTCTTCATAAATCTACCTACCTACAGTCATTCACTATACAATCTAAGAAAAATATGTACGGTCATGGTGTCCTTTGTCATGGTATTGCAGTCTCTGTTAGGGTATAGTACTAACTACATTATAACAAGAAAATCATACATACAAACTATGGTACTAGGGAATCAGTCAATCAATCAAATAGGAAGGAACAGAAGGAAAGAAAGAACAGAACCTGCTAACACATTACCTGCAGTATCGGTCTCCTCGACCGTCATCGCAAATGCCCCATCCTGCTGGGGTAGTTCCCTTCATGGGTGCTGATCAATATACGGTTCCACAGGTAGCCTAACTGGATCTCTATAATTTGGAGCTGCTCACTGGCCGGAAAGATAAAGGGCTAGAAGACAATCCCTTACTCGATGTCCCGCAGCGCCATAGTGCAAACAAAGTCCTAGCCTCGTTCTACAGCTCTCCCAAAGGTGACCTGGCTTCTTACAGAAATGACAAGTCTATTGTGTCTCTCTCGGAGGCTGCTGCTGATCCTGCTGAACACGAACTGGTGCCTGGTAATGCTGTTGATACTGATACGCCCATGGATGTTGTTGAATATGAACTTGTACCGGGTACTGCTGTTGATACTGAATATAGGGACACTTGGCTGGTCCTGTGCTACCATCTGTATCTCCAGAAATATTGTGACTCCTCTTAGGCCTGAGATCCAGATCCTCCTCTGTAATCTGGGCATCCAACAAGATACCCTCAAAGGTAGCGGTACGACGACCAAAAGTGTGCGACCTAATCTCTCTCGTCAACCCCTTTCTAAATTTCCGGGCTCGATCTCCTGGGTCCCGAATCATAGACGATGCAAAATGGCTCAATCTACAGAATTCTGCAGCGTACTCGTCGATCGACATATTTCCTTGAACCAAGTCATGAAACTGACTTTCCAAGGTTTCCAATGCCACATCGGGAAAGAACTTCTCCTTGAAGAGCTCCTTGAAGGTCTCCCAAGTAAGTCCTTGTGCAGTAAGTCTCGCCTCCGTGCGATACCACGTAAGTGCAATATCGAACATCTGACTGCTAGCCGCCTGTATCTGTAAGCTCTCTGGAATCTGGGCCAATCGCAGGCTCCTCTCTATGTCCTCTAGGCAGTCGTCAGCATAGAGTATCCCTTCGGTGCCTTTGAACTCTCGAGACATCATCCTTTTGAAGTCCACTATAGTGCCTGATCTCTGCTGCTGCTGGCCAGGAAACTGCTGGTATTGTGCTACTGTCTCCAAAGCTTGGAGAGTCATCTGATGAGCATTCTCTATGCTTTCTCTCATCAGCTCGATTTGTGCCTGGTGCACTTCTGCTTGCACCCTCTGAGCCTCAGCTTGAACTCGCTGAGCGTCTGCCGTCACTCTCTGGGCATCTACCATGCCCTGGATCAAGGTAAACATATATGCCCCGTCAATGGACAAACCTCCGGGAATCAGAATCGGTGGAGGAGGAAGGTTGTCCGTCACAGCTGCGGCAATCCTCTGGACAGGTGGGGGAGGAGGATCCCCGAAAAGTGCAGAAACTCCTACATGTATCAGAGATGTAGGAGGAACTACGGCTGTCTGTCCCTCAGGTGGAGAGGTGGCAGACCCCTCTAAAGCTGATTCTCCCACTCTCATAGATCGTGTCTTCGGTGACATCCCGTAGACAGATCCAAAAGAATCAATTAACGCAAAAATGCGATATCATCAAGGAAGGACAGTAAAGTTCTAAAGAAGCAACTTTTAAGATAAATAGATTGAAAAATATTCCTAGTTGTGATTGCATAGGTCAATGATGCATCAAAGATTTGATACCTCTATCCCTTTAGGTACCACAGTTTCTACTACAAGCACACTCACTGCTAGCTTTCTTACCTACTGCAATTATTGATACTAGTTGCTCTTATCACTCAAGTGCATATCAAATGCAACATACCATACTAAGTACTGCTCCTTCTAATACAATCCTAGATAGACACCCAAGTCAGTTTGCAGTACAATCTCAATCATGCTCAAACCAACAGATCCTTACACATGCACCTCATCTACTTATATACTAATATATATCTCTTCCACTATAAAATTTTATCCTCAAAAAAATAAAATTTTCAAAACTAACTCCTCGAACAATTTAAAGTAAAATGCATATACTCTCCTCAAGGTCAAATATTTAATACAGAAACAAAATTTTTATCACTTCCAAAAATCCTTACAGTTTTGTCTATGTTCATTGAATTTGAATCTGAATCCTCAAAAATTTTAATAACATAATATCTAAACTCCTCAAAATTCTTAAAAAAATTAAAATTTATTTTCAATCCTCAAATTAAAATTTAAATCCACCTTTTGTAGTCCAATAGCTCTAATGTTAATCTGTCCTCATCGATATGTGTTATCAGATAATACCATAAATTAGTCCATAAATTCATCTTGATATGAAATTAAACTCTACAATGACACTAAGATCTCAATTTACTAACTGATCAACAAGAATCAAATTCAATATCAACAAGTGTGAATGGACGGAAATAAGAGAAATGATTTAAATTGGAAATTATAATGAGATTTTCAGGGGTCATCCCAGGAATCTCTGAAGGAATTATGATTGAGTATTCACTCTCATCCTAGTATGCTATATCCTAGATCCTATCGCAGGCACGCAGTAGTGTAGCAAAGATGTCACACTACTACGATATCGCACAACTTACGAAGTCTGACCTGCATGGGCCACCACTAAAAATGTGTCACGACCCGCACCCAAAATTGGGGCACGAGTACGCGGGTACGTCCAGCCTACGCCGCAGCATCGGCGGTAGAACGCTGTCTAGGTCATGATACTAACTATAAAATCTCACACGAGCATTCAATCTCCATAAGGAGGCACGGATGACACAAATATAAATGAACAACATACTCAATCACATAACTACAACACGATAAGATATCGAAGAACAAAATAAAATACAACACAAGTCTAAATGTAATAATCTAACTCAATAATATCCATGTCTCAACAAGTATGCCGGAGACAAATCCGGTACCAAATAGTCTACTAAAAGAACTAACCAGAAAACTAGTGATTCTGGCTAGACCTCCCGGAATCACAACTGAACTACCAAGTCCAAGTCTGCAGCTACTCACCATATGGTCCATAAAGTGTTGGGTGCCGATCATCTAAGGCATAGTCTGGAAAAATATTTCCAGTCAGGAAGGAGCAAAGTACAATCTCAAATAACAGTTTCATTTAATTGATAAGGGCTATAAAGCAATAAACAGATGATGCTAGATACTGAGAGGAGACAGTGAATAAATACAATGGCAAAATAAGAGACAGGCAATGTAAAGAGACAAGCAATATAGGCAATATGTTATAGTCAGTGCATGTATGATATGAAGAGAACAAGGTACAATATCATATACGGGTGATGTAGTATATGATCTAAAATAGAGAACTGTAATCTATTCTAAGTGTTTAAAATAGTAGTTTCGAAATATGATCGGCTTGGGAACATGTACGAGAGCTATATGGCCTGGCTAATCATATGTGAAGAGCATGATTAACACTTACATTGTTCTATACTTGTATAAAAGGGTATGATCACATTTCTTACTAGCTACTTCTCCGCCCCCAACTAGTACTATGGATCCAACAATGACACGTCATAATACACGAGCAATATCCAATCTATCATGTACGATGTCTAATATAAATTTTGTGTACAATGTCAATACGATAATCAATGTAACATCTCATAACTGCAGATCTAAGCTATATACTAGTCCGTATAACACAGTGTCAAGGATTCAGATGTAACATTTCTAGATTACTAAACTTATAGAAATTATCAAGGAATTGAAAATTATCAGAGAATGTACTTGCCTCGGGTCCTTAGCTGGTAATACCAATGTCCTATTCCAGAGTATCGCCTGGATGAAAAAACAGTCCTATAGACATATCACAAATATAATATTTGTATCAGGTGCTATACTAACACACAATCATAAACACTGGCCTCTGGACTATGCCAGGTATGGCACTAGTCAACTCGGGTCAAGTGCGTCAAGTTGTACGGGCGTCGCGTCTGTGATTGCTGGGCAAGACAGACGATCAAAAATGGTACGGGGCTCGCCAGTACGTCAGTGTACGTATGGCAGCCTGCTATCATACTACATAGGCACAGGTTAGGGTGGCTACGGGGTATCCATATTTACACTCGATTACCTAGTAGAGACATGTATAGAAATGTACATATTATACTCGTAATTATACCAATTAAATACGTACTAATACATATAAGGGTATATCAATAATAGAATTATATAACAAGTATATATATATATATATATGTTTAAAAATACATACCATATTTTATACGTATACAAGGAATATATATATATATATATATATATATATATATATATATATATATATATATATATATATATATATATACATACCAAATTAATACTTATACTATATACAAGTATAAATATACCAATATAATATATATATAAGCTACGTATATACACACCAAAATACGTACATATACCAAAATAATTATATATATGCTACGTATATATATACACCAAAATACATATTAATATTTATTATTTAATACCTATACACAATATATATATATATATATATATATATATATATGGAGAAATACACAAAACATACATACATACATACATACATACATACATACATACATA
Organism: Iris macrosiphon; assembly: GCA_036927795.1. Classification (NCBI taxonomy): domain Eukaryota; kingdom Viridiplantae; phylum Streptophyta; class Magnoliopsida; order Asparagales; family Iridaceae; genus Iris; species Iris macrosiphon. The sequence continues at coordinate 98,941,702 of JAYESA010000010.1, read as the reverse complement.
CATACATACACATACTATACGAAAGTATACTAATACATACATGCTTATATATATATATATATATACCAACACGTATTTATACTAAAATACATTTTTAATACTCGTACACACATACACAAATACGCATACACAAATAAATATATATGCATACGCATATACATACACCAATACGTATTACATTAATAAAGGAGGGAAGAGGGAGAAGTCTCACAGGGGGGTTGGCCGGAGTCGGACCACGGGCCGCCAGGGAAGGAGCTCGACGCGAGAGAGAGAAGGAGGGGATGTAGCAGGGGGATGGACGGCCGGGGAAGAAGCTTCGGGATAAGCTGGACGGAGGGATGCAAGGATGGTCGGCCGGGCAGTTGCAGGAGGCCGGAGTAGAGATGAACAGTGGGTGCTCGGGGAGTGAACAGTAGGGTGAGGGTGATAATTCCCCCCCTTTGTTAATTTTAAAAAAAACAAAGGAGAAAGGGAAGAAAGGAAGAAGAAGAAGAAAAGAGAAGAAGAAAGGAAGATAAAACTTCTTCCTACGTTGGAGAGAGGGAGGAGTGAGGTGAGAGAAAAATGGGGGCTTCCTTAGGTATTGGGATTTGGGTTTTCTTGGGAAGAGGGAATGATGGGACATTAAATAGGGTGGTGTGTGTGTAAATGAAGGGTAATGATGCACCCATTGAATGGATGGTCTAGATTTGTCATGAAGGAATCCTTCATGTGGGGATGAGGGTGGTTGACTAGTCAAATATTAGGGCTCCTCCATTGGTTTGAACAAATGGGGTGTTGACACCAAATACAAATTTGCAAATTAGCCCCCTTAAATTTTGGTATTTTTATCGACACATAAAATGATAAAAATTTGGTGGGCGAATCGGTGTTTGGTATTTTGTAGGATGAGGGGGCATTGTGTGTGTTGTATGGGCTTAATTAGCGGGGTACTGGAATTAAATCGGGATTTACAGAATCAATCAAAATGGTATCCTCAATTTAATTAGAAATAAATGAAATTATGTTCTAAAATTAATTAGGAGTACATGGGGCCAAAATTAGGTCGGGTCACAAATATCATTAGTGAAGAAGACTCAGAATAGAATATTACCCTAATTTGGGTTGCACAAAAAATAGGTTAAGATGGCCTCCAATTTCGATTGGAACGCACATCGATACAAAATTAGAATTTATTCAAAAATTAAATAAACGTCCGCGACGAATATTGTGCGGCTAAAACGAAGCACAAGAGAGCATAATTATGAGTTGCAAGAAGGTCAGAATGGAAGGCAGGCATGTCTAGGGCAAGGTTGTGAAATTTGTTGGAAGGCAAATGCTAGGGTAGCGCTCCAAATATCGAAGCAACGGTAAGGTGCAACAATTAAATAAAATTACGGTAATTAATTACTACCTCCAATAATTTAATTCTAAATAAAACAATTAACTACATAATTTGGACAGGTGTTCATCTACTGGGCTTCTAGGTCAAATCTACTAGCTCCATATTAAGGACACAGTATATATAATATAATATATTTAAGTATACATCTCATACAATTACTTAAATTAAATATATAATATTTATGAAATTATTTAATTGTAACTACCACAATATTAATAATTATAAAAAGTCAAAAATATCCCTGTTTTCGGAACGTGGTAGTGACAACATAGTATCTTAAGGAAGGGGGCAAGGAAGGCCTATATAAGGGGGTGAAAACTTTCTCTCTCTTTATTTTTTATTCCAAATCTCGATCTAGAATTTTTCTCAACCAAAATTCTTTATCCCTACATCAAATTTCATCCAAATTTCTTTTCAATTCCTTTTCTATTCATCATTGGAAGCTAGTAGAGCAAGGATCTACAAGGAGGAAGTAAGGATCTACAAGGAGGAGCAAGGATCTACAAGTTGGAGGGTATTTTCATCCAATTTGGGAATTTTATTAGGAATCCATCTCCCAATAGGTACAATTCAGTTTTTATCCTTTAATTAGATTCTAAATATGTAATTTAATCATAAGGAACCACCCCATATGCTAAGGCTACCCATAGGAATTGTAATTAGGTTCATAGGAGGCTTGTGGAGAAAGTTATGTTGTGCTTTGTGTCAATTTTGGGGAATTCCGAGATTGACACATCTTGTGTTTGTCAATTGGTCAACTAAACCAAATTGACATTTGTTTTCTTGTGTGTGACTAGTGTCATATCCACAATTGGATACGTGTAGGCCGTATCCCAATAATTTGGAGATACGGGTTAATATACACATCTCATACAATTACTTAAATTAAATATATAATATTCATAAAATCATTTAATTGTAACTACCACAATTAATAATTATAAAAAGTCAAAAATATCCCTGTTTTCGGAACGTGGTAGTGACAACATAGTATCTTGAGGGAGGGGGCAAGGAAGGCCTATATAAGGGGGTGAAAACTTTCTCTCTTTATTTTTTATTCCAAATCTCGATCTAGAATTTTTTTCAACCAAATTCCTTTATCCCTAAATCAAATTTTATCCAAAAAATTTTCCAATTCCTTTCTTATTCATCATTGGAAGCTAGTAGAGCAAGGATCTACAAGGAGGAAGCAAGGATCTACAAGGAGGAGCAAGGATCTACAAGTTGGAGGCTATTTTCACCCAATTTGGGAATTTTATTGGGAATCCATCTCTCAATAGGTACAATTCAGTTTTTATCCTTTAATTAGATTCTAAATATGTAATTTATTCATAAGGAACCAGCCCATATGCTAAGGCTACCCATAGGAATTGGAATTAGGTTCATAGGAGGCCTATGGAGAAAGTTATGTGGTGCTTTGTGTCAATTTTGGGGAATTCTGAGATTGACACATCTTGTGTTTATCAATTGGTCAACTAGACCAAATTGTGTGTGACTAGTGTCATATCCACAATTGGATACGTGTAGTACATATCCTAATAATTTGGAGATACGAGTTAATTTGGGGTTTTTATCAACACGGGAGGTTTGTGCATGTCATATTTGACACAGATATGTAGATATGTAATTAACTCTTCGTATTATTCATATTTGTTATTTTAGACATGATCGTGTCTTTTAGGATACGTTTGGCTGTGTGGTGGAGCCGTATTACAAGCGTATCATAAAATGAGTGTGATACGAGTGCAGTGCACTCCATGTGTTTGTTTTATTGCATTAAGATTCATTTGACTTAATACTATCTATTAGTATGATATATATATATATATATATATATATATATATATATATATATATATATATATATATATGTGTGTGTATGTATCTATATTATATTGTACAGATATGTATATATAGCTATGTAGTGATATGTGTATATGTGTTTATATATGTATATGGATATATATATATATATATATATATATATATATATATATATATATATGTATATATATATATATAAAAGTAAGGGAGTATATCTATATGTATAGGTATGAGTGTATATATATATATATATATTGATATATATATAGGCATATGTATATATGTATGTGTATGTGCTTAGTGAGTGAGTGAGTATGAGTGTGTATTCAGCATTGAGAGGAGTCAGGCATCAAACTCAGACCAGTAGCAGTGTGTAGCAACACTGCAACAACTAGGTGCACAATGGTTCAGCAACTGCCACTATAGTTTACCCCAATATCAACTTTAGCAAACACAGTACATCAGCAGAGAGCAGTGAACATTCAGCAATGCAGCAACTGAGGCAGCAGCAGGGCAATATACTCGAGTACTACAGCAGAGTAGGCACTGCAACCAACTGCATCTGTGTGTAACCACTGCAGCAAATACAGCTGCACTGCAGTAGAATCACTAGAAAGCAACCTTCTGCAGTGTATGTAGCATCCAATATTCAGTATACTGCACCATACATCAAGCACAGCAAAGACAGCAAGAGAAGAGCAATGATTAAGTAAAGTGGCAGCAATTCACTACAGCCATTCACAACAACATGAGCATTTAGCTGCATAACAAACTGTTCAACACAACAACTGAAACAGCAAGGAGAGTAGTAACCACTACACAGCAAGCTAGCTACCACAGCAGCTTATCAATGCAGCAGAGATAGCATGCGTCAATTTGTATCCATTCTAGCAGGGAAGAGTGCCTGTAGCAGCCAATACAAGAACAACAAGGTGTAGCAAGCAGTGTCAGCTGCAAGTATGCAGCTGCTCGAGCACAGCATCAAGTGTAGTACATTTTCAAGGAGCCATCAGCAACAACAAGGTAATAGGGACAGTTAGTTAAGGTATGGGTAGCTAGTAGCTATTAGTGGTTTAGTTAGTTTTATTAATAGTTTATTAGTTATTTACTTTGTTAAGTAGTTGTACATAGATACATGTTAGTATAACAGTTAGACATATATATATATATATATACTTGTTAGATTAGTAGATATATGTAGGTATGTAGTATTGTATCTATGTATATATATAAGTATTAATGGTAACTTAGTATTATAGTATTGATATGTATTATATGTTAGGTAGTTAGTAGTATTTTAATAGTTCTGTTAATGTTGAGTATATAGCTAGTGTATTGGTATGTTAGTTATAGTTTAGTTTTGGTAGTGAACTATATAAATTAGGATTTGAATTACCTTGTGATACCAAGGTAATGTCAAGGTAATTGGTGGATACTCAAGGTATTAAGTTTGAGTATCAAGATGGGTGTAGGTAGTGAGATACGCATTGGTTCAAAGACAAGGTATCCAACTTGCATTAGTTAGCTAAGATTATTATATGTATTGTCTTGTATATATAGATAAATTAGTATTTTTATATCTAAAAACTTGCATATCCTGCGATACGGTGCTTTGTGTGTATCCTAGTATCTTAGTTTAGCTTGTGTAGCCTAGTTGCATAGTGTATGGACCTAATTTCCTAGAGTTGGACTCATACAACCTAGAAATAGCTAGTTTGACCATGTTGACTAAGTTTGACCTAGAGTTGACCCAGCTTGACTGTTTTGACTTAGAAATGGCTTCATGACCCAGAATTGAAATAGTTTAACTTAATTTTATTCCAAAACCTTGTATTAATGTAATATTCCATATATAGGTCTATGTGATACCAGTTCAGACACAGTTTGACATTCATTGCTCTGGACCATAGACGAGTACATTCTCTGATAGTTTCTATTATTTGATAATTACTATAATACAAGTATTTAGAAATATTTTACATGACTCTTGACACATTGGTACATGGACTAGTATACACATGGATCAGTCATGGGATGTTATTTATTATTTTATTGTTCCTCGTATTCTCATATGGTTGAAAAGCAATGTTTAATATTAGACAATATTCAATGTTCAAAGTTCAATGTTCAATGTTTAATATTTACAATGCCTTCAATATCTTGTATTGTAACGTGTCATGGTTGGATCTATTGTACTAGTCGGGAAAAGGAAAAGTATTAGCTAGATATGTGATGAAATCCTAGACAATGTTCAATATTCAATGTTTAACTTAGATAATGTTTATCCAACGTTAAGTAGACAATATTCAACCTAAGCCGATCATATATCTAACAAGTATTTCAAACACTTAGAATGGTTACAGTTCTTCATAATATTCTAGTTCATTGTCTTATTCTATTTTATTGTCTTCTTTTATTTCATCGTAATCAGTGTATACCATATTACTCTTGTTTACCTGTCTCTTCTACCATAGTATGATATTATTTATAATTTTTTTTTGTCTTGTATTATATTCTCTATTTCTGTTTATAGTCATTATCAATTAATTGGAACTACTATTGGGTTGTACTTTACTCTAATCCTGACTGGATATATTTTTCAGATGAATGGTTAGTAACGATGTGTCCCACTTACTACGTGCCAGCAGATGGAGTGTTACCTGAGGATGTAGTGCCAGATACTGAGGCCATTTAGATTTTCATATCTTGTAGTAGTTGTTTCTAGTTAGTTTGATGATTGTATTATTATTTTGAGATCTTGAGTTGTGTTTAGATGTTAAGTTGGACCTGTGATGTATTGAGACTTGTATTTCTTTTTTTTCTATTCCATATCGTGCTCACATCTTCCTTTAGTTTTTATATATGATTGAGTATTGACTACCTTTATTATATCATCATATTGCTCCTCCAATTGAAGTTGAGATGGTATGGCAGGTATTATATATATATATTTTATGAGATATTAGATAGTATAGAAGACCGAGATAGTATTCTACCGTCGATGCTGCGGCGTTGGCTAGACGTACCAACGTACTCAAGCCCTTATACCGGGTGCGGGTTGTGACACATTTTTAGTGGTAGCCCATGCAGGTCATGCTTCGCAATAGTGCGATGGCGTGGTAGTGTAACGACTAAGTTGTACTACAACGAGCCTGCGATATGATAGGATATAGGATACTTTTGAGGAAATTCTGAGATAGGCACAGCGGGCGGAGGATGATTTGGAGCTTGGCTCCAAGAAGATGAGAGACACCGGAGGAGCGAGTAGTGGTGCGGGCCAAGCGAAGCGCTCCCACTTTCAGCAGCCGAGAGTATATCAGCATAAGCAGTATCTTGTACCAGTTAGGTTGCCAGCTCAACAGATACAACAGTTTCAGAAGCCAGTTCATCAGACACCACAGCAGCCTTAGAGGCAGACTCACCAGACTTTTTCTTGTGCCTATTGTGGGAGGCATGGGCATAATTAGGAGAACTGTCGGAAGAGGCTCATACTATGCTTGTATTATGGTTCCCATGACCATCAGGTGAAGGAGTGTTCCAATAATTCATATGGACCAGATCACGGTCAGAGAGGAGGAGCTAGGCCACCTGTGGCATCACAGACTGCTCATATAGAACCACCCAAGCAGGGCGGGGCATTTACGATGGCAGTCGGAGAGGACGTTGTTTGATAATGAACGAAAGAAATGAAACTAGGTTTATACGAAACCCTTTCTTTGGTTTACAAACAAGAAGTACAATTAATCCTATACGAGGATGTTAAGTACAAAATTTTAATCTGGGTAAATATTGCTATAGGAGTCTGATCTGCGGTCGATCACTTTGTCCCTTGGACCACACGATGATGAAGAAGTGCTGTAGAAGAAGGAGAAGCTTCAAAGATCGCAAGAGGGAGTAGATGCTCAATGCCAAAATCGTCGATCACTACTCTCTGTCTGTGCTCTGGACTCTTCTCTCCTAAAAATCAATTTCCGACCTCTTTTCTCCTCTCTTTTCGACCCCTGACCTCCGTCGACGGAGGTCTCTATTTATAGATTTTAACTACAGTCGGCGTAAAAACCGAACAGTGGAGAGAGCTGCACCTTTTACGCGACGGTTACAATAACTGCTACCCACGTATGAATGATCTTCTGAATCGGCGTGTGACGCGTGTCCCATTATGAGGTCATGTGTATAACTGCTCGTCGAAGATCACGACATGCAAGCCACGTAGATAACTGCCCCTTGCGTAGAGATGGTTGGCATAAAAGCCAAATAACTGTCTCGTTGGCGTAAAATCCAAATAGCTGTTCTGATGGCGTAGAAGCCAAGTAGCTGTTATGTGAGCATAGAATCCAAAATAGGCGTAGAAGCCAGATGCTTTGCAAATTATAGCCTGATTTGGTGTAATTCGAAGAGATAGCGTACAGCGTGCTCCTATAGTTGAATATAGCCAGGTCGGCGTAATGTGCGGGGATGGTGATGTGGACGTATTAGCCCTAATTATAGCTCACCCAGTCTTTGGAAGTAAAACCAAATCTCATGCATTAAATACAGTGATCTGCCCCCATCACGCGCATTAACTGCAGAGACGTGCCTCGAACTCTGTACGAAGAGCAGCTTTTGATGTGGCGGTTCATTTTTTCTTCTGCTGAGCGTAAAAGCTCACGTCTGCCTGTGTAAAATAAGGCAGCATATTCCTTGAATGTGTAAATGATGTCTTATATCAAGGGTTATGTCACTATACGACAGTCTGGAGCTCTGTGCAGAATTATCATAATAACCGTCCTCTCGGTCGTCGTGCTGTACTCTTTGTCAGGAGTCAGGTTCACTGTTTGATCTGACAAGTTCGTTCGAGGAATACGAAGAGTTCCTCGTTCAACTTCCCACTGCATTAAAAGCGAGCAGGTTTTACGCAAAAGTGGTGATATAACAACCTTTTTATGCTGAGACAGTCTGGAAATACTATATTACGCGGGTTGTTCTGAAGCTATATTTTACGCTGAACTAGCGATGAAGCTCCGTTGTACGCCGATGGCTCTGAAGTCATGTCTTACGCCACCCAGTGCTGGAGCTCTGTTTTATGCGGGCTTCTTGCATATTGAGGGTTTTACACGTATTATTTCCCAGCGTAGTTTTCATGCTTCTACAAGGCCCCCTTCAAAGTTTTCAAATTCCTCGTAATTTGAAACACTTTGAATGAAGCAAGAAACGGTCAAGTCTGACTCGTTCCTCGAGGCAGATTTCTCGGCGGATTTTTAGGAGTTTGTTGGGATTCGGTATGTGCTCCTCTGCCTATAAAAAGGCGAATGGGTTAACCTGTTTTTCCCATACTTCTTTCACCACACAGAGATGGTTGTCGAGCTTCGTCGGGTCGACTTGAGGAAGAAGAAGATCATGCTCTTCCAGCATGTAAGGAGCCATAAAAAGAGGCATCTTCAAGCAAATGTCCTCTGCAACGATGGATTATGGAAGGATATCATAGCTTCCTTTGCTCGGGATAATCAGCAATTTCATATGGCAATTCGTCCAGGAGAGAGGAAGGGTCACATTCGACCACACAGCTTGCAAGCTGTATTTTCTCCCGTTACGGTACTGGCCGAGGATAGGCAGTTTGGCTCTGTCTTCCAGTATTGAGTTGGGTCTGAACACCCAACTCACTTTCTAGGGCTCTTCCTGCCATGGTGTTTGGAGGATGGGCTTGAATAATTTAGACAGGCCCAGTTCTGTATCCTCCTGCCATTGATCATTTTCTTGTTCATCGACTGTGGAAGTCGATGAACTGCTGTAGAAGACAAAAAAGATCTCCACCAATACGAGAACCTGACAGAACAGATTCTTGGCATAATCTTAAAATGAGAAACCCTTTGTAGAAAAAGGATTTCCATCATATGTAATCATGAAGATGAAAACCTTTGTAGACTGGATTTCCATCATATGTAATCATGATTAATAAAATTGCCTTCTTTTACGCATATGATGATTTGCCATATTTTGCTGTGATAAAGTCTGAATAGTGTGCAGCTTCGACACGTCTGAATATTTTTACGCCGACTCTGTAAAAGAGTACCTGAACTCGTCTTGTCTTTTACGCGTAGCCGAAGACACGTAGAAAGCTGCTTAGCATTTAAGTTGAAGATCCAAACTGTCATGCTATATTGGACGAGGAGTCGCGTAGAATACTGAACTGTCACTTCTCTGATACGAAAAATTCTTGTTCAGATCATCATATTCAAGAATAGTTTCCCGAAAATCCCTTGAAAATGGGCGAGAAATGTCTTTCGACCAAGCCATACTTGAACTTTTGTTAAATATTCTGACTGGACTTTTGGATGAACTTCCAAATATCCCAAGAAGAAGAGTCATCTTCAATGCTGAACTCTGTATGTTTTGGGTACTTGGAATATTTTGTGGCCAAGAAGGAGCATATTCTGCGTAAACCCTTGTAATTGGTCGTCTTGAGAATTATTCAGATATGCGCATACTCTGGCCTACGTATTTTAAGATATGCAAAAAGTCATAGATCCGTAGCGTAGATATGTAACTTCTGAGCAAAAAATCATAGGTTTGTAGCCTCTCGAGCATAAAATAGCTTCTGAGCGTAAAATCGTAGATTTATAGCTTTTGAGCGTGAAGTCGTAGGTTTGTAGCCTCTCGAGCGTAAAAGCTACCGAGCGTAAAAGCATCCGGGCGTAAAACCATAGACTTATAGCCTCTGAGCATAAAACTATTGATTTGTAGCCTTTGAGCATAAAAAGCTCCTTAGCGTAAAACCGTATATCTGCTCTGCGCGAAAATTTTGAATCCGCTGACTGTCCGTCTTCCCTAAATGATAGGCTGACGTGGTTTCCAAATCATAACTGAATATTAACTATCAGATTTGGTTAGGGATTCGAGGAGTCATCCAAACTCTAAAAATACCCCAAGGCCTTCAGAGAAGAAACCCTTCATCTGTCTTTTGCAAAAAATCTTCGTCTCTTTGAGAACTCTTTTTCACTTCTTCTCTGAGCACTCTGAGTTTTAGCTATGGCACCAAAATAACCTTCCACCGCTAAGGAAAATAAAGCTGCCTCTTCTTCTCGCTCCTCTGCTCAAGCACGAGCGACTCCCATTGGGCTGAGCGAACCACGCTCTGAACGAACTGTCCCACCGTCAAGCTGTGCACCAGGCGTCATAGGTAAAGTTTTTGGGAAGAGAAAAACAAAACCCTTCACACACATTGTACGTGAACGCGCAAGGTCATCTTCTGTGCTGAGAGCCTCTTCGAGGAAGATGATGCACAGAGATGTTTTATCATTACGCCCACATTCCTAATGTGTCAGCGTAAAAACTTCATAATCTCGCAGTCTGGCATAAAAAAGCTCAGACTATCAAAATTTGGGGTATACGACACAACCTTGCATTTTTACGCACTGGATGTAAATTCCAGCATAAAAACTTATTTTAACAGTCTGGCGTAAAAGTGCGGACTGTCAGGTTTTGGCGTAGAAAGCGCAACTCTTGTGTTCTTATGCACTGGATGTAAATTCCAGCGTAAGATTTAAGTTTTAGCAGTGTGGCATAAAAAAACACACTTTTTGGTGTATGCTGCAAGGGTGTTGCGTCTAGTATAAAATTGACTCATTTTTCTTGCATTTTGCAGTGGACTTGCAGATTCCTCATTTGTCTGACGTGATGGGTTCTGCTGCTGGGATGCTGAACTCGAATTATCTAAAGGATTTGTTACATGTGACATTCTCCATTTCTGGAGCCAATTACCCTGAAGAGAGGGGAATTCTGATATCGTCCCAAGGAGAACGCATGCTGTTGAGTATGCTCAGTGGGGAGCCCCTGACGTATATAGATGGGGCCAAATATATAAAACTACCTTTCCAATTCGGGGATATGATTGATAAACAATCCCAGACGAAGCCCAAGAAGGAAAACTGGGTTTTTACTGCTGAGGGCATGGTCATGTACCTGTCTAGGATGCCGAGAGATTACCCTATCTCGGCATTCTTCCATGCCACGCATCCCAGGAAGATATCATGAACCCTGAGCCCTAATCTTCACGGCCAGCCAGGGAAGATATTTTAACAGAAAGGATCAGGCCAAGGATTATTTGTGAGCCGCCCTTCAGTCCCTGTCATGCCTTTCAGGGGATTACTGCCGGGCAACGTCCCGAGTGAAGACACTTCACTGCTCCAGCCAGTCAAATTATCGACTTTTTGTAATGACTTCGTGGGACATGGAGTATACCCCAAGGTTAATCCTCGGACCAGCGGGTGGCTTACCCATGGAAATCTTCGATGGGCTCTTTTAACTGCCATGGCCCTGAAGCATTTTCAGACGGAGCTGGAGAGCATTGGTCTGTTCGCGATTGTGAATGCTACCAGTGTTGGGCTACCTCTCAACCCCAACCTGTTTTTGGCTTCGATGGAGCGGTATATCTCGTTCTCTGGGACTTTCGCCACTCCGCTAGGGGAGTTGGGATTGGCCCTTCACGAGATGGCAGAGATTTCAAGACTGCCAATGGAGGATACTCCTTATGCAGAGTATGTTCCCACAAACATGGAGCTGAGGGATACAAACCCTCGGGCAGTGGCAGTGTACCAGGAGCTAATGAGCCATTATCTAGCATGCACGACCTTCTATAATAAGCCCTCTGATTTTGCTTACACCAAGAAATGGGCGTCCTATCTCTTATTTCATCAGGCCAGAGATGCTAAGACAGACAAAGTTGTGGATAGCAGGGATAAGCCTTTGAACCTTCTGAGCATGCTTAATGCTCAAATAGTCGATGATCTTATTGAAGACGCTGGAGCTTCAGATCAAGTTCTCGATGAGGAGATAGGGAGTTATCCAGCAGGCACTAAAGCCTACAGTTATATGAGGCATTGCCGCAAGCCTCTGTCAAGGGAAGCTCAACTGGCTGGCTTCCTCTCTGTATGGCTTTGCCGATTGGTAGTACCTGGCATCGCATCTGCAAATCATATTCATCATAACACCTTATGGCCTGTAATGCGTTTGGTGTTTGGGGCAAGACTAGGCCTGCTCCCTGCCATGGTATGCCGGATACAAGCTGGCCTGAGGGCCATTACTGATGGGCTACTTGCAGATGAAACACGGCGTAAAAGCTTTTCCAGGGTAGAGTTACCGTTCCTATATCTGATGGGATGGTTAATTCTTTATAACCCCAGGGTGATGTCTCTCGGCTCTACCAGTAGTTCGGAAAATAATTTCTTGTTGAATTACAAGAATTCTACTTGGAACGTGACCACCGTTGTTGACTGTCGGCGAGCATTAAATTTTTCTCATAGCTGAAAGCTCTTCTGTATCGTCCCCACTGTACATATCAATCAACAGGGGACGAGACTTCAGGATTCAGGTGACGGAAGACCTATTCTTTCTCCTGAAGCCTTCTACTGGTTGGTCTGTATTAGACCATCTCATCTGTTGTACAGGAGTGAGGACCATTGCTATCTAGAGTCGTATCTGCCTAGCCGATTCGTCAGGCAATTTGGGTACGACCAGTTGCATGTGGGGAATGCTATCACCATCTTCAAGTTCAGAGGGGGACTTATCAACGGAGTGAGAGGATGGCGGTACTTTATGATGGGTTGTACCGGGGCAACTTTTACCGTGCCCGCGACTTCTCTCTCCATGGAGTTGCGCATGCTCCATTCGTACGCCCAATTTTATGCATCCATTAACACCTTTCATCGTGATTTTGATATGCGTAGAAGTTTTAGGATGCCCTCTCATAAATCTACTGGAAGAGAGGGGGTCCCATCAGTCTCCTCTGACGAGGGCGAAGACCCTGTCGGTCCAGCCAAATTTTTGATGATGATACCGAGAGGCCTAATAGCTTCGCCTGCAGAGCCTCTTGTTATCCCCAGTAAGCGAAGGGCTCCAACTCTGAAAGAGCCTCCCCTCGCAAGAAAAAGAAGACTGTCAGTGGTCCTATCAGGACTTCCAGCCATGAGGCTCCTTGGAGTGAGCCTGTCGTTTCCACTGTTGGGGATAATTTTTTGACTAGAGGTCCTTCACCTTTTAGATAGGGAACCTCCACAGTTTCGACTGGCAGTGCCGGAGATTCTTTGCTCGAGATCGCTGCTGCTACTACTGCTTCAGGTAGTGCTACGAGATCGCCTCTGAGGCCGAGCGTATTAAAGATATCTTTATCCAGACCAATAATGGGTTCAGCCCCTTTTTCATCTGTAATATTTCCAATGAGATTCTCCCTGATGAACCTCGATTGGATCTTGGTGAAGAGTGGGAAGACTACCCTCAGACGTCATTTGATGTGCCATCTTCTCCAGGTATGACAGCTCATTTAGCATCATTAAGAAATGATTTAGCTGTACTGGTTGCGGACGCGGCATATATACCATCAGCCATGGGTAAATGTTGTCTTTTATGCCTCTTTTTTAGAAAAATTAACATCAGGTTGATATTAACTTTCTCTTGTCTTCTTTTCAGGGGAAGACATTATTGGAAAGGGTGGAGTTGACACCACTTCTAAGCTTGTTGTAGACTCTGCTAATGAACCGGCAGTGTCCGACGTTGAGGGAGCAAGCTTTAATGCTGCTGATGTAACATTATCGGATGTTGTTCCGCCAGTATCAGTACAAATAATATCGGGGGAGGATGATCCGATTGTCTCGACTATTGTAAGAACCCTAATTCTAAAAATTATATTTTATATTACGTAATTTATTAGAAATTATGAGCTAAATATAGAAAATAGAATTTCCTATTGGATGAAACCCGCAACCCGTTAAACACACTTCCGCGCGTAAAATAAGAAAATAGCAGCAGCCACCCCGCGTAAACAGACAACAGCAACCGCTCATCACTGCGTATACTTCTTCGCGCATAAATATCAGCAGCAGAACAAAACCCAACTTTGCTTTGCTTTGTTTTCTCATACGTGTAAGTTTCTCATTCCACCACTCCATAAAAATCTCATCAACCGCACACCTAAACCAATAAAAGGAAAACAGCAGTGGCAATAGTTTCTTAACCATTAAGTAAATCCTACCGCTCCTTATTCCTATATATATCACAACTCTCCTAAAAATCTAATTCTACTTCTTACACCAAAGCTTAAACACTGTTGTGGACATTTGCACTATACAGAACTTGCCCGGCAAGTATACTTTGCCACAGTACTATTATTTATATTCCATATGAAGCATGATTATGTTTTATTTTATGTATTTGTATTGGACCTTGTTTATGAGACCACCCCAGTATTATGGAGCATTATTTGGTTCATTGGCCGTGATACAGTAGCTACACAATTTGTGAGTCTTATATAGCTCTCGGATTACATATTGGGTTGGCCGTCTGTATGTATAAGCCGTGCATTAGGGATGACTGCTGATAAAAACTTTGTATGCTAGTAGACCTGGCAGTTATTTATAGGAATTATCATGTTATGGATATGGCATATTTAGAGCATGGGGAGGGAAGAACAATAAGTAAAACATTTGGGCTTCTTTGCACATTTTCCTGTACGCCCGGATTCTCCACCGGAGAAACGGGTGATGATGACCACTATATATTACTGGCGGCCTCTGTCGTTCAAAAGACGACATGCTTTGTGGCTCCTGATTCTCCGAGAGGGTCACGCCAATCCCATATTTTTAGCCAGATAGCCCACTTGGTGGAAAGTTGTTCTCAAACTGCATTCGCTTAGACGGTTAGGAGACCCATTGGATGTTTATATTTCAGTACTTATTGGCATGTTATTATGCATCTTGTTACGTCCCACTGAGGACCTGGTCCCTTTCCAGATATGGACGAGCAGGAGTACCCACAGGAGTACGGACCGGGACTTGACTCGACTTACCAGGATGAGGAAATCTTACCCTCAGAGTATCTGTGATTTATCGACGATGTTTAGATATTTTGCTACTTCAGGATAGTTGTTTTGTAGTGGATTTGTTTCCACCCGACTATCAGACTTGATACTCATTTTGGATATCCAGTTATTTATTCAGCTTTTATTCCTACTGATTATTTGTGTTATGGATGAGATATAGATTCTGTGAGACTTGTTGTGATAGTATATTACCACTGATGGATTTGCATATTCATATACAGCGTACGTGTGTATATGGTTTCCATATATTAGAGTTCGTATACATACGGCTGGGCATGTTACGTATACCTAGTCCTACGTATTTTGGGACTGGAGCGTGACATGTTTTTGGTGGTGGCTCATGCAGGTCTCCGATATATTGTCTTGGTTACGTAACTGTACCAAACAAGCCTGTGTATAGGAATAGAGTATAAGGATCTCATCCACACTTGATTAAACTTCATTCTTCCTATCAACCATCCTCTGTTTGGATAAAAACCAAAGTTTACGCCAAAAACCGTTTACCCTAAGTTGGCGTAAGAGCCAAATGACTATCTTTTTGGTGTTAAGGCCAAACTATGTAGAAGACTGCCTATTTTACGCTGCAGTACTAACAAACTGCTAACCACATTCCAATAGTGTTTCTAAATCTTGCGTATAAGATGACATGTAAACTACATAGGTAAATAACCCGGCGTAAACCTGATGATACCTGAAACCAGCGTAAATAGCTTGATTAGGCGTAGTGAGCGTATTATCACAGTCTTAGATTTAGCTTTCTCAGTCATGACCAATTAAGAAACCAAATCTCGTGCATTAAATGCAGAGATATGCCTTGAGACCTGTGCAGAAATAGCTTTTTGAATTAGCGTCTGATTTTGTCTTATCTTGAGCATAAAAACTCATTTCTGTCCGAATAGGCTAGGTAGCGTATTCTGAAGCCTTAAAACCTTTCTTCCTCATTGGAAGCGTATAAACGACTTTTTATTAAATATATATCGCTAAAACGACAAAACTTGGGTCTCTGTGCAAGTCATCACCACAGCCGTTCTCTCGATCATCGTGTGGTACTTTTTGTCAGATGTCAGGATTACTGATTTGACTGACAAAGTCGTCTGAGAAAAAACAAAAAGATCCATGAACAATTTTATGCTACAACGTATGTTAGATTTTTACGTGCAGAGTTTATGCACGAAAACTTTTACGCAGACTTTTTCCCAGATAGTTCTGAAGCCCTATTTTACGCGAACAGTTTTGAAGCTCTATTTTGCTGACTTCCTTGAGTCTCTGTTTTACGCAGACAACTCTAAAAACCTTACCTTACGCTTCTCTACTTTATGCGGATATTTCTTAGACCATGTTTTACGCCGACAAATTTTACATCTCTGTTTGATTCCTGTACTTCTTCTAAACGTGGTGTACATCACCTGCAGAGAGATGGATATACAGAAGGGATATACTATTGTCTATGGTGACACAACCCCTAGAGTCAATAGTCAGACTCAAGAAGGAATCTCAACGAACCCTAGGCTTTCAGGACCATATGGACAGATTCATAATCCAGTTCCATCTGACTTTCCTGTTCCACCAAATGGGAACCTTCCAGTATCATCAATACCGCAGGATGGCCAGGCACGACTATTCCAATTTTCCCAGATGATGATACAAGAACAAAAACAACAAGCAGCCGAGCAAAGACAAGAGTTCCTAGCAGCACTTGAAAGGATGGCTGCAAAGACTACTGTGCCAGCTCAAGCACTAGCTCCTGTACCTCGAGCTAGAGTTGGTTCTGTAAAAGACTTTGTACAAATGGGTCTGAGACCGTACAAAGGCATTGAGAGTCCGGAAGAAACTACCAACTGGATCACTCACACTCGAAAGTTATTAGAGGCATCACAGCTACTTGCAGACTTGTGGATGACGGGTGTAAGGACGCTTCTAGATGGTAATGCTCATCACTGGTAGAAATATATGGAGTGCCAGTTGGGCACATACCAGACATGGGAGCAATTCCTGGAGTGCTTTAAAATGAAGTACTTCCCGGATACCGTCAGAGATGCATTATATGATCAGTTTCTCCATCTGGACCAGGGAAATCGAACAGTGGACGAGTATAATGCTGAGTTTAGTCGCCTTAGTAAATATGGCGCTGCTTTGATACCAGATGACTTGGCCAAGGCTAAGAGATTTCATCGTGGACTGACTAAAGAGCTTCAATACTATACTAGCTCCCAGTCCCGAATCTCTTATGCCGAGTTACTGACAGAAGACAGATTGCAAGAAACCATCAGCAAGGGAAAAGGAATTCAGCTGAGGACGCAACAAGGACCGGCAAGGACACAACAAGGAGGACCTACTAGACGTCCTTTAGCTCAGCAATAGCAGTATCAACACAGAGCAGGACCATACCAGATCACAGAGAAGCCTCAATGTAATTATTATGGGAGACGCGGGCACATCTCAAGGGACTGTTAGGTCCGTTTGGGATAATGCATGAGATGTGGTTCTGGACAGCATATATTAAAGGACTGTCCTATGCAACAAGCATTGACCCTTCCACCAACAGCACAGAGACTAGCACTTCCTGCACCCAAGCCAGCCCAGCAAATGATGAGACCAGGAGCACCTTGATCTCCAGCAGCAGGAGGATTCCAGCGAGGACCACCACTACCTACACAGGAGGATCAATTCACGAGGGCTAGACAGGGACAACCCCAGAGGAACGGACAAGCTTTTGCAATGGAAGTAGATGATATAAATCAGAAGATTAATGTCATAGTAGGTATCACTCTTGCTTTTACTTTTTCTGCTATGACATTGTTTGATACGAGAGCCACCCACACATTCATATCATCTAGTTTTATTGCCAAACACAACATTACCTATACACCCTTACCGGGGGAGGAGTTGTACCTATTAGTAGAATTTATAGAACGTATCCTATAATGATACATGGCAGAGAGATGAATGCCCGACTCTTAGTCCTTCATATGCCTACTTTTGATATTATGCTTGGAATGGACTGGCTAAGCAAGTACCATGCTTTCTTCAATTGCTTTGGAGGAAGCATTCTTTTCAAGGTACCAGGCCAGCCTGAACTTGAGTTTGCACGAGGATCCACCGAAATCCTTGATGGTATGCAGCTCGCGATAGATGATGTTGTCTATCATCCTATTATTTCAGAATTTTTAGACGTCTTTCCAAAAGAATTACCAGGACTACCCCCAAATAGAGACGTAGAATTCTCAATTAAATTAATACCGGGAGCAGCACCCATAGCATCACATGTTTATAGACTGGCGAAGAAGGAGATGGATGAACTAATGATACAGTTGAAAGAACTGGAAGAAAAAGCTTTCATACGACCAAGTGCATCACCCTGGGGAGCACCAGTGTTGTTTGTACCAAAGAAGAATGGATCAGTACGTATGTGCATTGACTATAGAGCCTTGAATGCAGTGACAGTGAAGAATAAATATCTACTACCATGCATTGATGACCTATTTGATCAACTTAATGGAGCCAAGATGTTCTCAAAGATAGATTTGAGATCGGGATATCACCAGGTAAAAGTACGGAAGGAGGACATTTCGAAGACTGTATTCCGGACAAGATATGGGCACTACGAGTTTCTGGTCATGCCATTTGGATTGACCAATGCTCCAGCTATCTTTATGGACTTAATGAATCAAGTCTTCCATCAGTATTTGGACCAGTTCGTGGTTATCTTCATAGATGATATACTTGTCTATTCAAAAAGCCACGAGGAATACGAGGAGCACTTACGAATTATCCTAGAGACCTTGAGAAGAGAGTAGTTATATGCGAAACTCAGTAAATGTGAGTTCTTCTTGGACAAAGTTTCATTTCTTGGGTATGTCGTTACAGGAGATGGTATTTCTATTGATCCAGAAAATATCTCGGCAGTTGAGACATGGCCTGTTCCTAAATCAGCAACGGAAGTGAGAAGTTTTCTTGAACTTACGGGATATTACCGACGGTTCATGGAAAACTTCTCAAGGATAGCAACACCTATGACTCAGTTGATTTGTAAAGATCAAGAGTTTATATGGACTAACGAGTGTCAAGCCGCTTTCGAGGAATTGAAGAAGCGACTGACTTCAGCACCAGTATTAACTATTCCATCAAGATCAGGAGGCTATGTAATCTACAGTGACGCATCAGAAAACGGCTTGGGATGCGTATTGATGCAGCATGGCAAGGTGATTGCATATCCATCTAGGCAATTACGAGTACATGAGAAGAATTATCCAACTCATGACTTGGAACTTGCAGCCGTTGTATTTTCTCTAATGTTATAGAGACATTACTTATATGGGGAACGAGTGGAAATATATATAGACCACAAAAGTCTCAAGTATGTCTACACACATAAGGAGTTAAATATGAGGCAACGTCGATGGCTTGAGTTGATAAAAGATTTTGAGATAAAGCTACATTATCACCCAGGCAAGGCTAACGTTGTAGCAGACGCATTAAGCCGGAAGCCAATAGTTTACTTTTTAACAACACAGAAGGAATTATTGAAAGATTTGCAATATCTTGGTATTGAAGTGATATTACCCGGAGCAGACGGGACATTAGCCAACTTACAAGTACAATCATCACTAGTAAAGAGAATCAAGACAACATTGCCTACAGATGCCAGATTTAGAAGATTAAAGGAAAGAACAGAGGCCGGGGAGCAGACAAGACTGCGCATCCATGATAATAGGACATTACGATATGGTGATCGTCTTTATGTTCCAAATAGAGAAATTTGACAGGAGCTGATGACAGAAGCACATAGTTCGATATATTCTATTCATCCTGGGGGTACCAAAATGTATCGTGACTTAAGACAACATTTTTTGTGGCATAGAATAAAAAGAGAGATAGCTTGTTTTGTAGATAAATGTTTAATATGTCAGCAAGTAAAGGCGGAGCATCAGAGAACAGCAGAATTATTGCAACCACTCCTGATTCCAGAATGGAAGTGGGAACACATCACTATGGACTTCGTCACAGGTTTTCCTAGAAGTCTAAATGGAAAAGATGCAGTATGGGTAATAGTGGACCGACTCACCAAGTCAGTCCATTTCTTACCTTTTAGAGTTGGCCAATCTACAGAAGCTTTGGCTGACTTATATATAAGATAGATCGTAAGATTGCATGGCGTACCAGTTAGCATTGTGTCAGACAGAGATTCACGCTTTATATCACATTTTTGGAGAAGCATACAAGAAAACCTTGTAACTCGTCTGAAATTCAGTACATCTTATCACCCGCAAACAGATGGACAGTCAGAACGTACTATTTAGACATTAGAGGATATGTTGAGGGCTTGTATGTTGGACTTTGGAGGATCATGGGAGGACCACCTACATCTTGTAGAGTTTTCTTACGACAACAGCTATCAGGCAAGCATTCAGATGGCTCCATTTGAAGCATTGTATGGAAGAAAATGTAAATCTCCTGTGTGTTGGAGTGACATGGGAGAACGTCAGATTCTGGGACCAGAGTTAGTGGTCAACACCATTGAGACAGTTAAGAAGATACAAGGACACTTGCGAACAGCGCAAGACAGGCAGAAACAATGGGCAGACCTTTATCGTCGTCCCCTAGAGTTTAAAGAGAGCGACCATGTCTTCTTAAGAATATTACCTACCAGAGGCACTATTCGATTCGGAGGGCGTGGTAAGTTGAGTCCAAGGTATATTGGACCATTTGACGTGCTAGAGAGAGTGGGAGAAGTAGCATATCAACTTGCACTACTACCTTCACTTGAGGGAGTACATGATGTATTCCATGTGTCGCAACTCAGGCGATATGTGGCAGATAGCAGTCATATTCTTGACCATTCGGAGATCACCATTGGGCCGAGCTTGTCATATCAAGAGCAACCCGTGGGAATTCTCGATCGTCGAGAGAAAGTATTGAGGAACTAATATATTCCTTTGGTCCGCATAGCATGGAAGCATGGCTCGCCAAGAGAATCTACTTGGGAGCACGAGGATGACATGCGCTAACGTTTTCCGAACCTATTCATTAATCAAGGTATAAATTTAACTTTGTTCTATACCATCCTTAACTTCTACCATGGCTTAGTTTTAATTTCGAGGACAAAATTTTTATAAGTTGGGTAGAATATAAGAACCCTAATTCTGAAAATCATATTTTATATTATGTAATTTATTAGAAATTTTGAGCTTAATATAGAAAATAGAATTTTTTATTGGATCAAACCCGCAACCCGTTAAACATACTTCTGCAGATAAAATAAGGAAATAGCAGCAGCCACCCCGCATAAACAGACAACAGCAATCGCTCATCACCGCGTATACTTCTCCACGCGTAAATATCAGCAGCAGAAGCAAAACCCAACTTTGTTTTGCTTTGTTTTCTCACACGTGTAAGTTTTTTATTCCACCACTCCTTAAAAATCTCCTCAACCGCACACCTAAACCAATTAAAGGAAAACAACAGTGGCAATAGTTTCTTAACCATTAAGTAAATCCAATCGCCTCCTTATTCCTATATATATCACAACTCTCCTAAAAATCTAATTCCACTTCTTACACCAAAGCTTAAACACTGTTGTGGATATTTGCACTATACAGAACTTGCCCGGCAAGTATACCTTGCCACAGTACTATTATTTATATTCCATATGAAGCATGATTATGTTTTATTTTATGTATTTGCATTGGACCTTATTTATGAGATCACCCCAGTATTATGGAGCATTATTTAGTTCATTGGCCGTGACACAGTAGCTACACGATTTGTGAGTCTCATATAGCTCTCGGACTACATATTAGGTTGGCCGCTTGTATGTATAAGCTATGCGTTAGGGATGACTACTGATAGAAACTTTGTATGCTAGTAGACCTGGCAGTTATTTAGAGGAATTATCATATCATGGATATGGCATGCTTAGAGCATGGGGAGGGGAGAACAATAAGTAAAATATTTGGGCTCCTTTGCACTTTTTCCTGTACGCCCGAATTCTCCACCGGAGAAACGGGTGATGATGACCACTATATATTACTGGCGGTCTCTGCCGTTCAAAAGATGACATGCTTTGAGGCTCCTGATTTTCCGAGATGGTCACGCCAATCCCATATTTTTAGCCAGATAGCCCGCTTGGTAGAAAGTTGTTCTCAAATTGCATTCACTTAGACGGTTAGGAGACTCATTGGATATTTATATTTTAGTACTTATTGGCATGTTATTATGTATCTTGTTACGTCCCTCTGAGGACCTGGTCCCTTTCCAGATATGGACGAGCAGGAGTACCCACAGGAGTACGGACCGGGACCTGACTCCACTTACCAGGATGAGGAGATCTTACCCTCAGAGTACCTGTGATTTATCGACGATGTTTAGATATTTTGCTACTTCAAGATAGTCATTTTGTAGTGGATTTATTTTCACTCGACTATCAGACTTGATACTCATTTTGGATATCCAGTTATTTATTCAGCTTTTATTCCTACTGATTATTTATGCTATGGATGAGATATAGATTCTGTGAGACTTGTTGTGACAGTATATTACCACTGATGGATTTGCATATTCATATACAGCGTACGTGTGTATATGGTTTCCATATATTGGAGTTCGTATACATACGGCTAGACATGTTACATATACCTAGTCCTACGTATTTTGGGACCGGGGCGTGACAACTATGCCTCCTCTGTCGAGCATGTCGGCAACTTCGACCGTTGTTGGTGCTTCTATTTTTGTCGTGCCATCCGTTGAAGTGACGACTGTGATGACACCTTCTGCAGTTGTTCCTGGAAAGGGATTCACCGATATTGCAGCTACTCCCAGCGTCCATTCGAATTTTGCCATGCTAGTTGAGCAGTATTCTAGCATTTTCTATATTACTTTGAAAATGCTGATATCAATGGTGCTGGAGAAGGATCTAGGCTTCGAGGCTCTGAGGATGTCCTCCCAGGTTGCGATAGTGCCGATCAAAAATTTCAACGACGCTGGGAGAGCTAATGCGCTGGAGCAAATAGTTAACGGTTTAGAACAACCCATTAACGAGTATTTGCAACTATCTCGAAGCGGCATTGATGACCTAATTCAGGCTGAATATGAATCCCTGACTGCGAGGCTTGTTGGGGAGACGGAGACTCTGAGCAAATCCATTGAGGCACAGCAGCAAGAAATGAATGAAGAGCATGCCGTATTGGGGTATGTCATTCCCCAGCTGGCTAAGTGCGAGGCCGAATATGAGGAAGAGGTAGCGAGGGTCCGTAAATTGGAAGATGAACTCGCTCAGGCAAAGGAGAGGGCTCTCGCTTCATCGGCAACTCGAGATGTGTTGAAGGACCGAATGGAAGTGGCTCAACAGAACCTGGCACATGCGGGTGTCATCCACGCAGGTTTTGTACATGCTTGGTCTGAACTGTCTGCCTTGAATAATGAGGAGGCAAGGTTGGAGCGGGCTCGCGCTACAGTTTTGAGCTCCAGGAATGAGAGGATGGCTGCTTTGGCGCGACAGATTCACGATTTAACTGCTCCTCCCCAATGATGTACTTTTTGCTTTTCTATGTAATTTGCTCTTTCTGGAGATAATAAAGAGACTTTATCTGACTTTGTGGACCTATCATTTTGGAATATAAATGATAGGCTAGGGTGAAAGTGATATCAGAGGTAATATGGACGTGATATCCCTACGGTAAGCTTCAGTTGGATATATCTATTCAGAGGTTATATGGACATGATAGAATATGATCCAACTAAATTTGTGTACAAAACACTATCAGAGGTAATATGGACGTGATAGGTTTTGAAGTTCAAAATTAGTTATACGTATCTATTCAAAGGTCATAAGAACCTGATAGAATATGCTCCAACTAGTTCTTTGGACGTAGTGTTGTCAGAATGAGATCTTTACCATACTCCATTTGAGCAAAGGAGATTAAGCATAGTACCTCTTTAGGAATTTGCCATTGATAGGAGCTATTATCAAATCTCCATTAGGCTTGGCTAATCTGTAGGCGCCATTTGAAAACGTCATTTCAATCACATAAGGGCCCTCCCATTTGGGCTAGAATTTACCCTTACTCTTGTGCGTAATGATCATTGGCCTTTTCATATCTAGAACTAGCTCACCAACTTTGAACACTCTCTCCTTCACTTTTTGATTAAAAGCTCTGGAGATGCGCGCCTAGTAGAATGCAACGCGCTGTTGAGCTAGGTGGCATTTCTCGTCTAATCCTTCTAGCTCTTGAAGCCTTAATCGATCATTATTTTCCTGAGTTAACTTATTAGCCACTGCTATTCTGAGTGATGGAATTTGGACTTCAATGGGGAGAACTACTTCACTCCCATAAACCAATGAGAATGGCGTACAACCCGTCGGTGCTTGTACCATTGTGCGGTATGCCCAGAGACATTCTCCTAGCTTCTCGTTCTAATCTCTTTTATTTGAAGAAACAAACTTTTTCAAGAGTTTGATAATGGTTTTGTTGAAAGCTTCCGCCAAACTATTAGCAGCAGGATTGTATGCCGTAGAGGCCATATTTTGTATCCGATTTTTATCACAAAATCGATAAAACGCTTGGCTGATGAACTGAGGCCCACTGTCATAAATTATCCTTCGGGGTATCCCAAAGCGATAAATGACATGATGCTTGACGAAGCTGATCACGTTGGATGTTTTTACCTCAGCAAGAGGGATCGCCTCTACCCATTTGGAAAAATAATCTGTGATGGCCAATATGAACCGATGACCTCTGGAAGAAGATGGGTGAATAGGACCAATGATATCCATACCCCATGCTTCAAAAGGCCAGGATACAACCGTAGGATGTAAGTGTTCAGAAGGTTGGTGTATAAAATCTGCATAAATTTGACAGGCTTTGCATTGTCTTGCATATTTTATTGCATCTGTGATCATAGTAAGCCAGTAATAGCCCATCCTCCTGATACGATCATGTAACTTAGGACCGGATTGATGTGCTCCGCATACCCCATCGTGAGCTTCACGGATAATCTGCTATGCATCATCATTGGAGAGACATCGTAATAGTAGTCCATCGTAGATTCGACAATATAGACATTGTGAAGACGCATCAAAATAGAAGCGTAATGATCGTCTTTTGATGGATACTGCTTCTTTAGGATCCTCTGGCAAGATTTCGTATACCACAAAATCTATAAAGGGACTTCTCCAGTCTCTCTTAGGAGGATCTGTATTCACAACATTAGTTGCGTTCTATGTGAAAGTTGTTTTTCATACAAAATAAATCTCTGTTAAGAAGGATCACCGAATTTTACCTTCTTATAGGAATAGCTAGATCTGCAGCTAGACTGGCCAGGGCATCAACTTCCAAATTTTGAGATCGAGACACATGCTCTAGGAAGAACCCTTTGAAAGACATGGCTATCTCGATCGTTGCTTGGTGATTAGGAATGAGGTCTGGATTACGGACTTCATATGTTCCTCTGACCTGATTGACGATCAGCTGAGAATCACCGAAAGCTTCCAGATATTCGACGTCCAATTCTTTAGCGACTTGGAGTCCAATGAGTAGGGCATTATACTCTGCCACATTATTAGAGCAGGGTTCGCTAAGAGAATATGCTCGATATATGACGAGTTTATCAAGAGTGACCAGAATAATTCCTACTCCTGAAACCACGTTTCCCCTGGGACCAGACCTGGAGGCATCATTGAAGAATAGTTGCCATGTATTACTTTCCATTGCGGAATTATATTCTACAACTTCGTCGAAAATGTCCTCGTATAATCTGGAGGTTTTTGGAATCGGATGAGCAGCTAGGAAATCAGCCAAGGCTTGGCCTTTGATGGACTTCTGAGGGACGTACACCATATCATATGGTATTAATAACATCGCCCAAGTCGCGAGTCGGGAATTGAGAACACTCGGTTTGTTCATCAATACCCGAAGAGGATTGATCCTGGAGATGATATGAATAGTCTGGCCTGTGACGTAATATTGCGTCTTCTGTATGGCGAACATTAGGGCAAAGCATTCTTTTTCTACTGGATTATACCGGTGTTCAGCTCCGACCATCATCCTGCTTAAATAGTAGATAGCCTATTTATGACCCTTATCGTTCTTCTATACAAGGAGAGCTCCCAGAGAATGATCTATTGCTCGAACATACAGCAAAAATGGTCTTCCTATGACGGAAGGCACCAGAACTGGAGGATTAGTGAGGTAGCGTTTGATATCTTTAAACGCTTGTTGACAGGTTTCGTCCCATACGAAGGATACACCTTTCTTCATGAGACGAGAAAAAGGCTGACATCTCTCGGAGAGGTTGGATATGAATCTCCGGATATAAGCCAGACGACCTTGAAATCTCCTGAGTTCTCTCAGATTACGGGGTGGTCGCATTTCTAAGATGGCCTTCACTTTATCTGTCACTACCACATTCTGAAAATAGGGGTATTTTCGACTTTTTGCAATATTTAATATTATGTTATTTATAATTAATTAATTGCGTAATAGTATATTGATTTAAATAATTATTATGTGTGATGTGTAATTAAATATATAATTATATGCAGTGTTAATTATTTTATTTTAGCTAGCAGACTAGACCTAGAAGCCAGTAGACGAACCCCTATCCGAATTATAGAATTCTGGATTTTATTATTTTATTTAGAATTTAATATTTGGAGATTGTAATTAATTACTGTATTTTATTTAATATTTTGCGCATTGCCTTTGCTTCGATATTTGGAGCGCTATCCAGACTTTTGTCTTCCAACAAATTTCACCATCTTGCCCTAGACATGCCCGCCTTCAATTCTTCTATTTTTGCAACTCATAATTTGGCTCCTTGTGCATTGTTTCTGGCCGCACAAAAATCGTCGCGGACGTTATTTTTAATTTCCTATTTTTGTATCGTTGTGCGTTCCAATCGAAAATTGGAGGCCATCTTGACCTATTTTTCGTGCGGCCCAAATTAGGGAAATATTCTGTACTGAGTCTTCTTCAATATTGGTATTGATGACCTGACCTGATTTTGGCTCCATGTACTCCTAATTAATTGTTGAACACAACTTGCATTTTATTTCTATTTAAATTGAGGATACCATTTTATCTGAATTTAAAATCCCAATTTAATTCCAGTGCCCTGCAAATTCAGCCCATACCCATCTTACAGTGCCCCCTGACCCTACAAAATATCGGACCCCGAATCGCCCGCCCAATTTTCGTCATTTCATGTGTTTGTGCAATTTCCCGAATTTAAGGGGCTAAGTTGCAATTATTCAATTGTAGGTGCCAACACCTAATTATTTTAATCAATGAGGGAGCCTATTAATTTTAATTAAGAACCCTCAACCCCCATGAATAAATTCCTCATGTTCAATCCTAGCCATTCATTAGAAATTGGCCCATCACAACCCTCCACCACACCCTCTCTCTCCCTATTTAATGACTTGTACTCTCAAACCCTAATCCCTATGCAACCTAGAAAACACCACCTCACAAGCCTCCAAAATCCTCAAGCCCCCATCCTCTCTTCTACGTTGGAAACCTCTTCCTTTCTTTTCTTCCTTTCTTCTTCTCATTTCTTTTCTTCTCTTCTCCTTCCTTTTTCTTCTTCTCTTTCCTTTCTTGTTTCTTCTTCTTTTATTTGCTTTTAAAATCAAATTCAAATAATAAGGGGGGAGTACTGTTCACCATTTCCCCTTACTGTGCATCCCCGGCGACCCGCAGTGAGCTCCGAGTCCGGCGGCTGCTCCGGCGCCGAGTCTCCATCCGGCGGCTGCTGTGTTCTCCCCTTCCTCCGCTCCTATCCTCCCATCTCCTCCCTCTGCACTCGGCGTCCGGCGGCTCCCCCTCACAGACCTCCGGCGGCGGCGAGCGGCCCGGCCTCCAGTCTCCATCCCGCGGCTCCTCTGCTGCTCCTCTGCGTACAGCCACCGGCCTACGGCTGCTCCTCTCCATCTCCCCTCCATACCCCGGCGGCCCCTCGGATCCGGCGTTCAGCCCGGCGGCCGCTGCTCGAGCCACCCTCGAGTTGAACTCCTCCGGACAGTCCCCCTCGCGCCACCGGCGGCCGCTACTCGGCCATCCAACCCCGGCGGATCCCCCTCGCATCTCCGGCCGGCGAGCACCCCGACCCCGCTGCTCCTCAGAACTCCGACGGCCCTCTGCGTCTCCGGCCAGCGAGCGACCACCCCCTCACAGTAATCCTCCCTCTCTCCCTCTTCTTTCCCTGCTTTTTATATATATATATATATATATATATATATATATATATGTATGTATATATACTTATATACATACTTATATACGAATATGTATATAAACAGTATATTAAATTAATGTGAATGCATTGTATATAAATATGTATGTAGGTATTAATATATATGTATATATTTTATATATATACTGGTTATTTTTATATAATATCTATTTAATAAAAAGGTATACGCTAGTATAAATTAGTTTGATAAATTAGTATATGTATTTAATTTAAATTGTATATATAATAATTAGTGTATATATATGTATAAGTATATATTAAATTGTATATGTATAGTATATATAATGTATGTATTTAAAATATAAATATGTATAGTAATTATTTTATTAAATTGTATAAATAATTAGTATATGTATTTCATTTAATTTGTATATAAAATATAAAGTATTTATATTTAATTAATGTATTTTTGGCATATATATGAGTATACACTAGTATAAATTAAATATGTAATTTTAAAAGGTATATATAAATATATATATATATTGTAAATGTATTTAAAATTGGTGCCTGTATAAAATATTGTAAGTATGAATTATGTATATATATATATATACATACAAGTATTATTTTATTATGTTTATATGCAAGTATTATTTATTTTTTTAAAAGTATATATATTTATACATATATCTATAATTGTATTGATAGAAATTATATGTAATTAATTAATAAGATGTTAATTAAATAGGTAGTCCTACTAGATGACCCTAGTTGACTAAGTGCCCTGTCTGGCATGGCCCTGAGGCCAGTGTTTATAGACTGTGTGTTAGCGTAGCTTCTGATACAAATGTCATATTGTGATGTGTTTATAGGACTGTTGGTTTACCAGGGGATACTCTGGAACAGGACATCCATAAATACCAGCTAAGGACCCAAGGCAAGTACATTCTCTGATAATTTCCAATTCTTGATAATTTCTATAAGTTCAATGCTCGTGAAATGTTACAACTGAATCTTTGACACTGTGCTACACGGACTAGTATAGCTTGGATTTGCAGTCATGAGATGTTACCTTGATTATCGTATTGACATTATACACGACATTTACATTGACATCGACATTGACATTTACATTAGACATTGATATTAGACATTGTACATTTATATTAGATATTGTACATAATATATTAGACAATGTTGTGTATTCGTGACTTGTCATGATTGGATCCACAGTACTAGTTGGGGGGGCGGGGAAATTGCTAGTGAGAAATGTGATCAAATACCTATCGTACAAGTTTATATTATTGGTGTTAATCATACCCCCACGTATGATTAGCCAGACTGTAGCAATTGTACATGTCCCAAGCCGATCACATTTTGAAACTACTATTTCAAACACCTAGAATAGATTACAGTTCTCTATTTTTAATCATATACTACATCACCCGTATATGATACTGTTCCTTTCATTTTTATACATGCACTGACTGTGTTTCATTGCCTATTGCCTGTCTCTCTTAAACTGTCATTACATTATTCCACTGTCTTCTCAGTAGCTAGCATGACATGTTTTATTGTATTATAGACATTATCAATTAATGGAACTGTTATTTGAGATTGTGCTTTGCTCCTTCCTGACTGGAAACATTTTTCCAGACTATGCCTTAGAGGACCGCTGTCCGACATTTTATGGACTATGGTGAGTAGCTGCAGACTTGGTAGTTAGCTGTGATTCTGGAAGGTCTAGACGGAATTATTATTTCTTGTTAGTTCTTAAGTAGACTATTTGGTACCGGATTTGTCTCCGGCATTTTGATGATTCTTGGATATTGTTAAGTTAAGTTATTTCTTGTGGACTTGTGTTGTGTTAAATTTTAGTTTATTATTCAAAATCTTATCGTGCTGTAATCATGTGATTGGGTATATGTTTATCTATTTGTGTCATCCGTGCCTCCTAATGGAGATTGGATATTTGCGTGACATTAGTTAGATAGTATCAATACCTAGACAGCGTTCTACCGCCGATGCTGCGGCGTAGGCTGGACGTACCCACGCACTCGTGCCCCTAAACCGGGTGCGGGTCGTGACACGTTTTTAGTGGTGGCCCATGCAGGTCAGACTTCGCAATTAGAGCGATGTCGTAGTAGTGTGGCATCTTTGTTACACTATTGCGTGCCTGCTATAGGACATAGGATACTAGGATGAGAGAGGATACTCAATCACAAATTATTTGAGAGATTCCTGGGACGACCCTTGAGAATCTCATTATAAATTCCAATTTAAATCCTTCCTCCTTGTTTTCGTCCGTCCTCACTTATTGATATTAAGTTTGATTCTTGTTGACCAGTTGTTAACTTTAATTCTTGGTGTCGTTATGGAGTTTTGATTTTATATTGAGATGAATTTTACGGACTAGAATTTATGGTATCATCTGATGACATATATTGATGAGGACAGTGAGAAAGGTAAAACGTCTACTTTGGTTATGGAACCTAGAGTTTATCGCAGCCATTCTAGCTGTTGTGACGAGAACGTAGGAACCAGACTTGGATGTACATACTGTAGTTATGAAACTTAGAGTCTCTCGCAGCCATACCGGTTGGCGTGGTGAGGATTCTAGATGACATGATTATAGAGTTGCATACCTTAGTTAAGGAACCTGTCGTTTATCGCATTTATGCTTACTAGCGTGGCGAGGATTCTGTGTGTCATGATTTCTGGCAGACGTGTATGATTATCAGGTTGTATCTTAAATTGGTTCTTAAAGTACCATCTCAAGACTTATCTATTTCTGTTATTCCAGGACTTTGTTCCATCGCTTCTTTTCTTTACTAGCATTAAAGATACCTTCCGTCCTCAATCCAGTTCTTTTGAGCTCCTATTCTCTAAGGATTCCTTGTTAAAATTTCTAATTTAAATCATTCCTTTGTTCCGTCCATTCTCACTTATTGATGTTGAATTTGCTTGTTGTTATTGATTAGGTATTAAATTAGGATTTTGGTTTCCTAGTAGGGTTGGATTTCATACCAAGATAAATTGCAGACTGATTTATGGTACTATTTGATGATGCCGTCAATGAGGACAGTGAAAATGATTAAACATTAGAGCTATTGGTCTACAGAAGGTGGATTTAAAAATTTTTAATTGAAGATTGAAAGTAAATTTCAAATTTTAGAAATTGAGAGGTTGAGATATTATGTTATTAAAATCTTATTTTGAAGATTTCAATGAATTTCGAAATTTTGAAATTGAGGAGTTGAAATATGGTTATTAAAATTTTATTTTTGAGGAATTCAGATTCAATTTGATGAACACAGACAAGTCTGTAAGGGTCTTTTAGTGATTAAGTTTCATTCAGTATTTAAATAATTGACCTTGAGGAAAGTGTATGCATTTACTTTAAATTTTATTCAAGGAGTTACTTTTGAGGAATTTTATTTGAGGATAAAATCTTATAATGAGAGAGATATATTATAATATAAGTAGGTAAGATGCATGTGTAAGGATCTGATGACTTGAGTATGATTGAGATCTCACTGCCGACTGACTTGGGTGTCAATCTAGGGTTGTATTAGAGAGAGCAGTACTTAGTATAGTGTGTTGCAATTGATATGCACTTGAGTGATAAGAATAACTAGTATCAACTATTGCAGTAGGCAAGGAAGCTAGCAGTGAGTATGCTTGTAGTAGAGTGTGGTACCTAAAGAGATAGAGGTATCAAACTTTCCATGCATCATTTGACCTATGATTAGGTTAGAGATAGAAGATATTGCAAGTGATATGTTAGCAGATTCTTTATTTTCTTTCCTCATGTTTTTTGTCTTCTGATTGATTGATACCTTAGTACCGTAGCTGTATGCATGAATTCTTGTTATAATGTAGTTAATAGTACCCCTGATACGGAGACTGAAATACCATGACAAAAGACACCATGATCATACATATTTCCCTTAGGTTGCTTGTTGAATGGTTGTAGGTAGAATTCTCTTAGACTTTGATTGTTGAGGATTTAACTGTAGTAAAGATCAACGAAGAGGTTATGACTTGACAAAGAGAGACAAGGTGCCTTAAATTTTGAGGAAAAATATTAAATTAAATAAAGAGTTGGGAATTTAATATGGCATAATTGAAGTTTTGTTAAATTATTGATTTGTAAGAAGATTATGAAATGATTGAATTTACCATTAAATTTAAGGAATTTAAGAAGGCCATCGATATATTTATTGGACTGCAAGTTGTGAACTTATATATTGAATATTGTATTGGAGGTTTCATAAGTATTACATCGTTACATATTATGTGAAAAAAAAAATCGAGGAATAAGAACACAAATGGATTAGTGTTAAATTCAAATTTGGGACGAGATTCAATTTTTGAAATATGCATTGATTAGAGTTTAATTAGAGGATTGAATGTTAAATTCTTGTATTTCGTTATTAACTTAAAATTTTGGAGAATATTGTGATAAGAATGTGATTTGATTAATTTTGAAGATTTTTAGGGATATGCTATTTATAGAATCTTTGAAAAAATTTATTGTGAAATAACAATATGGAGTAGTTCATGATTATATGATTTGAGGAATTTAATTTTGATGGTAGTAAATACATAAATAAAACAATCGAGGATTTAAAAAAAAAAAGAAAATTTTGAGGATAATTATTGATTTAAATAAATGGTTAAGAAATTAACATGGCACAATTGGTGGTTTATTAATTCCAGGAAAGATTTTGACATGTTTAAGTTGGTTATTAATTTAGAAATTTGGGAGATTTATCAATGTATTTATTTAATTGCGAGTTATGAATTTTGAACTTTATAATTGGATATAACAATTGGAGAATCCTCAAATAGCATATTGTTGAGTACTTTGAGGAGTGGATATTAAATTCCGGACATTGGATTATTAACTCAAAAACTTTCAGGAAATTTTTAATAAAAAAGGGACTTTGATTCTATGTCGAGGATTTTTACAGGAATACAGATAATTTCGGATTTTTGAAATTGTGAAAAGACCTTGTGGATTATTCGTGGTTGATGAGTTTATTGGAGGGAATAATAATGTGTATGATTAAACACTAGTATGAGGATTTTAATTTCGAGGACAAAATTCTTTTAAGGTGGGTAGACTTGTCACTACCACATTCTGAAAACAGGGGTATTTTCGACTTTTTGCAATATTTAATATTATGTTATTTATAATTAATTAATTGCGTAATAGTATATTGATTTAAATAATTATTATGTGTGATGTGTAATTAAATATATAATTATATGCAGTGTTAATTATTTTATTTTAGCTAGCAGACTAGACCTAGAAGCCAGTAGACGAACCCCTATCCGAATTATAGAATTCTGGATTTTATTATTTTATTTAGAATTTAATATTTGGAGATTGTAATTAATTACTGTATTTTATTTAATATTTTGCGCATTGCCTTTGCTTCGATATTTGGAGCGCTATCCAGACTTTTGTCTTCCAACAAATTTCACCATCTTGCCCTAGACATGCCCGCCTTCAATTCTTCTATTTTTGCAACTCATAATTTGGCTCCTTGTGCATTGTTTCTGGCCGCACAAAAATCGTCGCGGACGTTATTTTTAATTTCCTATTTTTGTATCGTTGTGCGTTCCAATCGAAAATTGGAGGCCATCTTGACCTATTTTTCGTGCGGCCCAAATTAGGGAAATATTCTGTACTGAGTCTTCTTCAATATTGGTATTGATGACCTGACCTGATTTTGGCTCCATGTACTCCTAATTAATTGTTGAACACAACTTGCATTTTATTTCTATTTAAATTGAGGATACCATTTTATCTGAATTTAAAATCCCAATTTAATTCCAGTGCCCTGCAAATTCAGCCCATACCCATCTTACAGTGCCCCCTGACCCTACAAAACATCGGACCCCGAATCGCCCGCCCAATTTTTGTCATTTCATGTGTTTGTGCAATTTCCCGAATTTAAGGGGCTAAGTTGCAATTATTCAATTGTAGGTGCCAACACCTAATTATTTTAATCAATGAGGGAGCCTATTAATTTTAATTAAGAACCCTCAACCCCCATGAATAAATTCCTCATTTTCAATCCTAGCCATTCATTAGAAATTGGCCCATCACAACCCTCCACCACACCCTCTCTCTCCCTATTTAATGACTTGTACTCTCAAACCCTAATCCCTATGCAACCTAGAAAACACCACCTCACAAGCCTCCAAAATCCTCAAGCCCCCATCCTCTCTCCTACGTTGGAAACCTCTTCCTTTCTTTTCTTCCTTTCTTCTTCTCATTTCTTTTCTTCTCTTCTCCTTCCTTTTTTTTCTTCTCTTTCCTTTCTTGTTTCTTCTTCTTTTATTTGCTTTTAAAATCGAATTCAAATAATAAGGGGGGAGTACTGTTCACCATTTCCCCTTACTGTGCATCCCCGGCGACCCGCAGTGAGCTCCGAGTCCGGCGGCTGCTCCGGCGCCGAGTCTCCATCCGGCGGCTGCTGTGTTCTCCCCTTCCTCCGCTCCTGTCCTCCCATCTCCTCCCTCTGCACTCGGCGTCCGGCGGCTCCCCCTCACAGACCTCCGGCGGCGGCGAGCGGCCCGGCCTCCAGTCTCCATCTCGCGGCTCCTCTGCTGCTCCTCTGCGTACAGCCACCGGCCTACGGCTGCTCCTCTCCATCTCCCCTCCATACCCCGGCGGCCCCTCGGATCCGGCGTTCAGCCCGGCGGCCGCTGCTCGAGCCACCCTCGAGTTGAACTCCTCCGGACAGTCCCCCTCGCGCCACCGGCGGCCGCTACTCGGCCATCCAACCCCGGCGGATCCCCCTCGCATCTCCGGCCGGCGAGCACCCCGACCCCGCTGCTCCTCAGAACTCCGACGGCCCTCTGCGTCTCCGGCCAGCAAGCGACCACCCCCTCACAGTAATCCTCCCTCTCTCCCTCTTCTTTCCCTGCTTTTTATATATATATATATATATATATATATATATATATGTATGTATATATACTTATATACATACTTATATACGAATATGTTATAAACAGTATATTAAATTAATGTGAATGCATTGTATATAAATATGTATGTAGGTATTAATATATATGTATATATTTTATATATATACTGGTTATTTTTATATAATATCTATTTAATAAAAAGGTATACGCTAGTATAAATTAGTTTGATAAATTAGTATATGTATTTAATTTAAATTGTATATATAATAATTAGTGTATATATATGTATAAGTATATATTAAATTGTATATGTATAGTATATATAATGTATGTATTTAAAATATAAATATGTATAGTAATTATTTTATTAAATTGTATAAATAATTAGTATATGTATTTCATTTAATTTGTATATAAAATGTAAAGTATTTATATTTAATTAATGTATTTTTGGCATATATATGAGTATACACTAGTATAAATTAAATATGTAATTTTAAAAGGTATATATAAATATATATATATATTGTAAATGTATTTAAAATTGGTGCCTGTATAAAATATTGTAAGTATGAATTATGTATATATATATATACATACAAGTATTATTTTATTATGTTTATATGCAAGTATTATTTATTTTTTTAAAAGTATATATATTTATACATATATCTATAATTGTATTGATAGAAATTATATGTAATTAATTAATAAGATGTTAATTAAATAGGTAGTCCTACTAGATGACCCTAGTTGACTAAGTGCCCTGTCTGGCATGGCCCTGAGGCCAGTGTTTATAGACTGTGTGTTAGCGTAGCTTCTGATACAAATGTCATATTGTGATGTGTTTATAGGACTGTTGGTTTACCAGGGGATACTCTGGAACAGGACATCCATAAATACCAGCTAAGGACCCAAGGCAAGTACATTCTCTGATAATTTCCAATTCTTGATAATTTCTATAAGTTCAATGCTCGTGAAATGTTACAACTGAATCTTTGACACTGTGCTACACGGACTAGTATAGCTTGGATCTGCAGTCATGAGATGTTACCTTGATTATCGTATTGACATTATACACGACATTTACATTGACATCGACATTGACATTTACATTAGACATTGATATTAGATATTGTACATTTACATTAGACATTGTACATAATATATTAGACAATGTTGTGTATTCGTGACGTGTCATGATTGGATCCACAGTACTAGTTGGGGGGGCGGGGAAATTGCTAGTGAGAAATGTGATCAAATACCTATCGTACAAGTTTATATTATTGGTGTTAATCATACCCCCACGTATGATTAGCCAGACTGTAGCAATTGTACATGTCCCAAGCCGATCACATTTTGAAACTACTATTTCAAACACCTAGAATAGATTACAGTTCTCTATTTTTAATCATATACTACATCACCCGTATATGATACTGTTCCTTTCATTTTTATACATGCACTGACTGTGTTTCATTGCCTATTGCCTGTCTCTCTTAAACTGTCATTACATTATTCCACTGTCTTCTCAGTAGCTAGCATGACATGTTTTATTGTATTATAGACATTATCAATTAATGGAACTGTTATTTGAGATTGTGCTTTGCTCCTTCCTGACTGGAAACATTTTTCCAGACTATGCCTTAGAGGACCGCTGTCCGACATTTTATGGACTATGGTGAGTAGCTGCAGACTTGGTAGTTAGCTGTGATTCTGGAAGGTCTAGACGGAATTATTATTTCTTGTTAGTTCTTAAGTAGACTATTTGGTACCGGATTTGTCTCCGGCATTTTGATGATTCTTGGATATTGTTAAGTTAAGTTATTTCTTGTGGACTTGTGTTGTGTTAAATTTTAGTTTATTATTCAAAATCTTATCGTGCTGTAATCATGTGATTGGGTATATGTTTATCTATTTGTGTCATCCGTGCCTCCTAATGGAGATTGGATATTTGCGTGACATTAGTTAGATAGTATCAATACCTAGACAGCGTTCTACCGCCGATGCTGCGGCGTAGGCTGGACGTACCCACGCACTCGTGCCCCTAAACCGGGTGCGGGTCGTGACATTATCAGGGTTCACTTGAATGTCTTTAGCGGTAATGACAAATCCTAGGAATTTTGCCACTGGATACACCAAGAAAGGACTTTGTAGGATTCATTTTGAGTTGGTGTTGGCTCATCAACTCAAACACTGTCTTCAAGTCTTGGATGTGATTATTGTAGAAGCATGAAAAATACAATGGGAAATAATATGCGTAAAACCCTCAACATGCAGGAAGCCCGCGTAAAACAGAGCTCCAGCACTAGGGGGGCGTAAGACATGACTTCAGAGCCATCGGCGTACAGCAGGGCTTCATTGTTAGTTCAGCGTAAAATATGGCTCCAGAATAGCCAGCGTAATACAGTATTTCCAGACTGTTTTGACGTAAAAAGGGTTATTATATCGCCACTTTTGCGTAAAACCTGCTCGCTTTTAATGCAGTGGAAAATTGAACGAGAAACTCTTCGTATTCCTCGAACGAACCTGTTAGTGAACATGACTCCTGACAAAGAGTACAGCACGACGACCGAGAGGACGGCTGTTTTGATGATTCTGTACAGAGCCCTAGACTCTCGTCTAGTGACATAACCCTTGATATAAGACATTATTTATCCATTCAAGGAATACGCTACCTAGTTTTACACAGGCAGACGTGAGCTTTTACGCTCAGCAGGAGACGAAATGAACTGCCACGTCAAAAGCTGCCCTTCGTACAGAGCTCGAGGCACGTCTTTGCAGTTAATGCACATGATGGGGGCAGATCTCTGTATTTAATGCACGAGATTTGGTTCTACTTTTAATGACTGAGTGAGCCATAATTATGGCTAATATGTCCACATCACCACCCCTGCATATTACGCTATCAGGCTATTTTCAGATATAGGAGCACGGTGTATGATATCTCCTCGAAATACGTCGACCTGGCTATTTTCAGCTATAGGAGCATGTTGTACGCCATCTCCTCGAAATATGCCATATCACGCTATATTTGCAAAGTATTAGGCTTCTACGCCTACTTTGCTTCTATGCCAACTTGACAACCACTTGGCTTCTATGCCAACTTGACAGCTATCGGGCTTCTATGCCTACTAGTCTTCTACGCCTATATGGCTTCTATGCCAACATAACAGTTACCTGGCTTCTACGCTAGTATGATAGCTATTCAGTTTCTACGCCAATCATCTCTACGCAAGGGGCAGTTACCCACGTGGCTTGCATGTCGTTATCTTCGCAGCAGTTATACGCGTTACCTCATAATGGGACACGCGTCACACGCAGAGTCGAGAGATCATTTAGACGTGGGTAGCAGTTATCATAACCACCGTATAAAGAGTGCCCCACTCTCCACTGTTCGGCTTTTACGCCGACTGGATGGTTATGGCAATTGGACTCTATAAATAGAGACCTCTATTGACAGAGGTCAAGGCAAAAAAAATAAGGTCGGGAAAAAGAAGAGAAAAGAGGTCAGAAATTGATTTTTGAGAGAGAAGAATCCAGAGCACAGATAGAGAGTAGTGATCGACGATTTTGGCATCGAGCATCCACTCCCTCTTGCAATCTTTGAAGCTTCTCCTTCTTCTACAGCAATTCTTCATCATCATATGGTCCAAGGGACAAAGTGATCGACCGCAGATCAGACTCCTATAGCAATATTTACCCAGATTAAATTTTTGTACTTAATATCCTCGTATAGGATTAATTATACTTCTTGTTTGTAAACAAAAGAAAGGGTTTCATATAAACCTACTTTTATTTCTTTCGTTTATTATCAAACACAAGATGGCGACTCTGCTGGAGACTACTTTCTCATCTGACGAGATAGCCATTGCTCAACATGATGCTGTATCAGTAGGATCAATGAAGAAGACCTTGGTCATCCACTTCGACCAATCAGCCTACGAAGACATGCTTCTAGCAGGCGGTAGATCTCACTCCCTCTCTGTCCAAGACAACAGGAAATTACGTATGGTATGGATGCCCCGGACATACC
Source organism: Iris macrosiphon (assembly GCA_036927795.1). Taxonomy (NCBI): domain Eukaryota; kingdom Viridiplantae; phylum Streptophyta; class Magnoliopsida; order Asparagales; family Iridaceae; genus Iris; species Iris macrosiphon. The sequence goes on along the minus strand of JAYESA010000010.1, from coordinate 98,902,468 downwards.
CTACCATTCCTACCGACTCTCTTTCTCCGATCAACAAGGTTGTAGCACCGCAACCTGCGCGCCCCGCTCGTAAAACTCTGTCTCCCGTCTATGATGTGGCAGACAAAACTTCTGGCAATGTTTTAGTGCTAAACCAGAAGTCTATACCGTGCTCTGCGCGTAAAATTTAGTCTCCCGTCGGTGACGTGGCAAACAAAAATTCTGGCAAGGCCTCAACGCCAATTCAGAAATTTCAAAAGGGCCCCGCGCATAAAAATGCATCCCCCCTCTACAATGAGGCAGATGGTCCTTGCCGTCGCCGCAAGGGAATACAAGTGACGAATTTCCCAACCTCTCGACTTTTACGCCATCAAGAGAAGAATCTGTCCGCTCTCCAGATTACGCGAGAAGCTGATTGCCGTTTGAGGACTTCCTCAGTTTTACGCTAGCTTGAGCAAAATTCCAGACTACGCCAGGTCAAGCCTCTCAGCGTAAAGAAGGCCCAGTTTGTGGATATATACGCTCCTCGTTGATCATGTGCTACTCACATGGCTGAACTGCTGTATACGGGTGGCAAGGAGAGAGTTATGGTTCCCAATATCCGCATTCCGATTGATGTAAACAGGAGGAACAAGCCTTCTTCTTCTTCTTCTTCTTCTTCGTTTAATCCTCCTGACTTGCATGAATTCCTGATCCAGAAATGCAAAGACAGGAGTCATAACCAGGATTCTGTTCCCCTGACTACCAAGCATGGGGAGATCATGTGGGAAGATGCATCAACATCTAATGTCGTCATGACATATGGGCTACATGAAGATTCTGTCTTTATTATTCCACCAACTCGCGATGATCAGCGTCAAATAATCTTCGGTCGAATACGGAATAAACCGATTCTACAAGAAGAATTTCGCGAGTCTGATGTTGGCAAAATACAAATCCACAGATATAGCTCACAAGCTTTAAAGATTATACAAGGCATGGGTTATGATTTGAAGTTGAAACAAGGCCTCAACTATGGAAAAGGCAGACGAACACCGTTGCATGGTAATCCTTACTGTCAACAAACTTGTTTTGGGTTGGGGTATACTGTATCTCTTGTAAACTCCAAATCTCCAGAGTCTGATCCTGTAATACCAGAGGCAGGTCCTTCTAAATCAACTTCTGTGGAGAAATGCCACGACATGTCTGGGGGTAGCCTACCTCGACAAAACAGAGCAGTATCCAAAGCTGGGGGTATAATTCCCTCTGAGTCCGAAGATGATGCAACGATGACGATCTTTCCGGAAGATCGTAAAACTCAGGCATCGGGATCCCGAAGGCCAAAAGAGACTTTCTCCTTCAATGAAGATGACATCATTGAAATCTTCAATACATTGACGAAGGAACACAAAATTTGGCTACCCAACATCAAATACCCTGAGAGGGCTGGCAAAGTCAATGACCCAGATTATTGTCTCTTTCATCGATACATTCATCACCCCACAAGGGCATGTTATGTACTGAAAAGGAGAATCCAGGAATTGATCGACGCCAAAGTCGTCACTTTGCATTTATAAATGAGGGGACAATCACTGCAAATTGATTTCAATCTAACGTAACAATTTGCTCCCCCAAGAATATACCGGATGATGAGTCCCTAAGGTTTCCCCAGCGGATTCTTCAGGACTATCCCCACTCAAGAAAATCATTCCCTAGTGAATTTTTTTTTCGGACATAAGTTCACGTCCATATTACCTTTGAACTATTTTCCAAACATTTATTTATTTCCCCAGCTGAGTTTGTCATGTTCATATTACCTTTGAACAAACCCTCCTGGTTTCGACTATCAATTATCATGTCCATATTACCTCTGATATCGGTTGTCATCTTAGCTTAACACCCGTACTTAACTCTAAGTACGCCAGCGGTGTTAAGTCCACAAAAATTGCCATGTCCAAGTGACCTCTGAGTAAACCTCCCGGGTTGCGGCTATCGATTATCATGTTTATATTACCTCTGATATCGGTTGTCATCTCAACTTAGCACCCGTACTTAACTCTAAGTACGCCAGTGGTGTTAAGTCCACAAAAGTTTGTCATGTCCATATTACCTCTGAACAAACCTTCCTAATCCGGCTATCGATTATCATGTTCATATTACCTCTGATATCGATTGTCATCTCAACTTAGCACCCGTACTTAACTCTAAGTACGCCAGCGGTGTTAAGTCCAAAAAAACTGCCATGTCCAAGTAACCTCTGAGCAAACCTCCCGGGTTGCGACTATCGATTATCATGTTTATATTACCTCTGACATCGGTTGTCATCTCAACTTAGCACCCGTACTTAACTCTAAGTACGCCAGCGGTGTTAAGTCCACAAAAGTTTGTCATATCTATATTACCTCTGAACAAACCTTTCTAATCCGGCTATCGATTATCATGTTCATATTATCTCTGATATCGGTTGTCATCTCAACTTAGCACCCGTACTTAACTCTAAGTACGCCAGCGGTGTTAGGTCCACAAAAACTGCCACATCTATATTACCTCTGGCAGGGCTTGTCCTAAAATTTATTACTTATACTCTCGTGCACAAGAAGTGATAGGTCCACAAAAAATACCCCTGTGGAATGCCTGCAATGGAAAATGAAATATTCATGTCCATATTACCTCTGAACTATCCTCATTTTCCCAGCGAAGAAAGAGTCAGTCTCTATTCATCCCCACAGAGCCATATTACCTCTGGCAGGGCTTGTCCTAAACTTATTACTTGCACTCTCGTGCACACGAAGTAATAGGTCCACAAAAAATTCCCCTGTAGAATATTCGTAATGGAAACGAATTGTTCATATCCATATTACCTCTAAACTATCCTCATTTTCCCCAGCGAAGAAAGAGTCTATCCATGACCAACCCCCACAGAGTCGTATTTTACCGTCTCTATATTATCTCTGTCAAGATTTGTCTCAAACCTATTATTTGCACTCTCGTGCGCAACAAATGATAGGTCCACCAAAAATCTCCCAGTAGGATGTCCTCAACAAATACGGTATCGTACTACGTCCATATTACCTCTAGTACGATGTCCAAAATTCGCGCAAACAATCATAAAGAAAATGCTTCAGGGCCCTTATATGATTGCAAATGGCGTTTACAGATTAGCCAAGCATGATGGAAATTTGGCAATGGCTACTATCAACTGCAAATTTCCGAAGAAGTACTATACTTGATCTCCTTCGTTTAACGAAGTATGACGAAGATCATATTCTGACGATACCATGCACAAAGGTTAGCTGGATCATATTCTATCAGATTCGTATGACCTCTAAATGGATATGCTTAACTAATTTGTAAACCTATCATGTTCATATTACCTCTGATAGTGTTTAGTATACAAATTTAGTTGGATTATATTCTAGCTGGTTCATATTACCTCTAAATAGATTTACATTCAGCAAAACCTTAATGAAAGTATATCATGTTAATGATACCTCTGATTTCACTTTCATCTTAGCCTATCATATTCTAAAGTGATGGGTCCACAAAGTCAGAAAATGTCACTACCATATTCCGAAAACAGGGGTAATTTCGGCTTTTTACAATATTTAATATTATTGTAGTTATAATTAATTAATTGCATGATAGCGTATTTGATTTAAATAATTTTGTGCGATGTATAATTAAATATATAATTATATGCAGTGTTAATTATTTTATTTTAGCTAGCAGACTAGACCTAGAAGCCCAGTAGACGAACCCCTGTCCGAATTATAGAATTCTGGATTTTATTATTTTATTTAGAATTTGATATTTGGACATTGTAATTAATTACCATATTTTATTTAATATTTTGCGCAATTGCCTTTGCTTCGATATTTGGAGCATTATCCAGACTTTTGTCTTCCAACAAATTTTACAATCTTGCCCTAGACATGCCCACCTTCCATTCTGCTATTTTTACAACTCATAATTATGCTCTTTGTGCATTAATTCTAGCCGCGCAAAAATCGTCGCGGACGTTTATTTTAAAATTCCTATTTTGTATCGTTGTGCGTTCCAATCGAAAATTGGAGGCCATCTTGACCTATTTTTTGTGCGGCCCAAATTAGGGTAATATTCTGTTCTGAGTCTTCTTCATTATTGGTATTGATGACTTGACCTGATTTTGGCCCCATGTACTCCTAATTAATTGTTGAACACAACTTGTATTTATTTCTATTTAAATTGAGGATACTATTTTATCTGATTCTGAAATTCCATATTAATTCCAGTGCCCTGTAAATTGAGCCCATGCCGATCATATAGCGTCCCCTGACCCTACAAAATATCGGACACTGAATCGCCCGCCAAATTTTCGTCATTTTATGTGTTTGTGCAATTTCCCGAATTTAAGGGGGTTAAATTACAAATCGGCATTTTGTGCCAACACCCCATTATTTAAACCAATGAGGGAACCTAATATTTTTTAATTAAAATCTCACCCTTATTTCCCACATGAATTAATTCCCCATGTTCAATCTGGACCACTCAATTAAGTGGGTCAAATCCTCACCCTCCATCAAAATCCCCTCATCCTATATAATGACATATCTACATCAAACCCTAATCCCTAGACAACCTAGGTTTCCCCACCTCACAAGCCTCCAAAATTCCTCAAGCCTCCAAACCATAGAAATTTTCTTCTCCTTCTTCCTTTCTTCTTCTCTTCTCCTTTCTTCTTCTTCCTTCTTCTCCTTCTCTCTCCTTTTTGAAAATTCAAAAATAGAAAGGGGGGAAACTTGAAGTTACTGTGCATCCCCCGGCCCTTACTGTGCTTCCGGCGGCCAGCTTAGTCCCAGCCCCCTCACGTTCTCCCCGTCGACTCCTCCAGACCCCACCTCCGGCGCCGGCGCTCCGCGGCACTCCCTCCGGCAGCCACCTATCCCATCTTCCCTTAACACCACCACCATCTTCACCATCCGGCCGGACCCCGCTGCTCCAGCCGGCCGAGTCCCCCTCTGCTGCTCCGGGCCACTGCTCCCCTCCAGTGAACTCCCTCCGGCGACCCCCACTGCTCCCTCTCCTTCTTCAACTAATCACCACCACCACCTTCAACTCATCATCACCACCACCTCCATCTCCTCCATCCATTCAACTCCCTCTGCGTCTCCTCCTCCCCCGACCCCCTGTGAACTCCGGCCCGGCTGTGCTCTCCCCATCTCCATCCACATCCGGCCGAGCCTGCACCGAGGCGACCACCACACTGCCCAGGCCGACTTCCCTCCGGCGGTCTCCAGTCCGGCGGCCGGCCAGCGAGCCGACCACCCCCTCACTGTAAGCCTCCTCTCTCCCCTTCCCTCTTTATATATATATATATCTATATATATATATATATATATACGTATATATATGAGTATATATATACTATATGTATATGATTGTAGGTACTTAATTAATGCTTTAATATGTAATGAATATGTATATACTAGTATATGTATTTGTATATAATTAGTGTATATATATGTATAAGTACATATTTAATTTGTATAGGTATAATTATGCATTTTATATATACCTAGTATATTTTCATATTGGTATGTGTATATGTATATAATTAACCTACTTAGTATATATCCTAGTACGTATTTTTGTACGTATATATTGTATATATAATTGAATTGGTGAATATGAATTCCTATGTATTAATACATAAATAAATTCATGCATATACATGTGTATATGAATGTACATTGTTCTATTTCCAAATAGTATATATATGTATCATATATGTGCGTATATTTATTAATTGTATATATATACATATGTATGTATTATTTTTATATATATTTTTGGTATATTTCTTAGTATATATTTGTTATACATATATTGGTATATATGTATACAAACAATTTAGTATAAATATTTCTTAGTATATATATATTAATGTATATATAATTAATGTGCATGTTAATGTATACATAATCTAATATATATGTATATGTATATGTATATATTTAATTAATGTATGTAAGTGTGGGTATTAAATTTAACTGGTATAAATGTACATATTTTTATGTGTATAATTATTTTGATATATATATATGTATGTATATTTGTATAAAATCTTAGCATATTTTTAATATATATATATATATACATATATTTTGTATATGTATTTAATTTGATATATATTGTAAGTGCATATGTTAATTTAGATATGTATATTTATGTATCTAGCTACTAGGTGACCAGTATCATACCTAGAGAAGGCCCTGAATTCAGTGTTTTAGACGGTGTTAGTGTAGCATCTGATGCAAATGTTATATTGTGTTATGTTTATAGGACTGTTGGTTTACCCAGGGGATACTCTGGAACAGGACACCAATAAATACCAGCTAAGGACCAAGGCAAGTACATTCTCTGAAAATTTTCAATTCTTTATAATTTCTATAAATTTAACAATCATGAAATATTACATCTGAATCTTTGACACTGTGCTACACGGACTAGTATAGCTTGGATCTGCAGTCATGAGATGTTACCTTGATTATCGTATTGACATTGTACACGACATGTATATTTAGACATCGTACATGATAGACTTGACTTGCTCGTGTATCGTGACGTGTCATGGTTGGATCCACAGTACTAGTTGGGGGCGGGGAAGTAGTTAGTAAGAAATGTGATCATAACCTCTTATTGTAGTATAGAAATTGTAAGTGTTAATCATGCTCTTCACCCATGATTAGCCAGGCCCTGTAGCTATCGTACATGTTCCCAAGCCGATCACATTTTGAAACTACTATTTCGAACACTTAGAATAGATTACAGTTCCCTATTTTAAATCATATACTACATCACCTGTATATGATACTGCTTCTTGTTCTTTTCATTTTCATACATGCACTGACTGTATCATATTGCCTATTGCCTGTCTCTCTTAAAATTGCCATTGCATTTATTTCACTGTCTTCTCAGTAGCTAGCATGACATATTTTATTGTATTATAGACATTATCAATTAATGGAACTGTTATTTGAGAGTGTTGCTTTGCTCCTTCCTGACTGGAAATATTTTTCCAGACTATGCCTTAGAGGACCGCTGTCCGACACTTTATGGACCATATGGTGAGTAGCTGCAGACTTGATAGTAGTTGTGATTCCAGGAGGTCTAGCTGGAAATTACTATTTTTAGTTAGTTCTTTTAACAGTCTATTTGGTACCGGATTTGTCTCCGGCATTTTGATGATTCTTGGATATTGTTGAGTTAGAATTTTACTTGTGGACTTGTGTTGTGTTTAATTTAGTTTTATTATTCGAAATCTTATCGTGCTGTAATCCTGTGATTGAGTATGTGTTCATCTTATTTGTGTCATCCGTGCCTCCTAATGGAGATTGGATGCTTGCGTGACATTAGTTAGATAGTATCAAGACCTTGACAGCGTTCTACCGCCGATGCTGCGGCGTAGGCTGGACGTACCCACGCACTCGTGCCCCTAAACCGGGTGCGGGTCGTGACACGTTTTTAGTGGTGGCCCATGCAGGTCAGACTTCACGAGTTGTGCGATGTCGTAGTAGTGTGACATCCTTGTTATACTACTGCGTGCCTGCTATAGAATCTAGGACATAGGATACTAGGACGAGAACAAATACTCAATCACAATTCCTTGAGAGATTCCTGGGATGACCCCTGAGAATCTTGTTATAATTTCTAATTTAAAATCATTCCCTTGTTCCGTCCATTCTCATTTGTTGATATTGATTTGATTGTTGTTGATTAGTTATTAAGTTAGGATTTTTTTGGTTTCATAGTAGGGCTGGATTTCATATCAAGATGAACTTGCAGACTGATTTATGGTATTACCTGATGACGCATGTCGATGAGGACAGTGAGAATGATTAACATTAGAGCTATTGGACTACAGAAGGTGGATTTAAATTTTTAATTGAAGATTGAAAATGAATTTCAAATTTTAGGTTTCTGAGAAGATTGAGATTGTTATTAAAATTTATTTTGAAGATTTCAATGAATTGCAAAAACTTTAAAATTGAGGAGTTGAAATATTGTTATTAAAATTTTATTCTTGAGGATCCAGATTCAATTCAATGAATCTAGACAAGCTGTAAGGATTTGGGAATTTATAAAAATTTTATTAAGTATTTGAAAGTTTGACCTTGAGGAAAGTATATGCAAACTTACCTTAAAATTTTATTCGAGGAGTTATTTTGAGGAAAATTTATCTGAGAATAAGATTTTATAGTGGGAGAGATATATTAGTATACAATAGATGAGATGCATGTGTAAGGATCTGTTGGCTTGAGTATAATTGAGATCTCACTGCCCACTGACTTGGGTGTCCATTTAAGATTGTATTAGAGAGATCAGTATTTAGTAAAGAGTGTTGCATTTGATATGCACTTGGGTGATAAGAATAACTAGCATCAACTGTTGCAGTAGGTAAGGAAGCTAGCAGTGAGAGTGTTTGTGATAGAACTGTGATACCTAGGGGATAGAGGTATCAGACCATGGATGCATCTTTGACCTGTGCAATCACAACTAGGATTATTATTCCCAATCTTTATCTTGAATGTTGCTTCTTTAGAACTGTACTGTCCTTCCTTGATGATATCGTATTTTTGCCTAAATTGATTCTTTGGGATCTGTCTTCAGGATGTCGCCGCAGACAAGGTCTATGAGAGCGGGAACATCAGCTTTAGAGGGGTCTGCCACCTCTCTACCTGATGGACAGACAGCCGTAGTTTCTCCTACATCTCCGATGCACGTAGGTGATCCTCCTCCTCCACCTGTTAAGAGGATAGCCGCAGCTGTGACGGACAACCTTCCTCCTCCATCAACTCCGATTCCCGGAGGTTTGCCCATTGACGGAATGCAGATGTTTACCTAATCCAAGGCATGGTAGATGCCCAGAGAGTGACGGCTGATGCTCAGCGAGTTCAAGCTGAGGCCCAGAGGGTGCAAGCAGAAGCGTACCAGGCACAAACTGAGCTGATGAAAGAAAACATGTAGAATGCTCATCAAGTGACTCTCCAAGCTTTGGAGAAAGTAGCACGGTACCAGCAGTTTCCTGGCCAGCAACAGCAGAAATCAGGCACTATAGTGGATTTCAAAAGGATGATGCCTCGAGAGTTCAAAGGCACCGAAGGGATACTCTACGCTGACGACTGGCTAGAGGATATAGAGAGAAGCCTGCGATTGACCCAAATTCCGGAGAACTTGCAGATAGAAGCCGCTGGAAGTCAGATGTTCGATATCGCACTCACGTGGTATCGTACGGAGCCGAGAATTACTGCGCAAGGACTTACTTGGGAGACCTTCAAGGAACTCTTCAAGGAGAAGTTCTTTCCCGACGTGGCATTGGGAACCTTGGAAAGTCAGTTTCATGACTTAGTTCAAGGAAACATGTCGGTCGACGAGTACGCTGCAGAATTTTGTAGATTGAGCCATTTTGCATCGTCTATGATTCGGGACCCAGGAGATCGAGCCCGGAAATTTAGAAAGGGACTGACAAGAGAGATTAAGTCGCGCACTTCTGGTCGGCGTACCGCTACCTATGAGGCTATCTTGATGGATGCTCAGATTGCAGAAGAGGATCTGGATCTCAGGCCTAAGAGGAGTCACGACACGTTTGGAGATACGAATGGTAGCCCAGGACCAGCCAAGCATCCCCGTATTCAGCACCAACAGCAGTACCAAGTACCATTTCATATTCAGCAACAACCATGGACATTTCAGCATCCACCGCAGTACCTAGCACCAGTTCCTATCCAGGAATATCCATGGGAGTATCAGTATCAACAGCAGTACCAGGCACCAATTCATGTTCAGCAGGATCAGCAACAGCCTCCAAGAGAGACACAGCAGACTTGTCATTTCTGTAAGAAGCCAGGTCACCTTTGGGAGAGCTGTAGAACGAGGCTAGGACTTTGTTTGCACTGCGGCGCTGCGGGACATCGAGTAAGGGATTGTCTTATAGCCCCTTATCTCCCCGGCCAGCGTGCAGCTTCAGATTATAGAGATCCAGTTAGACTACCTGTGAAACCGTATATTGCTCAGCACCCGCGAAGGGAACCACCCCAGCAGGGCGGGCATTTGCGATGACGGTCGAGGAGACCGATACTGCAGGTAATGTGTTAGCAGTTTCTGTTCTTTCCTTTATTCTGTTCCTATCTATTTGATTGATTGATTGATTGCTTAGTACCGTAGTTGGATGCATGATTCTTGTTATAATGTAGTTAGTAGTACCCCTGATGCATAGACTGCAATACCATAACAACTGAGACCATAACCATGTATGTTCCCCCTAGATTGTATGTGGTATGACTATAGATAGAATTTTCTTAGACCGTGATTATTGGTGTTGACTGTAGTGAAGATTCATGAAGGAGCTATGACTTGACAAGAGGAACAAGATGATTAAAATTCGAGGATGAATATTGATTTAAATAAATGGTTAAGAAATTAACATGGCATAATTGGTGGTTTATTAATTCCAGGAAAGATTATGACATGTTTAAGTGGGTTATTAATTTGGAAATTTTGGGAGATTTATCAATGTATTTATTTAATTGCAAGTTATGAATTTTAGAACTTTATATTTGGATGTAACATTTGGAGAATCCTTAAATATCATATTGTTGAGTATTTGAGGAGTGGATATTAAATTCCGGATATTGAATTATTAACTCAAAACTTTCAAGGAAATTTTAATAAAAAGGGACTTTGATTCTATTTTGAGGATTTTTTTCAGGAATACAAATAATTCAGAATTTTTGAAATTGTGAGAGGACATTGTGGATTATTAACTAATTTCATATATGATGAATTTAAAATTTGAGGGAATAATAATGTGTATGAATAAACTCTACTTTGAGGATTTTAATTTCGAGGATGAAATTCTTTTAAGGTGGGTAGACTTGTCACTACCACATTCCGAAAACAGGGGTAATTTCGGCTTTTTACAATATTTAATATTATTGTAGTTATAATTAATTAATTGCATGATAGCGTATTTGATTTAAATAATTTTGTGCGATGTGTAATTAAATATATAATTATATGCAGTGTTAATTATTTTATTTTAGCTAGCAGACTAGACCTAGAAGCCCAGTAGACGAACCCCTGTCCGAATTATAGAATTCTGGATTTTATTATTTTATTTAGAATTTGATATTTGGACATTGTAATTAATTACCGTATTTTATTTAATATTTTGCGCAATTGCCTTTGCTTCGATATTTGGAGCATTATTCAGACTTTTGTCTTCCAACAAATTTCACAATCTTGCCCTAGACATGCCCGCCTTCCATTCTGCTATTTTTACAACTCATAATTATGCTCTTTGTGCATTAATTCTAGCCGCGCAAAAATTGTCGCGGACGTTTATTTTAAAATTCCTATTTTGTATCGTTGTGCGTTCCAATCGAAAATTGGAGGCCATCTTGACCTATTTTTCGTGCGGCCCAAATTAGGATAATATTCTGTTCTGAGTCTTCTTCATTATTGGTATTGATGACTTGACCTGATTTTGGCCCCATGTACTCCTAATTAATTGTTGAACACAACTTGCATTTATTTCTATTTAAATTGAGGATACTATTTTATCTGATTCTGAAATTCCATATTAATTCTAGTGCCCTGTAAATTGAGCCCATGCCGATCATATAGCGTCCCCTGACCCTACAAAATATCGGACACTGAATTGCCCGCCAAATTTTCGTCATTTCATGTGTTTGTGCAATTTCCCGAATTTAAGGGGGTTAAATTGCAAATCGGCATTTTGTGCCAACACCCCATTATTTAAACCAATAAGGGAACCTAATATTTTTTAATTAAACTCTCACCCTTATTTCCCACATGAATTAATTCCCCATGTTCAATCTGGACCACTCAATTAAGTGGGTCAAATCCTCACCCTCCATCAAAATCCCCTCATCCTATATAATGACATATCTACATCAAACCCTAATCCCTAGACAACCTAGGTTTCCCCACCTCACAAGCCTCCAAAATTCCTCAAGCCTCCAAACCGTAGGAATTTTCTTCTCCTTCTTCCTTTCTTCTTCTCTTCTCCTTTCTTCTTCTTCCTTCTTCTCCTTCTCTCTCCTTTTTGAAAATTCAAAAATAGAAAGGGGGGAAACTTGAAGTTACTGTGCATCCCCCGGCCCTTACTATGCTTCCGGCGGCCAGCTTAGTCCCGGCCCCCTCACGTTCTCCCCGTCGACTCCTCCAGACCCCAACTCCGGCGCCGGCGCTCCGCGGCACTCCCTCCGGCAGCCACCTATCCCATCTTCCCTTAACACCACCACCATCTTCACCATCCGACCGGACCCCGCTGCTCCAGCCGGCCGAGTCCCCCTCTGCTGCTCCGGGCCACTGCTCCCCTCCAGTGAACTCCCTCCGGCGACCCCCACTGCTCCCTCTCCTCCTTCAACTAATCACCACCACCACCTTCAACTCATCATCACCACCACCTCCATCTCCTCCATCCATTCAACTCCCTCCGCGTCTCCTCCTCCCCCGACCCCCTGTGAACTCCGGCCCGGCTGTGCTCTCCCCATCTCCATCCACATCCGGCCGAGCCTGTACCGAAGCGACCACCACACTGCCCAGGCCGACTTCCCTCCGGCGGTCTCCAGTCCGGCGGCCGGCCAGCGAGCCAACCACCCCCTCACTGTAAGCCTCCTCTCTCCCCTTCCCTCTTTATATATATATATATATCTATATATATATATATATATATACGTATATATATGAGTATATATATACTATATGTATATGATTGTAGGTACTTAATTAATGCTTTAATATGTAATGAATATGTATATACTAGTATATGTATTTGTATATAATTTGTGTATATATATGTATAAGTACATATTTAATTTGTATAGGTATAATTATGCATTTTATATATACCTAGTATATTTTCATATTGGTATGTGTATATGTATATAATTAACCTACTTAGTATATATCCTAGTACGTATTTTAGTACGTATATATTGTATATATAATTGAATTGGTGAATATGAATTCCTATGTATTAATACATAAATAAATTCATGCATATACATGTGTATATGAATGTACATTGTTCTATTTCCAAATAGTATATATATGTATCATATATGTGTGTATATTTATTAATTGTATATATATACATATGTATGTATTATTTTTATATATATTTTTGGTATATTTCTTAGTATATATTTGTTATACATATATTGGTATATATGTATACAAACAATTTAGTATAAATATTTCTTAGTATATATATATTAATGTATATATAATTAATGTGCATGTTAATGTATACATAATCTAATATATATGTATATGTATATGTATATATTTAATTAATGTATGTAAGTGTGGGTATTAAATTTAACTGGTATAAATGTACATATTTTTATGTGTATAATTATTTTGATATATATATATATGTATGTATATTTGTATAAAACCTTAGCATATTTTTAATATATATATATATACATATATTTTGTATATGTATTTAATTTGATATATATTGTAAGTGCATATGTTAATTTAGATATGTATATTTATGTATCTAGCTACTAGGTGACCAGTATCATACCTAGAGAAGGCCCTGAATTCAGTGTTTTAGACGGTGTTAGTGTAGCATCTGATGCAAATGTTATATTGTGTTATGTTTATAGGACTGTTGGTTTACCCAGGGGATACTCTGGAATAGGACATCAATAAATACCAGCTAAGGACCAAGGCAAGTACATTCTCTGATAATTTCCAATTCTTGATAATTTCTATAAATTCAACAATCATGAAATATTACATCTGAATCTTTGACACTGTGCTACACGGACTAGTATAGCTTGGATCTGTAGTCATGAGATGTTACCTTGATTATCGTATTGACATTGTACACGACATGTATATTTAGACATCGTACATGATAGACTTGACTTGCTCGTGTATCGTGACGTGTCATGGTTGGATCCACAGTACTAGTTGGGGGCGGGGAAGTAGTTAGTAAGAAATGTGATCATAACCTCTTATTGTAGTATAGAAATTGTTAGTGTTAATCATGCTCTTCACCCATGATTAGCCAGGCCCTGTAGCTATCGTACATGTTCCCAAGCCGATCACATTTTGAAACTACTATTTCGAACACTTAGAATAGATTACAGTTCCCTATTTTAAATCATATACTACATCACCTGTATATGATACTGCTTCTTGTTCTTTTTATTTTCATACATGCACTGACTGTATCATATTGCCTATTGTCTGTCTCTCTTAAAATTGCCATTGCATTTATTTCACTGTCTTCTCAGTAGCTAGCATGACATGTTTTATTGTATTATAGACATTATCAATTAATGGAACTGTTATTTGAGAGTGTTGCTTTGCTCCTTCCTGACTGGAAATATTTTTCCAGACTATGCCTTAGAGGACCGCTGTCCGACACTTTATGGACCATATGGTGAGTAGCTGCAGACTTGATAGTAGTTGTGATTCCAGGAGGTCTAGCTGGAAATTACTATTTTTAGTTAGTTCTTTTAACAGTCTATTTGGTACCGGATTTGTCTCCGGCATTTTGATGATTCTTGGATATTGTTGAGTTAGAATTTTACTTGTGGACTTGTGTTGTGTTTAATTTAGTTTTATTATTCGAAATCTTATCGTGCTGTAATCCTGTGATTGAGTATGTGTTCATCTTATTTGTGTCATCCGTGCCTCCTAATGGAGATTGGATGCTTGCGTGACATTAGTTAGATAGTATCAAGACCTTGACAGCGTTCTACCGCCGATGCTGCGGCGTAGGCTGGACGTACCCACGCACTCGTGCCCCTAAACCGGGTGCGGGTCGTGACAGAAAATGTGTCTTTATTATCTCCGAGAAATTACAAGAGAAATAAGAAGGTACATCATTGGGGAGGAGTAGTTAAATCGTGAATCTGTCGCGCCAACGCAGCCATCCTCTCATTCCTGGAGCTCAAAACTGTAGCGCGAGCCCGCTCCAACCTTGCCTCCTCATTGTTCAAGGCAGACAGTTCAGACCGATCATGTACAAAACCTGTGTGGATGACACCCGCATGTGCCTGGTTCTGCTGAGCTGCTTCCATTCGGTCCTTCAACACATCTCGAGCTGCCGATGAAGCGAGAGCCCTCTCCTTTGCCTAAGCGAGTTCATCTTCCAATTTATGGACCCTCGCTGCCTCTTCCTCATATTCGGCCTCGCACTTAGCCAGCTGGGGAATGACATACCCCAATACGGCATGCTCTTCATTCATCTCTTGCTGCTGTGCCTCGATAGATTTGCTCAGAGTTTTCATCTCCCTAATAAGCCTTGCAGTTAAGGAGTCGTACTCAGCCTGAATCAGGTCATCAATGCCGCTTCGAGATAGTTGCAAATACTCGTTAATGGGTTATTCTAAACCATTAACTATTTGCTCCAGCGCATCATCTCTCCCAGCATCGTTGAAATTTCTGATCGGCGCTATCGCAACCTGGGAGGACATCCTCAGAGCCTCAAAGCCTAGACTCTTCTCCAGCACCGTTGATATCAGCGTATTCAAAGTGATGTAGAAAATGCTAGTATACTGCTCAACTAGCATGGCGAGATTCGAATGGACGCTGGGAGTGGCTGCAATATCGGTATATCCCCTTCCAGGAACGACTGCAGAGGGTGTCATCACAGTCGTCGCTTCAGCAGATGGCGTGACAAAAGTAGAAGCACCAACAACGGTCGAAGTGGCTGGCGTACTCAACAAGGGAGGCATAGTCGTGATGACAGGCTTATCCTCCTCTGAAGATATCGGGACTGTATTGGGCGAGCAAACACCCAAAAATATTGCCTCTTCAAAGTCGTGCGCCGTCGTTTCATCGGCGGGAGCTACAACAAACCCAAAGTTTGCGTCGACGCTGCCCTCCCCGTAGATGTCTTCCCCTGAAAAGAAGACAAGAGAGAGTTAATATCAACATGATGTTAATTTTTCTAAAAAGAGGAGTAAAGACAATATTTACCCATGGCTGATGGTATATATGTCGCATCCGCAGCAAGTACAGCTAAATCATTTCTTAATAATGCTAAATGAGCTGTCATACCTGGAGAAGAGGGTGCACCAAATGACGTCTGAGGGTAGTCATCCAAGTCTTCACCCAGATCCACTCGAGGTTCATCGGGTGGAATCTCGTTGGAGATACTTACAGATGAAGAAGGGGCTGGACCCATTATTGGTCTGGATAAGGATATCCTTAATTTTCTTGGCTTCGAAGGTGACCTTACTGCACTACCAGTAATGGTAGTAGCAACAGCAGTCCTGAGAAAAGAATCTTCGGCACTGTCAGCCGGAACTGTGGAGGTTCCCTCTCTAAAAGGCAAGGGACCTCTAATCAAAGGATTATCCCTGACCGGGGAAACGAAAGGCTCACTCCTAGGAGCCTCATGGCTGGAAGTCCTGATAGGACCACTGACAGTCTTCTTTTTCTTGCGAGGGGAAGGTTCTTTCAGAGTAGGAGCCCTTCGCTTGCTGGAGATAACAAGAGGCTCTGCAGGCGGAGCTATTAGGCCTCTCGGTATCGTCATCAAAAATTCGTCTGGATCGACAGGGTCTTTGCCCTCGTCAGAGGAGACTGATGGAACCCCCTCTCTTCCAGTGGATTTATGAGAGGGTATCCTAAAACTTCCACGCATATCAAAATCACGATGGAAGGTATTAATGGATGCATAAAATTGGGCGTATGAATGGAGCATGCGCAACTCCATGGAGTGAGAAGTCACGGGCACAGTAAAAGTTGCTCCAGTACAACCCATCATGAAGTACCGCCATCCTCTCGCTCCCTCGATAAGTCCCCCTCTGAACTTGAAGCTGGTGATAGCATTCCCCACATGCAACTGGTCGTACCCAAATTGCCTGGCGAATCGGCTAGGCAGATACGGCTCTAGATAGCTGTGGTCCTCACTCCTGTACAGCAGATGAGAAGGTCTAATGCAGACCAACCAGTAGAAGGCTTCAGGAGAAAGAATAGTCCTCCCGTCACCTGAATCCTCTCGTCCCCTGTTGATTGATATGTACAGTGGGGACGATACAGAAGAGCTTCCAACAATGAGCAAAATTTAATGCTCGTCGACAGTCTACGACGGTGGTCACGTTCCAAGTGGAATTCTTGTAATTCAACAAGATATTATTTCCCGAACTACAGTCAGAGCTGGGAGACATTACCCTGGGGTTATGAAGGATTAACCATCCCATCAGATATAGGAATGGTAACTCCACTCTGGGAAATCTTTTATGCCGTGTTTCATCCGCGAGCAGCCCATCAGTAAGGGCCCTCAGGCCTGCTTGTATCCGGTATACCATGGCAGGGAGCAAGCCCAGTCTTGCCCCAAACACCAAATACACTGCAAGCTATAAGATATTACGATGGATGCGATCTGCAGATGTGATGTCAGGTACTACCAATCGGCGTAACCATACAGAGTAGAAGCCAGCCAGTTAAGCTTCTCTTGACAGAGGCTTGCGACAATGCCTCATATAACTGTAGGCTTTAGTGCCTGCAGAGTAACCCCCTATCTCCTCATCGAGAACATGATTTGAAGACCTAGAGTCTTCAATAAGATCATCGACCGTCTGAGCAGTAAGAACGCTCAGAAAATTAAAGGGTTTATCTCTGCTATCCACAACTTTGTCTGGCTTAGCATCTCTAGCCTGATAAAAGAAGAGATAGGATGCCCACGTGTTGGTGTGAGCCAAGTCAGACGGCTCCTGATAGAAAGTGGTGCAAGCAAGGTAGTGGTACATCAGCTCCTGATACACTGCCACTGCCCGAGGGTTTGTATCCCTCAATTTCCTGTTTGTAGGGACATACTCCTCATAAGAAGTGTCCCCCATTGGCAGTCTTGAAATCTCTATCATCTCGTGAAGGGCTAAGCCCAACTCCCCCAGTGAAGTGGAAAAAGTTCCAGTGAGCGAGATATACCGCTCCATCAAAGCCAAAAACAGGTTGGGGTTGACAGGTAACCCAACACTTGTAGCACTCACAGCCGCGAACAGACCAATGCTCTCTATCTCCGTCTGAAAGTTCTTCAGGGCCCAGGCAGTTAAATGGGCCCATCGAAGATTCCCAGGGTTAAGCCACCCGTTGGTCCGAGGATTAACCTTGGGGTAAACTCCTTCCTGCCCCATAAAATCATTGAAGAAGGTCGATAATTGGACTGGCTAGAGCAGTAAAGTATCTTCACTCGGGACGCTGTCCGGCAGAATCCCATGAAAGGTATGACAGGGCCTGAAAGGCGGCTCACAAATAATCCCTGGCCAAATCCTTTCTGATAAAATATCTTCCCCGGCTGGCCATAAAGATTAGGGGTCAGGGCCCATGACAAATTCCTGGGATGCGTGGCATGGAAGAATGTCGAGATAGGGTAATCTCTGGGCATCCTTAGTAGGAACATGACCATGCCATCAGCAGTAAACACCCAATTTTCCTTCTTGGGCTTCGTTTGGGATTGTTTATTAATCATATCCCCGAAGAGAAAAGCTGGCTTCCTATATTCGGCCCTATCTATATATGTCAGGGGCTCCCCACTGAGCATACTCAGCAGCATGTGCTCTCCTTGGGACGATATTAGAATTCCCCTCTCTTCAGGATACTGGGTTCCATAAATAGGAAATGTCACATGAGACAAATCCTCCAGATAATTGGAGTTCAGCATCCCAGCAGCAGAACCCATTACCTCAGCCAACAGAGGTATCTGCAAGTCCACTACAAAATACAAGAAGAACAAGTCAGTTTCTACACTAAACATTACAGTCTTGCAGCTTACGCCAAAGATCAACAGTCTGTGTTTTTACGCCAGACTGTCAAAACTTGAGTTTTTATGTCGAAATTTTCATCCAGAGCGTAACACTCAAAGTTTGTCGTATACGCCAAATTTTGACAGTCAAAGCTTTTACTCCAGACTGCGAAAATATGGAGTTCTTACGCTGACACATTAGGAATGTGGGCATAATGATAAAACATCTATGTGCATCATCTTCCTCGAAGAGGCTCTCAGCACAGAAGATGACCTTGCACGTTCACGTACAACGTGTGCGAAGGGTTTTGTTTTTCTCTTCCTAAAGACTTTACCTATGACGCCTGGTGCACAGTTTGACGGTGGGATACTTCGTTCAGAGCGAGGTTCGCTCAGCCCAATGGGAGTCGCTCATGCTTGAGTAGATGAGAGAAAAGAAGATGCAGCTTTCTTTTCCTTAGCGGTGGAAGGTTGTTTCGGTGCCATGGCTAAAACTCAGAGTGCTTAGAGAAGAAGCGAAGAAGAGTTCTCAAAGAGACGAAGGTTTTTGCAAAAGACAGATGAAGGGTTTCTTCTCTGAAGGCGTTAGGGTATTTATAGATTTTGGATGACTCCTCGAATCCCTAACCAAATCCGATATTTAATATTCGGTTATGATTTGGAACCACGTCAACCTATCATTTAGGGAAGACGGACAGTCAGCGGATTCAAATTTTTTGCGCAGAGCAGATCTATGATTTTCTGCCCAGGAGCTTTTACGCTCGAGAAGCCACAAATCTACGGTTTTACGCTCAGAGGCTATAAGTCTATGGTTTTACGCCCGGTTGCTTTTACGCTCAGTAGCTTTTACGCTCGAGAGGCTACAAACCTACGACTTCACGCTCAGAGACTACAAATCTATGATTTCACGCTCAAAAGCTTTTTACGCTCACAGGCTATAAATCTACGATTTTACGCTCGAGAGGCTATAAATCTACGGTTCTACGCCCAGATACTTTTATGCTCACGAGCTTTTACGCTCAAGCGGCTACAAACCTACGATTTTACGCTCAGAAGCTATAAATATATGATTTTACGCTCAGAAGCTTTTTATGCTCAGAGGCTACAAATCTATGACTCTACTCTTGTGTCAAGACCCGCACCCGATATAGGGGTACGAGAGCATGGGTACGTCCAGCCTACGCCGCAGCATCGGCGGTAGAACGCTGTCTAGGTCATGTAACTATCTAACCAATCTCACATGAATATCCGACTCCATAAGGAGACATGGATATCACAACATAATGCTTAAAATACTCAATCACATTAACTAAAGCACGATGAGATATCAAGACAAGCAAAGAAATACAAGACTAGTCTAACGACAAAAATAGCCATACCTGCAAACAGTAACATCCAATCCCCAAGTGTGTCGGAAATAAGTCCACTAAGGTCACAGTCTAGAAAATATATCCAGTCAGGATTGGAACGAAATACATCTCTAACAGTAGTTCCACATGTATTGACAAAAAAAATCTATAGCACAGTGTAAAAAAATATAATACTGATAGGAATACTGGCAATAAGAAATACTGACAAGCATGGATATATTGGAAATAGAAATACTGGAATAAGGAATACTGGAGCATATAATGTACATCTAGAAATGAAATAGAAATCCAAGTACACGCTAGAATAATGAACTGGTATGTAAAGGTGTACAAGAATAAAACTAGAACATATGGGGATGCTAGATCAATACACTAAGATACATGTCAAGAGTCATCTAAATAAGTGTGTGAAACATCAGTATATCATGTGATCGGCTTGGGACTAAAGAAACTCATTACATTAGTTAGCGATCATCCCCACGGTCAGGCTAACCACATGTAACAGCGATGAGGCATATAATGGTAAGGCTGCACCGACGTGAGGCGTGGGTGAGCTATGATGCATGTAAGGTTGGGTATGATCGCATAAGCTACTAATATTTCCCCGTTTTTCCCCCAGCTAGCACGATGGATTCCAGATTATGACTCCTCGTGACGGTCTCAATGATGCCAACTCGTGTAAGAACAGTGTCAGAGTCATGTACGCTATATACAACAAGAGTTATAGAAATAATCAACATAGTGGAAACTGTCAGAGAATGTACTCGCCTTGGGTCCTTAGTTGGTAACACCAATTTTCTGCTCCTGAAGTCTCGCAGGATGATCCAATAGTCCTATACACATATAATAAATATAACATTTGTATCAGATGCTACACTAACACACATACATTGAACTCAGGGGCTATGCCAGGTATGGCACTAGTCAACTAGGGTCAAGTGCGTCAAGTTGCACGGGCGTCGCGGCTGTGATTGCTGGGCAAGACAGACGATCAAAATGGTACGGGGCTTGCCAGTACGTCAGTGTACGTGTGGTAGTCAACTAATATCTCACAGGGTCACAAGGTCATGTGTAAAGACGGGGTATGCGTATTTACACTCGGTCATCTAGTACCTATATACATTATACATTTTACACATAATATGTATACCAATTAAATACGTACATAAAATATATAAGTGTATATCAATAATTTCGTACAAAATAGGTATAAGTGTATATATAGCATATATACATTTTTATATTTAAAAATACACATACCATATTATATATATATACAACTAATATTTATACGAATACCAGGAAAAATATATATATATATATATACTAAATATATATATATACTAATACAATAATTTACATATATCATATATATATACAGATATATTAATATACATACATGAATACGTATATATAAAATAAGGAAATACGCGATATATTTATATGTATATATTTCTATAAATATACATATACGCATATAAATACGAACATATGTACACACATACACATATACATATACGCACCTACGCACCTACACATATACGTATATACACACACATATACATACATGTATATATATGAATATATAGACACGTATACATATATACTATACATACGTATATATAAAATAAACTATATATATAAGAAGGAGGGAAGAGGGAAGAGGAGAGGGACTCACCGGGGTCGGCCGGTGGCTACTGGCCGGAGTGGCAGCTCAGAAATTGTCGAGGGAGGCTGAACGGGGTGATACAGCGGGAGTTGATGGGGTGGAGAGTGGTGGTGCTCGTGGTGGCTCGAGGGGGGTGGAGTCGGAGTGCAGCAGCCGGAGGGGTGACGAGAAGGAGGAGGAGCAGCAGGGAGTCATGGTAATGGTTCGACTCGACGATGGTGGTGCAGCGAGGGGGCTCCGGGATCAGGGGAGTGGAGCCGAAGTTGGAGTCGGGATGGAGGACGTCGGCTTATGGCGGAGTGTGATGATGATGGTGGTGGGGGTATTCACGGTGGTAGTGAATGGACGAAGGTGCAGCGAGGTCGGGCTGCACTGCCGGCCGGAGATGAGGGAGACGGTGTAGCTACGCCGGAGTAGGAAGGATGTCATGTGGTCGGGGAAGATGGCACTTGTGGTGGCTGTAGTTCTGGTAGGAGCGGGGTTGGCTCGTGGCCGGAGTATGGAATGCGTATTGGAGGAGGCCGGCGTCTCAGTTGCTCGGGGATGAGCAGCGAAATCGATCGCTGCACAGCCGCCTTGGGGGGGAGAGTGGAGAAGCTAAGACGCTCAGGTCGGCTGGCTGGACTGACAGCGGAAAAGGCTCATCGGAGAAGATGCTCGGTGGGTGGCTGGCCGGGTGAGGTTATGGTGATGTTAGGGTGTGTTGGGTTTAGGTGTTGGTTATGGTGTATGTGTTTGTGAAGAATTTAACATGGAGAGGTGGGTTTTTGTAGGTGAGAGGAGATGATGTAACCCCCTAGAAATTAGGGTCGGCCAACCTAGGGATGGGGTTTCTTGGGAAGAGGGTTGAGGTAACATGTAAGGAGTTGTGTGGTAGGGGATGACTCCATTTAAAATGGAAGGCCTAGATTCAACATGGAGAAAAATGCAACAAAAGAAATGAGGAGAGAGGGTGTTGTGTTGACTAGTCAAAGAAGGGGGTTTGCTTTCTTCATTTGGATTTAACCAATAGGATGGTGACACATCATTGAAATTTTGCAATTAAGTCCCCAACAAATGGAAAATTTCACAGAAGTGTGTTTCTGAATTTAATTAATTAAAATTAGATACACTTGGCGTTCTAAAATTAATTAGGATTACATGGGGCAAAAATTATGTCGGATCATCAATATTATTAATGAAGAAGACTCAGAACAGAATATTACCTTAATTTGGGCCACACAAAAAATGGGTCGATGTTGTCCCCAATTTTGATTGGAACGCACAACGATACAAAGTCAGAATTTATTCAGAAATTAAATAAACGTCCACGACGAATATTGTGCGGCTAAAAATAAGGCACAGAGATCATAATTATGAGTTGCAAAAATGTCAGAATGGAAGGCAGGCACGTCTAGGGCAAGGTTGTGAAATTTGTTGGAAGGCAAAAGCCATGGTGGCGCTCCAAATATCGAAGCAACGGCAGCGCGCAACAATTAAATAAATTACGGTAATTAATTATGGCCTCCAATTATTAAATTCTAATTAATACAAATTAACTACAAAATCCTATAATTCAGACAGGTGTTCGTGTATTGGGCTTCTAAGTCAAGTCGACTAGCTCAGACATTAATGAACACTGTAAATAATAATATATTTAATTACACATCTCACAAAATTATTTAATTTAAATACACCTATCGAGAAATCATTTAATATAAATACCATAATATTAATAATATATAAAAAGTCAAAAATAGCCCTATTTTTAGAATGTGGTAGTGACAAGTCTACCCTCCTTAAAAGAATTTCGTCCTCAAAATTTAAAATCCTCATAGTAGTGTTTATTTGTAACCTCCGATTTCCAAATTTCTGAAATAATTAGATTTTTAATTTATTTAAAATATCAAGTTTATAAAATATTTTCTCCTTGAATTTTGTATTAGATTTTGAACAATGTTTGATTTTAGAAGGTAATTTAAAATCTTTTATAAAAATCATTTTTCGTAAATGTCGATTTATTATAAATTAAATAGATAAATAATGATATATATATATATTTCTCTAGCTTCAAATATTTATTGGCTTGAAATCATAAAATTATTTGAAGGACTAGTTATTTTTCATAATAAATTTTCATATCCATTTGGGATAGTAAATAAATTAAGATTTTGGAATATGGGTTAATTAGTAGCTAATTGGGAATCAGTTAGCTTCTTAAAATATCTTCTTAAAATTATATTCTTTTTCTTTTAAAATTTTACAAGTTTGCCATCTCCCATTCACACCCTCATTCCCACATGAAGAACTCATTCATGTCTAATCTTGGTCATTCATTATTTGGGCCAATCCTCACCCTTCATCCCACACCCTCTCTCCCTATTTAAAGTCTCTCACCCACACCATTCCCAAGAAACCCTAATCCCCAAAATTATTAGCTAGCCCTCACAAATTCTCACAAGCAATCACCATTTTTGTGTGCTCGTGTCCATGTGTCCAGCTTTACGTGTCAGCCGTGTTGGCCTCGGGTCCGACCCCGGGTGTCCTATCGTATCCATTCATTCTTCTGTGTCCAGTTATTACAATATTACAAATTTTCGTGTCCGACACCATCTGGACACAACCACCACTGTGCAGTATATCATCCATGTGTCCAGCACCCGGACACATCCGCCCCCACACCATAGTGCACCATCCCTGTGTCCAACACTCGGATACACCTGCGAATCTCGAACACATCCATCATCCCCAAAATAAACCCTAGATCTAACCTCATCGTCAAAGTCTTCCGGCGAACTTCTGACCAGAAGAGCTGCTCTCACTGCCGCCTCGACCTTGCGTCACCCATCAGCCGCTTCTTCACCGGAGCCGACGTCGTCGCCATCCGTCCTGTTGCTGCTCTGGCTTAGATCCACCGCCTAGGTCTTCGACCGGTTCCTCGAACCACCGTCACCGCTCTCGAGTTTCCACCGCCGCCGCCCCGAGACGAACGTCGACCACCGCCGAGCTTCGACCACAGCAGATCCGCCGACCGTCGTCGAGCTCCGCTGCCGCCGCCGAGTACGACCGCCGCTACAGCAGATCGGTCGAGCCGAGCTTCGCCGCCGCGTCGAGCCGAGCTTCGCCGCCGCCTCGAGCCGAGCACCCGCCGTATCCTCGATACGAGCGCCTGTGGCCGCCGCCACAGCAGATCCGCCGCCGAGCTTCGACCACCGACCACCGCGTGACCCGGCGAGACTCCTCCGCCGACGCCGGGAAACCCAACGTGAGCTCCCTCTCCGATTTCCCTCTTCCCCCTTTCTTCGATTTACTGAATTTGGTTTTGTACCTATATTAGTTTAAATTATAATTAGTTTAGTTATAATTAGATTAGTTAGTTAATTATTAATCAGTTAGTAATTGTTAATCAATTAGTTTAGTAATATTTATTTAGTTTAGTTTTTTTTAGTTTAGTTATGTAAATTAAAAGGGTTTGTGATTATGTAAAAATATAATAAATTTGTTGGGGTTTATATTATTATTTAAGAAATAGTTTCAATAATAAAAATTAGTTCAACTTTGGTTATTTTT
This sequence comes from Iris macrosiphon, assembly GCA_036927795.1. Classification (NCBI taxonomy): domain Eukaryota; kingdom Viridiplantae; phylum Streptophyta; class Magnoliopsida; order Asparagales; family Iridaceae; genus Iris; species Iris macrosiphon. The sequence goes on along the minus strand of JAYESA010000010.1, from coordinate 98,877,141 downwards.
GGACTGGTAACCGATTTCACTATAGATATAAAAATATATTGGCTTTTACATAAATTCTAAATTTTATAAATAAACTTTTATTGGTAATTATTGTTCAAAATAATTTTGAAATGATTTTCATTAAACTAAGGTGTTACCTTAATAACAAACAAACGACCCTTTCTCTTTTAGCTAAACTTGTTAACCCCCGTATGTTTTCTCTATGTATTGAGGACTCGGTACCCTTATCTCGATTTTTGTGCCGAACTCCGATCTTGGACTTCTTTATATAGTTTCTAGCTATTTGGACTGCTCTGGACCCATTGGAACTAACTGCTACTTCATTTGGGATCACCTTGAGGAGGGTGGCATTATATACATTCTTTGATTTGTTAATATACATATATAAAATATTTGATTGGTATAGATACAAATATATATTTTGGTATATAAATATATTTATATACATCTATTTAGTGTATATACACATATACGTATTTTGTACAATTACTAATAGACACTTATATATATATATTATATATATTTTTATTGGTATATACTCTGAGTGTAAATGTGTATTATATACGTATCCCTACTAGATGACCCTAGTTGACTAGAGCCATTCCTGGCATAGTCCTGAGGCCAGTGTATTTTTATTGGGTGTTAGTGTAGCATCTGATACAAGTGATATTATTATATGTTTATAGGACTGTCGGATTCTCCAAACGATACTCTGGGACAGGACATTGGTATTCACCAGCTAAGGACCCAAGGCGAGTACATTCTCTGATTAGTTTCTAATTTATGATATCTCCTATGTTCACTGTATCTAGTGTAGATATCCATGCTCTTGACACGTTGGTTACACGGATTGGTATACACGGATCTCGTCATGAGATGTTATTCCTTATTCATGGTGTAGCTTGTACAAGACTTGTTTCCTTGTTATCTTGTGCATGTACAGACACAGAGACCCGGGAGATTTGCTACCTCCCTAGGGAATCCCGTGCCATAGCGTACCATGATTGGATCTACTATACCAGTCGGGGGTGGGAAGTATTTTAGTGTAGATATGTGATCATACCCAACTTTACATGAATCATAGCTCACCCCACATCTCACGTCGGGTACGGCCTGACCATTTACATGCTTTATAGCTGTTATGTGTGATTAGCCTGACCTCTACATGCATCATAGCTAACCAACGGTTAGCCTGGCCTTACATGAATCATAGCTAATCACATGTAACCAGCCTGATCAAGTTCCCAAGCCGATCACATGTTAAAGCTAGTACTCACACACTTAGTCATAGGTTTCTTGCTCATTGACATATTGTTTTTTTTCCTGCATTTACCTACAGTATTCCCAGTATTTCTTTTATTGTACATTTCTCGTTCCTATACATGTATCTCGTATATTTCCATCTAGAACTGCTACATAGTTTATATCATTAATATAGAACTGCTATTTAGAGATGTACTTTGCTCCTTCCTGACTGGAAAACATTTTCCAGACTGTGACCTTAGTGGACTTGTTTCTGACACACTTGAGGATTGGATGTTACTAATTGAAGGTATGGCTACTTTTGTCATTTTTAGATGTCTTGTATTTCTTTGCTTGCCTTGATATCTCATCGTGCTTAGTTATGTGATTGAGTATCCAGCATTATTTTATGATATCCACGTCTCCTAATGGAGTTAGGCATTCATGTGAGATTGATTAGATAGTTACATGACCTAGACAGCGTTCTACCGCCGATGCTGCGGCGTAGGCTGGACGTACCCACGCTCTCGTACCCCTAAATCGGGTGTGGGTCGTGACACATTTTTAGTGGTGGCCCATGAAGGTCAGACTTTGCTAGTTGTGCGATATCGTAGTAGTGCGACATCATAGTTGCACTACTACGTGCCTGCTATAAAATATAGGACATAGGATACTAGGATGAGAGGATACTCAATCACAATTTTTGATAGATTTCTGGGACGACCCTTGAGAATCTCATTATAAATTCCAATTTAAATCCTTCCCCCTTGTTTTTGTCCGTTCTCACTTGTTGATATTGAGTTTGATTCTTGTTGACCAGTTGTTAAATTTAATTCTTGGTATCGTTGTTGAGTTTTGATTTCATATCGAGATGAATTTTACGGATTGAACTTTACGGTATTATCTGATGACATATGTTGATGAGGACAGTGAGAAAGGTAAAACGTCTACTTTGGTTATGGAACCTAGAGTTTATCGCAGCCATATTAGCTGTCATGACGAGAACGTAGGAACCTGACTTGGATGTACATACTTTAGTTATGAAATTTAGAATTTCTCGCAGCCATACCGGTTGGCGTGGCGAATATTCTAGATGACATGATTATAGAGTTGCATACCTTAGTTACAGAACCTGTCGTTTATCGCATCTATGCTTACTGGCGTGGCGAGGATTCTGAGTGTCATGATTTTAGACATACGTGTATGATTATCAGGTTGTATCTTAAAATAGTTCTTAAACTATCATCTCAACACTTACCTATTACTGTTATACAAGACTTTATTCTATCGTTTCTTTTGGTTGCTAGCAGTAGAACCACCTTCAGTCCTCAATCCAGACTTTTTGAGCTCCTATTCTTTGAGGATTCCTTATTAAGTATGATAATTAGTGACTTGTAATTATGGCTGTGTCTTGAGTGTTAGGATTGGTTGAGTGTTGTTAGTGAGTTATAAGTGTTTCCTAGTTGGACATGTGAGCAGTAGGCTTTAATCTAGAGTTAGCCCTTAGCATAGTACCTTGTACCAATGGTTCTGGGATAAGTGTCATTAGAGACTGAGAGTAGAAGGAGAGTATAGAGTATCAGTGATAGTTCTCAGAGTTAGTGTCAGAGCCAATATACCCGTCCTGGATAATCATGATTATGTAATTGAGTGATCTATGTAAACAATTAGGTATCAAGGAATTGTGTTAAGGATTAATGGAGCATAACGTCCAATCTGATGATTGATATCGGGCGTGTTAAAGGTAAAGAAATTTATATACATGAGGAGTTATAATGAGGTGTCATAAGTAGAGAAATATCGGAATTGGTAATAAAGATGGTGAAGCGTATCACAGATTAGCGTAACAGGCTATGAAAGGTTAAAAGGAAATACCTATATAACCATCGAGATGAGGAACCATATACCTGCCCATGAGAGTAAAAAAATATGAGTGTTATAGTAGATACCTGTAATCATGAGTTATAATGAGCTTGATGAGATGATCCATTAATGAAGTTAGTGATATAATACCAAGAGTGCTAATGATTCTATATCGAGGATTAGTCGAGAATAACGTTAATAACAGTAAGCACTCTGTGTGATGATAATTAGATAATATACCAGTTGACATAAATTAAAAATCATAAAAGAAAATACAGGTGATGATAACTTTGATCATTGGAGGTAATAGTGCAAGTGATTCGGGCAGTACAAATTTAGTACACAGTTGTAGACAATAGAGGTATTGAGTGCACCTCGAGTATTAGAGACCGTGAGCACTTATATATAAATTTGTGGATTATAAATTAAAAGAGTGGAAATGAATTTTAAACTTTGAGAATTATTGAGGAGATGAGATTGTGTCATTAAAAAATTTTTAGGATTTCAAATATTGATTCAATAAACATGGTCAAGGCTACAAAGATTTTAGAAATGATTAAAAAATTTATTTCGATGTTGAGTATCTGACTTTGAGGAGGTATATACAATTTATTTTTAAGTTGATCGAGAAGTTAAACCTTGACGATTATTTTGAGGATTAATTTTATGGTAGATGAGAGATATGAATATTAATATATGAGTAGATGATATACATGTGTAAGGATCTAGTGACTTGAGCATGATTGAGATGGCACAGCAGACTGACTTGGGTGTCCATCTAGAGTTGTATTAAAATGGGTTTAGCACTTAGTATGGTGTGTTACACTTGGTGTGCACTTGAGTGGTAAGAACAAATAGTATGGACAATTATAGTAGGAACGAGAACTAGCAGTGGGTGTACTGAAGTAGAACAGGGGTACCTAAAAAGATAGAGGTATCAAACTTTACATGCACCAATGGACCTATAATCGTGTTAGAGGTTCTTGGTATCAGATTTTGGTATTAATAGACAGGTGTGTCCAATACGGATATATTCATGGATCTTGTGGATTAATGATTAGTTGATATGGGTACCAGTGTACAGGAATAGGAATTAGTTAGTGAATGTGCTAGAGTAAGTGTTTGTTAGAGATAGTAGATACTACAAGTAAGATGTTAGCAGGTTCTTCTTTTTCCTAATGTTCCCGTCTCTTGATTGATTGATTTCCCTAGTGCTGTAGTTCGTATTCATGATTTTCTTGTTAGAATATAACTAGTAGTACACCCTGACAGAGACTGAAATATCATGACAAAAGATACATGATCTATATATATTTTTCTTAGATTGCATGGCTGTAGGTAGAACTTCCTTAAACCATGATCATTAGGGTTTTGACCATAGCAAAGATCTATGACAAGGTTATGACTGACAAAAAGGGACAAGATGATTAAATTTGTGAATAAGCATTAATTTAAATAAAGAATTTAGAGGTTGTTATAACAGAGTTGATGGATCATTGATTTTACGAAAATTGAGGTATGATTGAAATTCGAGGACAAACATTAACTTAAATGGAGAATTAAGAAATTCACAGAGTAAAAATTTGAGGATTTATTAATTTTAGGAAGGTCTTGATATGATTGAATTGGTTATTAAAAATTTGAGAAAATTTAGGGAATTATCATTATATCTATTTGATTGCAAGATAGAAATTTGAAATTTTATATTATGAATGTTGCATTGAAGATTCTGAAAGTATCGCATCGTTGAGTATTTGAGGAAAAAGGAAATTAGGAAAATAAAAATCGTTAATGGAATAGTGTCTAATTCAATTCTCGGGATGAGAATTTAGATTTGAATAAGCATCAATTAAATTTGAGTTAGAGGAGTAAGATGATTGATGGATTAGTGTTTAAAATTTAAATTTTGGGATACAGATTTTTTAATTTTATAAATATGCATTGATTGGATTTCAATTGGAGGATTGGATATTAAAATCCTTGAGTATTTAGATACGAACTTAAATTTTGGAGGAGATTATGATAAAAATTTGAATTTGATTTTAAACTTGAAGATTTTTCGGAATATGATGTTATAGAATTTTTGAAAGGTTGTGAAATAACAATATGGAATTACTTCATGATTATTTGGTTTGAAATTTAAATTTGATAGAAATAATATGATGAGTAAAGGCAAATATTGAGAACCTTAAATTTTGAGGACGAAATTTTTCTAAGGTGGATAAACTTGTAACCTCCGATTTTCAAATTTCCGAAATAATTGGATTTTTTATTTATTTTAAATATCAAGTTTATAAAATATTTTCTCCTTGAATTTTGTATTAGATTTTGAAAAATGTTTGATTTTAGAAGGTAATTTAAAATCTTTTATAAAAATTATTTTTCCTAAATGTCGATTTATTATAAATTAAATAGATAAATAATGATATATATATATATTTCTCTAGCTTCAAATATTTATTGGCTTGAAATCATAAAATTATTTGAAGGACTAGTTGTTTTTCATAATAAATTTTCATATCCATTTGGGATAGTAAATAAATTAAGATTTTGGAATATGGGTTAATTAGTAGCTAATTGGGAATCAGTTAGCTTCTTAAAATATCTTCTTAAAATTATATTCTTTTTCTTTTAAAATTTTACAAGTTTGCCATCTCCCATTCACACCCCCATTCCCACATGAAGAACTCATTCATGTCTAATCTTGGCCATTCATTATTTGGGCCAATCCTCACCCTTCATCCCACACCCTCTCTCCCTATTTAAAGTCTCTCACCCACACCATTCCCAAGAAACCCTAATCCCCAAAATTATTAGCTAGCCCTCACAAATTCCCATAAGCCATCACCATTTTTGTGTGCTCGTGTCCATGTGTCCAGCTTTACGTGTCAGCCGTGTTGGCCTCGGGTCCGACCCCGGGTGTCCTATCGTATCCATTCATTCTTCTGTGTCCAGTTATTACAATATTACAAATTTTCGTGTCCGACACCATCTGGACACAACCACCACTGTGCAGTACATCATCCCTGTGTCCAATACCCGGACACATCCGCCCCCACACCACAGTGCACCATCCCTGTGTCCAACACTCGGACAAACCTGCGAATCTCGAACACATCCATCATCCCCAAAATAAACCCTAGATCTAACCTCATCGTCAATGTCTTTCGGCAAACTTCTGACCAGACGAGCTGCTCTCACTGCCGCCTCGACCTTGCGTCACCCATCAGCCGCTTCTTCACCGGAGCCGACATCGTCGCCACCCGTCATGTTGCTGCTCTGGCTTAGATCTACCGCCTAGGTCTTCGACCGGTTCCTCGAACCACCGTCACCGCTCTCGAGTTTCCACCGCCGCCGCCCCGAGACGAACGTCGACCACCGCCGAGCTTCGACAACAGCAGATCCGCCGACCGTCGTCGAGCTCCGCTGCCGCCGCCGAGTACGACCGCCGCCACAGCAGATCCGTCGAGCCGAGCTTCGCCGCCGCCTCGAGCCGAGCTTCGCCGCCGCCTATATATGAGCGCCTATGGCCGCCGCCACAGCAGATCCGCCGCCGAGCTTCGACCACCGACCACCGCGTGACCCGGCGAGACTCCTCCGCCGACGCCGGGAAACCCAACGTGAGCTCCCTCTCCGATTTCCCTCTTCCCCCTTTCTTCGATTCACTGAATTTGGTTTTGTACCTATATTAGTTTAAATTATAATTAGTTTAGTTATAATTAGATTAGCTAGTTAACTATTAATCAGTTAGTAATTGTTAATCAATTAGTTTAGTAATATTTATTTAGTTTAGTTTTTATTTAGTTTAGTTATGTAAATTATAAGGGTTTGTGATTATGTAAAAATATAATAAATTTGTTGGGGTTTATATTATTATTTAAGAAATAGCTTCAATAATAAAAATTAGTTCAAATTTGGTTATTTTTTGACTGGTAACCGATTTCACTATAGATATAAAAATATATTGGCTTTTACATAAATTTTAAATTTTATAAATAAACTTTTATTGGTAATTATTGTTCAAAATAATTTTGAAATAATTTTCATTAAACTAAGGTGTTACCTTAATAACAAACAAACGACCCTTTCTCTTTTAGCTAAACTTGTTAACCCCCGTATGTTTTCTCTATGTATTGAGGACTCGGTACCCTTATCTCAATTTTCGTACCGAACTCCGATCTTGGACTTCTTTATATAGTTTCTAGATATTTGGACTGCTCCGGACCCATTGGAACTAACTGCTACTTCATTTGGGATCACCTTGAGGAGGGTGGCATTATATACATTCTTTGATTTGTTAATATACATATATAAAATATTTGATTGGTATAGATACAAATATGTATTTTGGTATATAAATATATTTATATACATCTATTTAGGGTATATACACATATACGTATTTTGTACAATTACTAATAGACACTTATATATATATATTATATATGTTTTTATTGGTATATACTCTGAGTGTAAATGTGTATTATATACGTATCCCTACTAGATGACCCTAGTTGACTAGAGCCATTCCTGGCGTAGCCCTGAGGCTAGTGTATTTCTATTGTGTGTTAGTGTAGCATCTGATACAAGTGATATTATTATATGTTTATAGGACTGTCGAATTCTCCAAACGATACTCTGGGACAGGACATTGGTATTCACCAGCTAAGGACCCAAGGCGAGTATATTCTCTGATTAGTTTCTAATTTATGATATCTCCTATGTTCACTGTATCTAGTGTAGATATCCATGCTCTTGACACGTTGGTTACACGGATTGGTATACACGGATCTCGTCATGAGATGTTATTCCTTATTCATGGTGTAGCTTGTACAAGACTTGTTTCCTTGTTATCTTGTGCATGTACAGACACAGAGACCCGGGGAGATTTGCTACCTCCCTAGGGAATCCCGTGCCATAGCGTACCATGATTGGATCTACTATACCAGTCGGAGGTGGGGAGTATTTTAGTGTAGATATGTGATCATACCCAACTTTACATGAATCATAGCTCACCCCACATCTCACGTCGGGTGCGGCCTGACCATTTACATGCTTCATAGCTGTTACGTGTGATTAGCCTGACCTCTACATACATCATAGCTAACCAACGGTTAGCCTGACCTTACATGAATCATAGCTAATCACTTTTAACCAGCCTGATCAAGTTCCCAAGCCGATCACATGTTAAAGCTAGTACTCACACACTTAGTCATAGGTTTCTTGCTCATTGACATATTATTTTTTTTCCTGCATTTACCTACAGTATTCCCAGTATTTCTTTTATTGTACATTTCTCGTTTTTATACATGCATCTCGTATATTTCCATCTAGAACTGCTACATAGTTTATATCATTAATATAGAACTGCTATTTAGAGATGTACTTTGCTCCTTCCTGACTGGAAAACATTTTCCAGACTGTGACCTTAGTGGACTTATTTCTGACACACTTGAGGATTGGATGTTACTGTGTCACTACCATATTCCGAAAACAGGGATATTTTTTACTTTTAATAATATTTAAAATTATGGTAATTACAATTAAGTAATTGCATGACAGTATATTTAATTTAAATAAATGTGTGATGTGTAATTTAAATATATATATTTATATACAGTGTTCATTTATTTTTAAGCTAGTAGACTTGACCTAGAAGCCCAGTAGATGACCACCTGTCCGAATTAGGGAATTTTGTATTTGATTGTTTTATCTAGAATTTATTTATTGGAGATTATAATTAATTACTGTATTTTAATTAATTATTGCGCTTTGCCTTTGCTTCGATATTTGGAGCGCTATCCTGACTTTTGTCTTCCAACAAATTTCACAATCTTGCCCTAGACATGTCCGCCTTCCATTCTGCTATTTTTGCAACTCATGATTATGCTCTCTGTGCATTATTTCTAGCCGCACAAAAATTATCGCGGACGTTATTTAATAAATTCCTATTTTGTATCGTTGTGCATTCCAATCGAAATTGGGGACAATCTTGACCTATTTTTTGTACGGCCTAAATTAGGGTAATATTCGGTTCTGAGTCTTCTTCATTATTGGTATTGATGACCTGACCTGATTTTGGCCCCATGTACTCCTAATTAATTTTAGAACACAACTTGTATTTATTTCTAATTAAATTGAGGATACTATTTTAACCAATTCTGAAATCCCAATTTAATTCTAGCGCCCTGCTAATTGAGCCCATACCGATCTTACAGCGCCCCCTGACCCTGCAAAACACCGGACACCGAATCGCCCGCTAAATTTTTGTCATTTTATGTGTCTGTGCAAATACCCAGATTTAAGGGGGCTAAATTGCAAATTTACATTTTTAGTGCCAACACCCATTTGTTTAAACCAATGAGGGAGCCCTATTAATTTTTACTAAACCTCACCCTCATCCCCACATGAAGAAACCTCATGTCAAATCTGGACCACTCATTTAATTAGGTAAATCCTCACCTTTCATTTACTCACCCTCTCCCCTATTTAATATCATGTCCCATCAAACCCTAATCCCTAGAAAACCTAGGTAGCCCACATCCCCAAACAAGCCCCCACCTCTCTCTCTCCTCCATCCTCTACTCCAACGTAGGAGTTTCTCCAAATTTCTTTTCTCTTCTTCTTCTCTTTTCCTTTCTTCTTCTTCCTCTTCTTCTCCTTTTTATTTCTTGATTTTCAAATTGAGAGAAAAGGGGGGGAAACTTGATTACTGTTCACCCTACCCACTGCACCCGGCCGGGCCCTCTACACCCCGACTTCCCTGTGCTCTGGCGACCGAGCTCCCTCTCGGACGGTCCGCTGGCAGCCGCCCCGACCTGCTCAGCCTCCGTCTGCATCCACCATCACCACCATCTCCCCCACCTGCGCACCCCGGCCGAGCCCAGCACTCCGGCGGCCGCCAACCCAAACTCCCCTCCCTCTGCTGCTTTCCTCAACTCCGACTGCTCCTCCCCCTTTCCATCGAACCGAGCCACCTCTCCACCACCTTGCCGACTCCCCGACTTCCGACTGTGCTCCTCCCCCATCCTCGCTGCTCAGCCCCGGCGACGCTGCTAACACCGGCCCCCGATTTCCCATAACTCCCCCGCTGCTCCCATCTACACTACCACCACCATCAGCCACCCTCCGGCGACCGAGCTCCCCCTCTGGCGGTACTCCGGCGGCCAACCATCAGCCGACCCAGCCTCTGTAAGTCCCACTCTCCTTCTTCCCTCTTTGATATTATATAATACATGTATATATAGGATGATGTATACATGTGTATATATAATGTATGTATGTATGTAGGTATTTAATGTATACGTATATGTATATATTAACATGTATATGTAATTATGTATTTAAATTAATGTTTAACAGTATATGTATGTATATATATATTTAATATGATTCTAGTATATATAATATTGGTATACGTATATATATATATATATATATATATATATATATATATATATATATATATATATATATATATATATATATATATATATATATTTCGTATATACTTAATATATTTTTAATATATAAAATGGGTATACATGTATATATATATATACTTAGTATATATATGTAATCATACATTGGTAATGTATGTATTCAAATATGAATATGTATATTATTTATTTTTATTTAATTGTATGAGTATAGTATGTATTTAAATAAATTGTATAATTAAGTATGTATAATTAATTGTACAAGTATGTATTTAATTAATGCATATGTATATGTATGAATATTGGGTATTCTTATATGGTATAAATTTAATTTGGTGAATTAATATTAGTATGTTAAGAATGATGTTGACAATATATATATGTATATTCTAAAAATGTACTTTTGCATATATATGAGTATACGTATGGTTCAACTAGTATGTATGTATATATATATATATATATATATATATATATATATATATATATATATATATATATATATATATATATATACGAAGTATGTTTAATTTGGTATATATATGGTATAAATTCAATTTGGTATATACATATTTGTATTACAAATATATATATATGGTAGGTATTAATGATTAAAAACAGGTAATGTGTCTTATATATCTATCTGCTAGGTGATCCTAGGTGACCAGTATCATACCTAGAGAAGTCCCGAATTCAGTGTTTATAGACTGTGTGTTAGTGTAGCATCTGATGCAAATATGGTTTTGCTTTGGGATATGTTTATAGGACTGTTCGTTCACCCAGGGGATACTCTGGAACAGGACCCCGGTATTTACCAGCTAAGGACCCAAGGCAAGTACATTCTCTGATAATTTCCAATTCCTTGATAATTTCTATAAATTAAATAATCATGAAATGTTACATCTGAATCCTTGACACTGTGTTACACGGACTAGTATAGCTTGGATCTGCAGTCATGAGATGTTACCTTGATTATCGTTTGACATTGTACACGACATGTATATTAGACATCGTACATGATAGATTGGACTTGCTCGTGTATCGTGACGTGTCATGGTTGGATCCATAGTACTAGTTGGGGGCAGGGAAGTAGTTAGTAAGAAATATGATCATAACTTCTTATTGTAGTGTAGAACAATGTAAGTGTTAATCATGCTCTTCACCCATGATTAGCCAGGCCCTATAGCTATCGTACATGTTCCCAAGTCGATCACATTTTGAAACTACTATTTCAGACACTTAGAATAGATTACAGTTCCCTATTTTAAATCATATACTACATCACCCGTATATGATACTATTCCTTGTTCTTTTCATTTTCATACATGCACTGACTGTATCATATTGCCTATTGCCTGTCTTTTTACATTGCCTGTCTCTTTAATTGCCATTGTACTTATTTTACTGTCTTCTCAGTAGCTAGCATCACATGTTTATTGCTTTATAGTCCTTATCAATTTAATGGAACTGTTATTTGAGATTTGTACTTTGCTCCTTCCTGACTGAAAATATTTTTCCAGACTATGCCTTAGAGGACCGCTGTCCGACACTTTATGGACCATATGGTGAGTAGCTGCGCTTGGGCTTGATAGTTAGTTGTGATTCCGGGAGGTCTAGCCGGAATCACTAATTCTTCTAGTTTTCTGATTAGTTCTTTTAGCAGACTATTGGTACCGGATTTGTCTCCGGCAATTTTTTTTGAGACTTGGATATTGTTGAGTTTGATTATTACTTTAGACTTCTGTTGTATTAAATTTTTGTTCGCTATCTTATCGTGCTGTAATCCTGTGATTGAGTATGTGTTTATTTTATTTGTGTCATCCGTGCCTCCTTATGGAGATTGGATATTTGTGTGAGATTGGCTAGATAGTATCAAGACCTTGACAGCGTTCTACTGCCGATGCTGCGGCGTAGGCTGGACGTACTCGCGTACTCGTGCCCCAATTCCGGGTGCGGGTCGTGACACGTTTTTAGTGGTGGCCCATGCAGGTCTGACTTCGCGAGTTATGCGATGTCGTAGTAGTGTGGCATCTTTGTTGCACTATTGCGTACCTGCGATAGGATCTAGGATATAGGATACTAGGACGAGAGCGAATACTCAATCACAATTCCTTGAGAGATTCCTGGGATGACCCCTGAGAATCTTGTTAAAATTCCTAATTTAAAAACATTTCCCCTTGTTCCGTCCATTCTCACTTGCTGAAATTAAATTTGATTCTTGTTGATTAGTTAATTAAGATCTTGGGTTCATGGTAGGGTTTGATTTCATATTAAGATGATTTACAGACTGATTTATGGTATTATCTGATGACGCATGTCGATGAGGACAGTGAGAAAAGATAACACTAGGGCTCTTGGACTACTAGAGATGGATTTAAATTATAATTTGAAGATTGAAAATAAATTGCATTTTTGAATTTTGAGAAGTTGAGATATTATGTTATTAAAATTTTTATTTTGAGGAATTCAGATTCGATTCAATGAACATAGACAAGGCTGTAAGGATTTTTGAATTGAAAAAAAAAAATTTTACTTCAGTATTTAGATAATTGACTTTGAGGGAGGTATATGCATTATACTTTAAATTTTTCGAGGAGTTAGTTTCGAGGACTTTGTATGGAGGATAAAATCTTATAGTGAGAGAGATATATTAGTATATAAGTAGATAAGATGCATGTGTAAGGATCTGTTGGCTTGAGCATGACTGAGATCTCACTGCCAACTGACTTAGGTGTTCATCTAGGATTGTATTGGAGAGAGCAGTACTTAGTATAGTGTGTTGCAATTGTTATGCACTTGAGTGATAAGGATAACTAGTATCAGCGATTGCAGTGGGTAAGGAAGCTAGCAGTGAGTGTGCTTGTAGTAGAACTGTGGTACCTAGGGAGTAGAGGTATCAGACCATGGATGTATCTTTGACCTGTGCAATCGCAACTAGGAATGTTTATTTCTAATTTTTTACCTCGAATGTTGCTCTTTAGAACTATACTGTCCTTCCTTGATGATATCGCATTTTTGCCTAAATTGATTCTTTGGGATCTGTCTTCAGGATGTCGCCGCAGACACGGTCTATGAGAGCGGGAACATCAGCTTTAGAGGGGTCTGCCACCTCTCCACCTGAGGGACAGACAGCCGTAGTTCCTCCTACATCTCCGATGCACGTAGGAGTATCCGCACATTTCGGGAATCCTCCTCCCCCACCTGCTCAGAGGATTACCGCAGCTGTGACGGACAACCTTCTTCCTCCACCGACTCCGATTTCCGGAGGTTTGCCTATTGATGGGATGCAGATGTTTACCTTGATCCAGGGCATGGTAGATGCCCAGAGAGTGACGGCAGACGCTCAGCGAGTTCAAGCTGAGGCTCAGAGGGTGCAAGCAGAAGCGCACCAGGCACAAACCAAGCTGATGAGAGAAAACATGGAGAATGCTCATCAGGTGACTCTCCAAGCTTTGGAGAGAGTAGCACAATACCAGCAGTTTCCTGGCCAGCAGCAGCAGAGATCAGGCAATATTGGACTTCAAAAGGATGATGCCTCGAGAGTTCAAAGGCACCGAAGGGATACTCTACGCTGACGACTGGCTAGAGGATATAGAGAGGAGCCTGCGATTGACCCAGATTCCGGAGAACTTATAGATAGAAGCTGCTAGCAGTCAGATGTTCGATATCGCACTCACGTGGTATCGCACGAAGCGGAGAATTACTGCGCAAGGACTTACTTGGGAGACCTTCAAGGAACTCTTCAAGGAGAAGTTCTTTCCCGACGTGGCATTGGGAACCTTGGAAAGTCAGTTTCATGACTTGGTTCAAGGAAACATGTCGGTCGACAAGTACGCTGCAGAATTCTGTAGATTGAGCCATTTTGCATCGTCTATGATTCGGGACCCAGGAGATCGAGCCCGAAAATTTAGAAAGGGACTGACGAGAGAGATTAGGTCGCGCACTTCTGGTCGTCGTACCGCTACCTTTGAGGCTATCTTGATGGATGCCCAGATTGCAGAAGAGGATCTGGATCTCAGGCCTAAGAGGAGTCACAATACTTTTGGAGATACGAATGGTAGCACAGGACCAGCCAAGCGTCCCCGTATTCAGCACCAACAGCAGTACCAAGTACCATTTCATATTCAGCAACAACCATGGACATTTCAGAATCCACCGCAGTACCTAGCACCAGTTCCTATCCAGCAACATCCATGGGCGTATCAGTATCAACAACAGTACCAGGCACCAGTCCGTGTTCAGCAGAATCAGCAACAGCCTCCAAGAGAGACACAGCAGACTTGTCATTTCTGTAAGAAGCCAGGTCACCTTTGGGAGAGCTGTAGAACGAGGCTAGGACTTTGTTTGCACTACGGCGCTGCGGGACATCGAGTAAAGGATTGTCTTCTAGCCGCTTATCTTCCCGGCCAGCGTGCAGCTTCAGATTATAGAGATCCAATTAGGCTACCTGTGGAACCGTATAATGCTCAGCACCCGCGAAGGGAACCACCTCAGCAGGGCGGGGCATTTGCGATGACGGTCAAGGAGACCGATACTGAAGGTAATGTGTTAGCAGGTTCTGTTCTTTCCTTTCTTCTGTTCCTATCTACTTGATTGATTGATTGATACCTTAGTACCGTAGCTTGTATGCATGATTTCTTGTTATAATATAGTTAGTAGTACCCCTGATACAGAGACTGCAATACCTTGACAAAAGACACCATGATCGTACATATTCCCCTTAGGTTGCATGTTGTATGATTGTAGGAAATATTTTTCTTAGACCATGATTATTGGGGTTTGACCATGACGAAGATTCATGAAGGGGTTATGACTTGACAGGAGAGACAAGATGATTAACAAGATGATTAAAAATTCGAGGATAAACATCGATTTAAATAAAGGGCCAAGAAATTAACATGGCATAATTGGTGGTTTATAAATTCCAGGAAGATTATGATGTGATTAAATTGGTTATTAAAATTTGGAAATTTTGGGAGACTATCATTATATTTATTTGGTTGCAAGTTATGAATTTTAGAATTTTATAGTTGGATGTCGCATTTGGAAAATCCCTAAGATTCGTATTGTTGAGTATTTTGAGGAAGAGGAAATCGAGAAATAAAATTATTGATGGACTAAATGTTTGAATTTAAACTTTTTGGACGAGATTTCATTTTATATACGAGCATTGATTAAAATCAAATTTGAGGAGTGGATATTAAATTCCGAGTATTTGAATTAATAACTAAAAATTTTGGGGAAATTTTTGATAAAAATGGACTTTGATTTTTATTCCGAAGATTTTTCAGGAATGCAATAATTTCAAATTTTTTAAAAATTGTGAAAAGACATTATGGATTATTACCTGATTTCGTGGTTGATGAATTTAAATTTGAGAGAAATGATAATGTGTATGAATAAACGCTACTATGAGGATTTTAAATTTTGAGGACGAAATTCTTTTAAGGAGGGTAGATTTGTCACTACCACATTCCGAAAACAGAGATATTTTCGACTTTTAATAATATTTAATATTATGGTAATTACAATTAAGTAATTGCATGACAGTATATTTAATTTAAATAATTGTGTGATGTGTAATTTAAATATATATATTTATATACAGTGTTCATTTATTTTTAAGCTAGTAGACTTGACCTAGAAGCCCAGTAGATGACCACCTGTCCGAGTTAGGGAATTTTGTATTTGATTGTTTTATCTAGAATTTATTTATTAGAGATTGTAATTAATTACTATATTTTAATTAATTATTGCGCTTTGTCTTTGCTTCGATATTTGGAGCGCTATCCTGACTTTTGTCTTCCAACAAATTTCACAATCTTGCCCTAGACATGCCCGCCTTCCATTCTGCTATTTTTGCAACTCATGATTATGCTCTCTGTGCATTATTTCTAGCTGCACAAAAATTATCGCGGACGTTATTTAATAAATTCCTATTTTGTATCATTGTGCGTTCCAATCGAAATTGGGGACAATCTTGACCTATTTTTTGTGCGGCCCAAATTAGGGTAATATTCGGTTCTGAGTTTTCTTCATTATTGGTATTGATGACCTGACCTGATTTTGGCCCCATGTACTCCTAATTAATTTTAGAACACAACTTACATTTATTTCTAATTAAATTAAGGATACTATTTTAACCAATTCTGAAATTCCAATTTAATTCCAGCGCCCTGCTAATTGAGCCCATACCGATCTTACAGCGCCCCCTGACCCTACAAAACACCGGACACCGAATCGCCCGCCAAATTTTTGTTATTTTATGTGTCTGTGCAAATACCCAGATTTAAGGGGGCTAAATTACAAATTTGCATTTTTAGTGCCAACACCCATTTGTTTAAACCAATGAGGGAGCCCTATTAATTTTTACTAAACCTCACCCTCATCCCCACATGAAGAAACCTCATGTCAAATCTGGACCACTCATTTAATTAGGTAAATCCTCACCTTTCATTTACTCACCCTCTCCCCTATTTAATATCATGTCCCATCAAACCCTAATCCCTAGAAAACCTAGGTAGCCCACATCCCCAAACAAGCCCCCACCTCTCTCTCTCCTCCATCCTCAACTCCAACGTAGGAGTTTCTCCAAATTTCTTTTCTCTTCTTCTTCTCTTTTCCTTTCTTCTTCTTCCTCTTCTTCTCCTTTTCTTTTCTTGATTTTCAAATTGAGGGAAAAGGGGGGGAAACTTGATTACTGTTTACTACCCACTGCACCCGGCCGGGCCCTCTACACCCCGACTTTCCTGTGCTCCGGCGACCGAGCTCCCTCTCCGACGGTCCGCTGGCAGCCACCCCGACCTGCTCAGCCTCCGTCTGCATCCACCATCACCACCATCTCCCCCACCTGTGCACCCCGGCCGAGCCCAGCACTCCGGCGGCCAACCCGAACTCTCCTCCCTCTGCTGCTTTCCTCAACTCCGGCTGCTCCTTCCCCTTTCCATCAAGCCGAGCCACCTCTCCACCACCTTGCCGACTTCCCGACTTCCTACTGTGCTCCTCCCCCATCCTCGCTGCTCAGCCCCGGCGGCGCTGCCAACTCCGGCCCCTGATTTCCCACAACTCCCCCGCTGCTCCCATCTACACTACCACCACCATCAGCCACCCTCCGGCGACCGAGCTCCCCCTCTGGCCGTACTCCGGCGGCCAACCATCAGCCGACCCAGCCTCTGTAAGTCCCCCTCTCCTTCTTCCCTCTTTGATATTATATAATACATGTATATATAGGATGATGTATACATGTATATATATAATGTATGTATGTATGTAGGTATTTAATGTATACGTATATGTATATATTAACATGTATATGTAATTATGTATTCAAATTAATGTTTAACAGTATATGTATGTATATATATATTTAATATGATTCTAGTATATATAATATTGGTATACGTATATATATATATATATATATATATATATATATATATATATATATATATTCTACTATATAATGCCAAAAGTAGGCTTCACCGTGGAAGTTTTTTTTCCAAAAATACCCTTCATTATATTTACTAATTAAAAATAATACCTACAATAAATTTCAATGACAACCATTTAAGGGATGCATTATTATATTATAGAAATCAAAGAGTTCATGCTACTTGCTAAGTTTTCTAAGCTATTACCAAGGAATTCCAATGGTTGAACTCTTAACCTATATAATTAAAAATAGCAAAGTTAAACCAACTAATCAAAATCATCCACTCCAAGATACGTGCAAAGCACGTGCATATATACTAGTATATATATATATATATATATATATATATATATATATATATTTCGTATATACTTAATATATTTTTAATATATAAAATGGGTATACATGTATATATATATATATACTTAGTATATATATGTAATCATACATTAGAAATGTATGTATTCAAATATGAATATGTATATTATTTATTTTTATTTAATTGTATGAGTATAGTATGTATTTAAATAAATTGTATAATTAAGTATGTATAATTAATTGTACAAGTATGTATTTAATTAATGCATATGTATATGTATGAATATTGGGTATTCTTATATGGTATAAATTTAATTTGGTGAATTAATATTAGTATGTTAAGAATGATGTTGACAATATATATATGTATATTCTAAAAATTTACTTTTGCATATATATGAGTATATGTATGGTTCAACTAGTATGTATGTATATATATATATATATATACGAAGTATGTTTAATTTTGTATATATATGGTATAAATTCAATTTGGTATATACATATTTGTATTGCAAATATATATATATGGTAGGTATTAATGATTAAAAACAGGTAATGTGTCTTATATATCTATCTGCTAGGTGATCCTAAGTGACCAGTATCATACCTAGAGAAGTCCCGAATTCAGTGTTTATAGACTGTGTGTTAGTGTAGCATCTGATGCAAATGTGGTTTTGCTTTGGGATATGTTTATAGGACTGTTGGTTCACCTAGGGGATACTCTGGAACAGGACCCCGGTATTCACCAGCTAAGGACCCAAGGCAAGTACATTCTCTGATAATTTCTAATTCCTTGATAATTTCTATAAATTAAATAATCATGAAATGTTACATCTGAATCCTTGACACTGTGTTACACGGACTAGTATAGCTTGGATCTGCAGTCATGAGATATTACCTTGATTATCATTTGACATTGTATACGACATGTATATTAGATATCGTACATGATAGATTGGACTTGCTCGTGTATCGTGACGTGTCATGGTTGGATCCACAGTACTAGTTGGGGGCGGGGAAGAAGTTAGTAAGAAATGTGATCATAACCTCTTATTGTAGTGTAGAACAATGTAAGTGTTAATCATGCTCTTCACCCATGATTAGCCAGGCCCTATAGCTATCGTACATGTTCCCAAGCCGATCACATTTTGAAACTAATATTTCAAACACTTAGAATAGATTACAGTTCCCTATTTTAAATCATATACTACATCACCCGTATATGATACTGTTCCTTGTTCTTTTCATTTTCATACATGCACTGACTGTATCATATTGCCTATTGCCTGTCTCTTTAATTGCCATTGCACTTATTTCACTGTCTTCTCAGTAGCTAGCATCACATGTTTATTGCTTTATAGTCCTTATCAATTTAATGGTACTGTTATTTGAGATTTGTACTTTGCTCCTTCCTGACATGAAACATTTTTCCAGACTATGCCTTAGAGGACCGCTGTCCGACACTTTATGGACCATATGGTGAGTAGCTGCGCTTGGGCTTGATAGTTAGTTGTGATTCCGGGAGGTCTAGCCGGAATCACTAATTCTTCTAGTTTTCTGATTAGTTCTTTTAGCAGACTATTGGTACCGGATTTGTCTCCGGCAATTTTTTTTTAGACTTGGATATTGTTGAGTTTAATTATTACTTTAGAATTGTGTTGTATTTAATTTTTGTTCGCTATCTTATCGTGCTGTAATCCTGTGATTGAGTATGTGTTCATTTTATTTGTGTCATCCGTGCCTCCTTATGGAGATTGGATGTTTGTGTGAGATTGGCTAAATAATATCAAGACCTTGACAGCGTTCTACCGCCGATGCTGCGGCGTAGGCTGGACGTACTCGCTTACTCGTGCCCCAATTCCGGGTGCGGTTCGTGACATACTGATTGCAGGTATGGCTACTTTTGTCATTTTTAGATGTCTTGTATTTCTATCTTGCCTTGATATCTCATCATGCTTAGTTATGTGATTGAGTATCCAGCATTATTTTATGATATCCACGTCTCCTTATGGAGTTGGGCATTCATGTGAGATTGATTAGATAGTTACATGACCTAGACAGCGTTCTACCGCCGATGCTGCGGCGTAGGCTGGACGTACCCACGCTCTCGTACCCCTAAATCGGGTGCGGGTCGTGACATTATTTATTATATTACTTTCCATCAACGGTTAAATTCATCAGCCCACATAATCCTGAAATAATCCACCTTGTCATTTCACAATTTTTCAAAAATTTCTGAAATTATTGTATTCCTGAAAAATCCTCAAAATAAAATCAGTCTCCATTTTTCTCACAATTTTCTCCAAATTTTTAAGTTAATTAAATACTCAAAATTTTATATCTATTCCTCAATTTTAATTTTAATCAATGCACATATAAAAATTGAATCTCGTCCCAAAAAGTCTGAATCCAAACACTAATCCATCGATGATCTTATTCTTCGGTTCACTTTTTCCTCAAAATAATCAACAATGCGACACTTATGGATCCTTCAAACGCAACGTCCACAATATAAAAAAAATTTAAAATTCATAACGTGCGGTCAAAAATATAACGATAATCTCCTAAATTTTCTTAAGTTTTTAATGATAGATATATCATAATCAATAATCATCAATCCTACCATATTAAATCCTTAACTCTTTATGCTTATCTTCCAAAATTTTAGCATCTCGTTTCTCGTGTCAAGTCATAACCTCTTCATAAATCTACTATGGTCAAACCCCAATAATCATGGTCTATGAAAATTTTACCTACAGCCATGCAATCTAAGAAAATATGTACGGTCATGTGTCTTTGTTCATGGTATTGCAGTCTCTGTCAGGGTGTACTACTAGCTATATTCTAACAAGAAAACCATGAATCCAAGCCACGGTACTAGGGAATCAATCAATCAAAAGACGAAAACAGACATGAGGAAAAGAAAAGAAGGAACCTGCTAACATATTTCTTGCAGTATCTTCTATCTCTAACATACACTTAACTCTGGCACATTAACTAACTAATTCTTATTCCTGTACACTGATATCCCTATCAACTAATCATTAGTCCACAAGACATCCATGATTATATCCTCATTGCATACACCTGCTTATTGATACCTAAATCTGATACCTAGAATCTTTAATACAATCCTAGGTCAAAGATACATACAAGTTGATACTTGTGTCTCTTTAGTACCATAGTCGCTGCCAGTTCTCTTAGTTACTACAATTGTTCATGCTAGTTGTTCTTATCACTCAAGTGCATACCAAGTGTAACACACCATACTAAGTACTGCTCTCTCCAATACAACTCTAGAGGGATACCCAAGTCAGTCTGCGGTGCCATCTCAATCATGCTCAAGTCAACAGATCATTACACATGTATATCATCTACTCATATGTTAATATATATATTTCTCATCCACCATAAAATTAATCCTCAAAATAATCGTCAAGGTTTAATTTCTCGAACAATTTTAAAATAGAGACATATACTTCCTCAAATTTTAAATACTCGACATCGAATAAAATTTTAATCACTTCTAAAATCTTTATAGCTTGACTATGTTTATTGAATCAGATTTGGAATCCTCAAAATTTAATGACATAAATCTCAACTCCTCAATAATTCTCAAAAATTGGAATTTATTTCCACTCTCTAATTTATAAATCCACGAATATACATATAAGTGCTCACGGTCTCTAATACTTGAGGTGCACTCAATACATCTATTGTCTACAACTGTGTACTAAAATTGTACTGCCCGAATCACTTGCACTATTACCTCCAAATAATCAAAGTTATTATCACATATATTTTCTTCCATGATTTTCCAATCTATATCAACTAGTATATCATCTAATTATCATCACGCAAAGTGCTTACTGTTATTATCATCATTCTCGACTAATCCTCGATATAAAATCATTAGTACCCTTGGTATGATATCACTAGCTTCATTATTGGATCATCTCATCAAACTTATTAGAACTCATAATTATCTGTACCTTCTATAACACTCATGTTTCTTTACTCCCATGGGCAAGTATATGGTTCCTCATCTCGATTGTTGTATAGGTATTTCCCTTTAATCTTTTAAAGCCAGTTAAACTAATCCGTAATACACTTCACCACTTTTATTACCAATTCCGATATTTTTCTACTCATGACACCTCATTATAACTCTTTATGCATATATTTCTTCACTTTTAACATTCCCGATATCAATTATCAAATTTGAACATCATGCTCCATTAATCCTTAACACAATTTCTGGATACTTAATTGTTTACATAGATCATCCAATTACAAAATCATGATTATCCAGGACGGGTATGTTGGCTCTGATACTAACTCTTGGAACTATTACCGATACTCTATACTCTCCTTCTACTTATAGTACCAATATTAACCATAATAAAACATATTATAGAACTACTGCTATGAGGTACTATGATATAGGTTAACTCTAGATTAAGGCCTACTGCTCACATGTCCAACTAGGAAACACTTACAAACTCACAAGAAACACTCAATCAATATTAATAATCAAGACAATATTAATAATCAAGACACAAACATAATTACAAGTCACTAATTATCATACTTAACAAGGAATCCTTAAAGAATAGAAGCTCAAAAAGACTGGATTGAGGACTGAAGGTATTTCTACTGCTAGCAACCAAAAGGACGATGAAATAAAGTCCTGTAATAACGAAAATAGATAAGTGTTAAGATGATACTTTAAGAACCAATTTAAGATACAACCTGATAATCTTACACGTCTGTCCGAAATCATGACACTCAGAATCTTCACCACGCCAGTAAGCATAGGTGCGATAAACGACAGGTTCCATAACTAAAGTATGCAACCCTATAATCACGTCATCTAGAATCTTCGCCACGCCAACCGATATGGCTGCGAGAGACTCTAAGTTTCATAACTATAGTATGTACATCCAAGTCTGGTTCCTATGTTCTCATCACGGCAGCTAGTATGGCTGCGATAAACTCTAGGTTCCATAACCAAAGTAGACGTTTTACCTTTCTCACTGTCCTCATCAACATATGTCATCAGATGATACCGTAAAGTTTAGTCCGTAAAATTCATCTCGATAAAATCAAAACTCAATAACGACACCAAGAGTTTAAATTCAACAACTGGTCAACAAGAATCAAACTCATCAATGACACCAAGATTTTAATTTAATAACTGCTCAACAAGAATCAAGTTCAGTAACAACAAGCGAGAGCGGACGAAAACAAGAAAAGAGATTTAAATTGGAAATTGTAATAAGATTCTCAAGGGGTCATCCCTGGAATCTCTCAAGAATTTTGTGATTGAGTATCCTCTCTCATCCTAGTATCCTATGTTCTATATTCTATAGCAGGCACGCAGTAGTACAACTATGACGTCGCACTACTACGATATCGCACAAATTGAGAAGTCTGACCTGCATGGGCTACCTCTAAAAACATGTCACGACCCGCACCAAATATAAGGGTACGAGAGCATGGGTACGTCCAGCCTACGCCGTAGCATCGACGGTAGAACGCTGTCTAGGTCATGTAACTATCTAACCAATCTCACATGAATATCCAACTCCATAAGGAGACATGGATATCACAACATAATGCTGAAAATACCCAATCACATGAACTAAAGTACGATGAGATATCAAGACAAGCAAAGAAATACAAGACTAGTCTAACGACAAAAATAGCCATACCTACAAACAGTAACATCCAATCCCCAAGTGTGTCGGAAACAAGTCCACTAAGGTCACAGTCTGGAAAATATATCCAGTCAGGATTGGAACGAAATACATCTCTAACAGCAGTTCCACATGTATTGACAAAAAAAAACTATAGTACAGTGTAAAGAAATACAAGACTGATAGGAATACTGGCAATAAGAAATACTAAAGAGCATTGATATATTGGAAATAGAAATACTGAAATAAGGAATATTGGAGCATATAATGTACATCTAGAAATGAAATAGAAATCCAAGTACACGCTAGAATAATGAACTGGTTGTAAAGGTGTACAAGAACAAAACTAGAACATATGGGGATGCTAGATCAATACACTAAGATACATGTCAAGAGTCATCTAACTAAGTGTGTAAAACATCAGTATATCATGTGATCGGCTTGGGACTAAAGAAACTCATTACATTAGTTAGCGATCATCCCCACGGTCAGACTAACCACATGTAATAGCGATGAGGCATGTAATGGTAAGGCTACACCGATGTGAGGCATGAGTGAGCTATGATGTATGTAAGGTTGGGTATGATCACATAAGCTACTAATATTTCCCCATTTTCCCCCCAGCTAGCACGATGGATTCCAGATCACGACTCCTCGTGACGGTCTCAATGATGCCAACTCGTGTAAGAACAGTGTTAGAGTCATATACACTATACAAAAAGATTTATAGAAATAATCAACATAATAGAAACTGTTAGAGAATGTACTCGCCTTGTGTCCTTAGCTGGTAACACCAATGTCCTGCTCCTGAAGTCTCGCAGGACGATCCAATAGTCCTATACACATATAATAAATATAACATTTGTATTAGATGCTACACTAACACACATACATTGAACTCAGGGGCTATGCCAGGTATGGCACTAGTCAACTAGGGTCAAGTGCGTCAAGTTGCACGGGCGTCACGGCTGTGATTGCTGGACAAGACAGACGATCAAAATGGTACGGGGCTTGCCAGTACGTCAGTGTACGTGCGGCAGTCAACTAACATCTCACAGGGTCACAAGGTCATGTGTAAAGACGGGGTATCCGTATTTACACTCGGTCATCTAGTACCTATATACATTATACATATTACACATAATATGTATACCAATTAAATACGTACATAAAATATATAAGTGTATATCAATAATTTCGTACAAAATAGGTATAAGTGTATATATAGCATATATACATTTTTATATTTAAAAATACACATACCATATTATATATATATACAACTAATATTTATACGTATACCAGGAAAAATATTTATATATATACTGAATATATATATATACTAATACAATAATTTACATATATCATATATATATATATACAGATATATTAATATACATACATGAATACATATATATAAAATAAGAAAATACGCGATATATTTATATGTATATATTTCTATATATATACATATACGCGTATAAATATGAACATATATACACACATACACACATACACATATACATATACACACCTACGCACCTACACATATACGTATATACACACACATATACATACATGTATATATATATAAATATATAGACACGTATACATATATACTATACATACGTATATACAAAATAAACTATATATATAAGAAGGAGGGAAGAGGGAAGAGGGAAGAGGAGAGGGACTCACCGAGGTCGGCCGGTGGCCACTGGCCGGAGTGGCAGCTCGAAAGTTGTCGAGGAAGGCTGAACGGGGTGATGCAGGGGGAGTTGATGGGGTGGAGAATGGTGGTGCTCGTGGTGGCTCGAGGGGGGTGGAGTCGGAGTGCAGCAGCCGGAGGGGTGACGAGAAGGAGGAGGAGCAGCAGGGAGTCGTGGTAATGGTTCTACTCGACGATGGTGGTGCAGCGAGGGGGCTCCGGGATCAGGGGAGTGGAGCCAGAGTTGGAGTCGGGATGGAGGACGTCGGCTTTGTGGCGGAGTGTAATGATGATGGTGGTGGGGGTATTCGCGGTGGTAGTGAATGGACGGAGGTATAGCGAGGTCGGGCTGCACTGCCGGCCGGAGATGAGGGAGATGGTGTAGCTACGCCGGAGTAGGGAGGATGTCATGTGGTCGGGGAAGATGGCACTGGTGGTGGCTGTAGTTCCGGTGGGAACGGGGTTGGCTCGTGGCCGGAGTGTGGAATGTGTATTGAAGTAGGCCGACGTCTCAGTTGCTCGGGGATGAGCAGCGGAATCGATCGATGCACAGCCGCCGTGGGGAAGGAGAGTGGAGAAGCTCAGACGCTCGGGTCGGCTGGCCGGACTGACAGCAGAAAAGGCTCGCCGGAGAAGATGCTCGGTCGGGTGGCTGGCCGGGTGAGGTTATGGTGAGGTTAGGGTATGTTGGTTTAGGTGTTGGTTATGGTGTATGTGTTTGTGAAGAATTTAACATGGAGAGGTAGGTTTTTGTAGGTGAGAGGAGATGATGTGACCCCCTAGGAATTAGGGCCGGCCATGTCACGACCCGCACCCGGTTTATGGGCACGAGTGCGTGGGTACGTCCAGCCTACGCCGCAGCATCGGCGATAGAACGCTGTCTAGGTCATATAACTATCTAATCAAACTCACGTGAATACCCAACTCCATAAGGAGACGTGGATATCATAAAATAATGCTGGAAATACTCAATCACATAAACTAAAGCACGATGAGATATCAAGGCAAGCAAGGAAATACAAGACATCAAAAAAAACAATTAACCATACCTGCAATCAGTAACATCCAATCCTCAAGTGTCAGAAACAAGTCCACTAAGGTCACAGTCTGGAAAAATGTTTTCCAGTCAGGAAGGAGCAAAGTACATCTCTAAATAGCAGTTCTATATTAATGATATAAACTATGTAGCAGTTCTAGATGGAAATATACGAGAAGCATGTATAGGTACGAGAAATAAAAGAAATACTGTAAGTAAATGCAGGAGAAGAACAATATGTCCATGAGCAAGAACCTATGACTAAGTATATGAGTACTAGCTTTAACATGTGATCGGCTTGGGAACTTGATCAGGCTGGTTACATGTGATTAGCTATGATTCATGTAAAGTCAGGCTAACCGTTGGTTAGCTATGATGCATGTAGAGGTCAGGCTAATCACACGTAACAGCTATGAAGCATGTAAATGGTCAGGCCGCACCCGACGTGAGATGTGGGGTGAGCTATGATGCATGTAGAGTTGGATATGATCACATATCTATACTAAAATACTCTCCACCCCCGACTGGTATAGTAGATCCAATCATGGTACGCTATGGCACGGGATTCCCTAGGGAGGTAGCAAATCTCCCCGGGTCTCAGTGTCTGTACATGCACAAGATAACAAGGAAACAAATCTTGTACAAGCTACACCATGAATAAGGAATAGCATCTCATGACGAGATCCGTGTATACCAATCCGTGTAACCAACGTGTCAAGAGCATGGATATCTACACTAGATACAGTGAACATAGGAGATATCATAAATTAGAAACTAATCAGAGAATGTACTCGCCTTGGGTCCTTAGCTGTCAATACCAATGTCCTGTCCCAGAGTATCGTCTGAAGAATCCGACAGTCCTATAAACATATAATAATATCACTTGTATCAGATGCTACACTAACACACTATAGAAATACACTGGCCTCAGGGCTATGCCAGGCATGGCTCTAGTCAACTAGGGTCATCTAGTAGGGATACGTATATAATACACATTTACACTCAGGGTATATACCAATAAAACGTATATAGTATATATATAAGTGTCTATTAGTAATTGTAAAAAATACGTATTTGTGTATGTACACTAAATAGATGTATATAAATATATATTTATACACCAAAATGCATATTTGTATATATATATCAATCAAATATTTATATATATAACTAATCAGATAATGTACATAATGCCACACTTCTCAAGGTGATCCCAATTTAAGTAGCAGTTAGTTCCAATGAGTCTGGAGCAGTCCAAATAGCTAGAAACTATATAAAGAAGTCCAAGATCGGAGTTCGGTACGAAAAACGAGATAAGGATACCGAGTCCTCAATACATAGAAAAAACATACGGGGGTTAACAAGTTTAGCTAAAAGAGAAAGGGTCGTTTGTTTGTTATTAAGGTAACACCTTAATTTATGAAAAATCATTTCGAATTTATTTTGAACAATAATTTCAAATAAAATTTTATTTATAAAAATCTAGAATTTATGTAAAAGCCATCATATATTTTTATATCTATAGTAAAATTGGTCACCAGCCCAAATAAACAAATTTTGATTATATTTTTTTATTATTGAAACTATATTTTTAATTAATAATATAAACCCCAAAAATTATTATATTTTTGCATAATCAAAAACCCTTTTAATTTTTTACAACTAAACTAAGTACATGAAATTACTAAACTAATTACATTTATTTACTAAACTAATTAGAAATTAACTAATTGGTTAAGAAATTACTAACTGATTAATAATTAACTAATGATTAATAAAATAACTAACTGATGAATAAATAATTAACTAAACTAAACTAATATAAATTAACTAAACTAATATAAATTAACTAAACTAATATAAATTAACTAAACTAATTATATTAATTAACTGATTAATCTAATTTAAACTAATAAATACTAATCAGAGAATGTCTGAATCGACAGAAAGGGGAAGAGGGAAGGGAATAGCTCACCTGGGGGTTTCCGGCGTCGACGGTCGGGGAAGGCCGTCGGGTCACGCGGTGGTCGATGGTCGAAGCTCGGCGACGGATCTGGCGCTCGTCTCGAGGATGCGGCGGGTGCTCGGCTCGAGGCGGCGGCTGTCGAACTCGGCGGTGGTCGACGGATCCAAGGAGGCGGCGGTGGAACTCGAGAGCGGCGGACGAGCTCAACGACGTGGAGGGGATCCGCGGCGGCCACCGGCGGTCGAGATCTAGGTTAGGGTTTTGGGATTTCTGTGAACGAGTCAGGGTTGGATCGTGTCCGGGGCTGGACACGATGGATTCGATGTACTGTGGACGTGTTCGGGTGTTGGACACAGGGGTTTGAATGTACTGTGGTGTGGGGGGTTGTGTCCAGATGGTGTCGGACACGAAAATCTGGTTGTAACGTTGTAAATCTGGACACAGGAAATGAATGGATACGGTAGGACACCCGGGGTCGGACCCGAGGCCAACACGGCTAACACGGTAATGCTGGACACACGGACACGAGCACACAAATCAATGGTGATGGCTTGTTGGCTTGTGGGAATTTGTGAGGGTTAGCTAGGGTTTCTTGGGAATGGTGTGGTGAGAGACTTTAAATAGGGAAAGAGGGTGTGGGATGAAGGGTGAGGATTGGCCTAATAATGAATGGCCAAGATTATATATAAATGGGTTTTACATGTGGGAAAATGAGGGTGTGAATGGGAGACGATAAACTGGTAAATTTTAATAGAAAAAATATAATTTAAGAACATGTTTTAAGAGGCTTCCAAGGCTAACTGATTCCAAATTAGCTACTAATTAAACCCATATTCCAAAATCTTAATTTATGTAATTTATTTATTTACTAATCCAAAATAGATATAAAAATTTATTATGAAAACAACTAGTTCTTCAAAAATCTTATTAAACAAATAATTTTATGATTTCAAGCCAATAAATATTCGAAGCTAGAGTATTATATATATATATCATTATTTACCTATTTAATTTATAAGAAATCGACATTTAGGAAAAATAATTTTTTATAAAAGATTTTAAATCACCTTCTAAAATCAAATATTGTTCAAAATCTAATAAAATTTCAAGGAAAAAATATTTTATAAACTTGATATTTAAAATAAATTAAAAATCTAATTATTTCGGAAATTTGGAAATCGGAGGTTACAAGTCTACCCACCTTAGAAAAATTTCGTCCTCGAAATTTAAGGTTCTCAATAATTGCCTTTACTTATCATATTATTTCTATCAAATTTAAATTTCAAACCAAATAATCATGAAGTAATTCCATATTGTTATTTCACAACCTTTCAAAATTTTATAACATCATATTCCTGAAAATCCTCAAGTAAAAAAAAAATCAAATCCCCTTTTTGTCATAATCTCCTCCAAAAATTTTAAGTTCGTATCTAAATACTCCAGGATTTTAATATCCAATCCTCCAATTAAAATCCAATCAATGCATATTTATAAAAATCATATCCCAAAATTTAAATTTTAACCACTAATCCATCAATCATCTTACTCCTCTAACTCAAATTCAATTGCTGCTTATTCAAATCTAAATTCTCCTCCCGAGAATTGAATTCGACACCATTCCATTAACGATTTTATTTCCCGATTTTCTTTTTCCTCAAATACTCAATGATGTGATACTTTCAGGATCTTCAATGCAACATTCATAATATAAAATTTCAAATTTCTATCTTGCAATCAAAATAGATAAAATGATAATTTACCAAATTTTCTCAAATTTTAATAATCAATCAAATCAAGACCTTCCTAAAATTAATAAATCCTCAATTTTGTCCTGTGAATTTCTTAACTCTCTATTTAAGTTAATGTTTATCCTCGAATTTTAGTCAAACCTCGATTCTCGTACAATCAATGATCCATCACCTCTGTTATAACAACCCCTTAATTTTTTATTTAAATTAATGCTCATCCACAATTTAATCATCTTGTCTATTTTTGTCAGTCATAACCTTGTCATAGATCTTTACTATGGTCAAAACCCTAATGATCATGGTTTAAGAAAATTCTACCTACAGTCATGCAATCTAAGAAAATATATAGGTCATGTATCTTTTGTCATGGTATTTCAGTCTCTGTTAAGGTGTACTACTAGTTATATCCTAACAAGAAAATCATGAATACGAACTACAGTATTAGGAAAATCAATCAATCGAAAGATGGAAGAAGGAATCATTAGGAGGGAAAGAAAGAACCTGCTAACATATTACTTGTAGTATCTACTATCTCTAACAAACACTTAACTCTAGCACATTCACTAACTAATTCCTATTCATATACACTGGTACCCATATCAACTAATCATTAATCCACAAGATCCATGAATATATCTGTATTGCACACACCTGTCTATTAATACCAAAATATGATACCAAGAACTTCTAACACGATTATAGGTCAATTGGTGCATGTAAAGTTTGATACCTCTATCTCTTTAGGTACCCCTGTTCTACTTTAGTACACCCACTGCTAGTTCTCGTTTCTACTACAATTGTCCATACTATTTGCTCTTATCACTCAAGTGCATACCAAGTGTAACACACCATACTAAGTACTACTTTTTCCAATACAACTTTAGATGGACACCCAAGTCAGTCTGCGGTACCATCTCAATCATGCTCAAGTCATCAGATCCTTACACATGTATATCATCTACTCCTATATTAATATTCATATCTCTTATCTACCATAAAATTAATCCTCAAAATAATTGTCAAGGTTTAACTTCTCGAACAACTTTAAAATAAATGCATATACCTCCTCAAAATCAGATACTCAACATCGAAATAAAATTTAATCACTTCTAAAATCTTTGTAGCCTTAACCATGTTTATTGAATTCATATTTGAAATCCTCAAAAAAAATTTAATGACATAATCTCAACTCCTCAATTATTCCAAAAAAAAAACAATTCTTATTTTCACTTTTTAATTTATAAATCCACAAATGTACATGTTAGTGCTCATGGTCTCTGATACTCAAGGTGCACTCAATGCATCTAGTGTCTATAACTGTGTACTAAAATTGTACTGCCTGAATCACTTGCACCATTATCTCCAATGATCAAAGTTATCATCACCTGTAATTTCTTTCATAATTTTCAATTTATGTCAACTGGTATATCATCTAATTATCATCATACAGGGTGCTTATTATTATTAACGTCATTCTTGACAAATCCTTGATATAGAATCATTAGCACTCTTGGTATTATATTACTAGCTTTATTAATGGATCATTCATCAAGCTCATTATAACTCATGATTACATGTATCTACTATAACACTCATGTTTCTTTACTCTCATGGGTATGTGTATGGTTCCTCATCTCGATTATTGTATATGTATTTCCTTTTAACCTTTATAGCCTGTTAAACTAGTCCGTGATACGCTTCACCATTTTTATTACTAATTCCGATATTTCTCTTCTTATGACATCTCATTAATACCCTGTATGCATATACATTTATTTACTCTTGACACACCCAATTAATCAATCATCAAATTGAACATCATGCTCCATTAATCTTTAACACAATTCCTTGATACTTAATTGTTTACATAGATCATCCCATTACATAAACTCATGACTATCCAGGACGGGTATGCTGACTCTGATACTAACTCTTGGAACCATCATTGATACTCTTACTCCTTCTTCTACCTATAGTACCAATATTAACTATAATAACACCTATCATAGAACTATTGCTACAAGGTACTATGCTATGGGTATCTCTAGATTAATGTCTACTGCTCACATGTCCAACTAAGAACACTTACAAACTCACAAGTCACACTCAGTCAAACTAATACAAGACACAACCAAAATTGCAAGTCACTAATTATCACACTAACAAGGATCCTTAAAGAAATAAGGCTCAAAAGAACTGGGTTAAGGACTGAAGGTATCTTTACTGCTAGTAAAGAAAAGAAGCGATGGAACAAAGTCCTGGAATAACAGAAATGGATAAGTCTTGAGATGATACTTTAAGAACCAATTTAAGATACAACCTGATAATCATATACGTCTGTCTGAAATTATGACACTCAGAATCCTCGCCACGCCAGTAAGCATAGATGCGATAAACGATAGGTTCCGTAACTAAGGTATGCAACTCTATAATCATGTCATCTAGAATCTTCGCCACGCCAACCGATATGGCTGCGAGAGACTCTAAGTTTTATAACTATAGTATGTACATCCAAGTCAGGTTCCTACGTTCTCGTCACGACAGCTAATACGGCTGCGATAAACTCTAGGGTCCATAACCAAAGTAGACGTTTTACCTTTCTCACTGTCCTCATCAACATATGTCATCAGATGATACCGTAAATTTTAGCCCATAAAATTTATCTCGATATGAAATCAACTCAACAACGATACCAAGAATTAAATTTAACAACTGGTCAACAAGAGTCAAACTCAACAATGATACCAAGATTTTAATATAATAACTGATCAACAAGAATCAAGTTCAATAACAACAAGCAAGAGCGGACGGAAACAAGGAAAGATTTAAATTGTAAATTATAATAAGATTCTCAAGGGGTCGTCCCAGGAATCTCTCAAGAATTTTTGTGATTGAGTATCCTCTCTCATCCTAGTATCCTATGTCCTATATTCTATAGCAGGCACGCAGTAGTACAACTAAGACGTCGCACTACCACGACATCGCACAACTTACGAAGTCTGACCTGCATAGGCCACCACTAAAATATGTCACGACCCGCACCCGGTTTATGGGCACGAGTGCGTGGGTACGTCCAGCCTACGCCGCAGCATCGGCGATAGAACGCTGTCTAGGTCATGTAACTATCTAATCAAACTCACGTGAATACCCAACTCCATAAGGAGACGTGGATATCATAAAATAATGCTGGAAATACTCAATCACATAAACTAAAGCACGATGAGATATCAAGGCAAGCAAGGAAATACAAGACATCAAAAAAACAATTAACCATACCTGCAATCAGTAACATCCAATCCTCAAGTGTCAGAAACAAGTCCACTAAGGTCACAGTCTGGAAAATATTTTCCAGTCAGGAAGGAGCAAAGTACATCTCTAAATAGCAGTTCTATATTAATGATATAAACTATGTAGCAGTTCTAGATAGAAATATACGAGAAGCATGTATAGGTACGAAAAATAAAAAAATACTAGAAATACTGTAAGTAAATGCAGAAGAAGAACAATATGTCCATGAGCAAGAACCTATGACTAAGTGTATTAGTACTAGCTTTAACATGTGATCGGCTTGGGAACTTGATCAGGCTGGTTACATGTGATTAGCTATGATTCATGTAAAGTCAGGCTAACCGTTGGTTAGCTATGATGCATGTAGAGGTCAGGCTAATCACACGTAACAGCTATGAAGCATGTAAATGGTCAGGCCGCACCCGACGTGAGATGTGGGGTGAGCTATGATGCATGTAGAGTTGGGTATGATCACATATCTATACTAAAATACTCCCCACCACCGACTGGTATAGTAGATCCAATCATGGTACGCTATGGCACGGGATTCCCTAGGGAGGTAGCAAATCTCCCCGGGTCTCAGTGTCTGTACATGCACAAGATAACAAGAAAACAAATCTTGTACAAGCTACACCATGAATAAGGAATAGCATCTCATGACGAGATCCGTGTATACCAATCCGTGTAACCAACGTGTCAAGAGCATGGATATCTACACTAGATACAGTGAACATAGGAGATATCATAAATTAGAAACTAATCAGAGAATGTACTCGCCTTGGGTCCTTAGCTGTCAATACCAATGTCCTGTCCCAGAGTATCGTCTGAAGAATCCGACAGTCCTATAAACATATAATAATATCACTTGTATCAGATGCTACACTAACACACTATAGAAATACACTGGCCTCAGGGCTATGCCAGGCATGGCTCTAGTCAACTAGGGTCATCTAGTAGGGATACGTATATAATACACATTTACACTCAGGGTATATACCAATAAAACGTATATAGTATATATATAAGTGTCTATTAGTAATTGTAAAAAATACGTATTTGTGTATGTACACTAAATAGATGTATATAAATATATATTTATACACCAAAATGCATATTTGTATATATATATCAATCAAATATTTATATATATAACTAATCAGATAATGTACATAATGCCACACTTCTCAAGGTGATCCCAATTTAAGTAGCAGTTAGTTCCAATGAGTCCGGAGCAGTCCAAATAGCTAGAAACTATATAAAGAAGTCCAAGATCGGAGTTCGGCACAAAAATCGAGATAAGGATACCGAGTCCTCAATACATAGAGAAAACAGACGGGGGTTAACAAGTTTAGCTAAAAGAGAAAGGGTCGTTTGTTTGTTATTAAGGTAACACCTTAATTTATGAAAAATCATTTCGAATTTATTTTGAACAATAATTTCAAATAAAAGTTTATTTATAAAAATCTAGAATTTATGTAAAAGCCATCATATATTTTTATATCTATAGTAAAATTGGTCACCAGCCCAAATAAATAAATTTTGATTATATTTTTTTTTATTATTGAAACTATATTTTTAATTAATAATATAAACCCCAAAAATTATTATATTTTTGCATAATCAAAAACCCTTTTAATTTTTTACAACTAAACTAAGTACATAAAATTACTAAACTAATTACATTTATTTACTAAACTAATTAGAAATTAACTAATTGGTTAAGAAATTACTAACTGATTAATAATTAACTAATGATTAATAAAATAACTAACTGATGAATAAATAATTAACTAAACTAAACTAATATAAATTAACTAAACTAATATAAATTAACTAAACTAATTATATTAATTAACTGATTAATCTAATTTAAACTAATAAATACTAATCAGAGAATCTCTGAATCGACAGAAAGGGGGAGAGGGAAGGAAAGAGCTCACCTGGGGGTTTCCGGCGTCGACGGTCGGGGAAGTCCGCCGGGTCACGCGGTGGTCGATGGTCGAAGCTCGGCGACGGATCTGGTGCTCGTCTCGAGGATGCGGCGGGTGCTCGGCTCGAGGCGGCGGCTGTCGAACTCGGCGTTGGTCTACGGATCCGAGGCGGCGGCGGTGGAACTCGAGAGCGGCGACGGAGCTCGACGACGTGGAGGGGATCCGCGGCGGCCACCGGCGGTCGAGATCTAGGTTAGGGTTTTGGGATTTCTGTGAACGAGTCGGGGTTGGATCGTGTCCGGGGCTGGACAAGATGGATTCGATGTACTGTGGACGTATCCGGGTGTTGGACACAGGGGTTTGAATGTACTGTGGTGTGGGGGGTTGTGTCCAGATAGTGTCGAACACGAAAATCTGGTTGTAACGTTGTAAATCTGGACACAGGAAATGAATGGATATGGTAGGACACCAGGGGTCGGACCCGAGGCCAACACGGCTGACACGGTAATGCTGGACACACGGACACGAGCACACAAATCAATGGTGATGGCTTGTTGGCTTGTGGGAATTTGTGAGGGCTAGCTAGGGTTTCTTGGGAATGGTGTGGTGAGAGACTTTAAATTGGGAAAGAGGGTGTGGGATGAAGGGTGAGGATTGGCCCAATAATGAATGGCCAAGATTATATATAAATGGGTTTTACATGTGGGAAAATGAGGGTGTGAATGGGAGACGATAAACTGGTAAATTTTAATAGAAAAAATATAATTTAAGAACATGTTTTAAGAGGCTTTCAAGGCTAACTGATTCCAAATTAGCTACTAATTAAACCCATATTCCAAAATCTTAATTTATGTAATTTATTTATTTACTAATCCAAAATGGATATGAAAATTTATTATGAAAACAACTAGTCCTTCAAAAATCTTATTAAACAAATAATTTTATGATATCAAGCCAATAAATATTCGAAGCTAGAGTATTATATATATATCATTATTTACCTATTTAATTTATAAGAAATCGACATTTAGGAAAAATGATTTTTTATAAAAGATTTTAAATCACCTTCTAAAATTAAACATTGTTCAAAATCTAATAAAATTTCAAGGAGAAAATATTTTATAAACTTGATATTTAAAATAAATTAAAAATCTAATTATTTCAAAAATTTGGAAATCGGAGGTTACAGGCCAACCTTGGGATGGGGTTTCTTGGGAAGAGGGTTGAGGGAACATGTAAGGGGTTGTGTGGTGGGGGATGACTCCATTTAAAATGGAAGGCCTAGATTCAACATGGAGAAAAATGCAACAAAAGAAAGTAGGAGAGAGGGTGTTTTGTTGACTAGTCAAAGAAGGGGGTTTGCTTTCTTCATTTGGATTTAACCAATAGGATGGTGACACATCATTGAAATTTTGCAATTAAGTCCCCAACAAATAGAAAATTACACAGAAGTGTGTTTCTGAATTTAATTAATTAAAATTAGATACACTTGGCGTTCTAAAATTAATTAGGAGTATAAAGGGCCAAAATTATGTCAGGTCATTAATATCATTAATGAAGAAGAATCAGAACAAAATATTATCCTAATTTGGGCCGCACGAAAAATGGGTCGAGGTTGTCCCCAATTTTGATTGGAACGTACAACGATACAAAGTCGGAATTTTTTCATAAATTAAATAAACGTCCGCGACGAATATTATGCGGCTAAAAATAAGGCATAGAGATCATAATTATGAGTTACAAAAATGTCAGAATGGAAGGCAGGCACGTCTAGGGCAAGGTTGTAAAATTTGTTGGAAGGTAAAAGCCAGGGTGGCGCTCCAAATATCGAAGCAACGGCAGCGCGCAACAATTAAATAAATTACGGTAATTAATTACGGCCTCCAATTATTAAATTCTAATCAATACAAATTAACTACAAAATCCTATAATTTGGACAGGTGTTCGTCTAGTGGGCTTCTAAGTCAAGTCTACCAGCTCAGACATTAATGAACACTGTAAATAATAATATATTTAATTACACATCTCACAAAATTATTTAATTTAAATACACCTATCGAGAAATCATTTAATATAAATACCATAATATTAATAATATATAAAAGTCAAAAATACCCCTGTTTTCAGAATGTGGTAGTGACATCTTGAAAGCTACAGATGGCTAATAGTAAGGGTTTACGCAGAGAATGCTCCTTCTTGGCCACAAAACATTCCAAGTACCCAAAACATACAAAGTTCGGCATTGAAAATGACTCTTCTTCTTGGATCGATTGGAAGTTCATCAAAAGTCCAGTCAGAATCTTTTCTTTACAGTTCAAGCATGGCCAGTTTTGATAGCATTTCTTGCCCTATCTCGAGGGATTTTTGGGGAAACCATTCTTGAAGATGATGGTCTGAATAAGAATTCTTCTTATCAGAGAATTGACAGTTTAGAATTCTACGCTACTCCTTGTCCAAAATAGCATGACAGTTTAGATCTTCAACTTAAATGCTAAGAAGCTTTTTACGTGTCTTCGGCTACGCGTAAAAGACAAGACGAGTTCAGGTACTCTTTTATCAGAGTCGGCATAAAAATGTTCAGACATGTCGAAGCTGCACACTATTCAGACTTCATCACAGCAAAATATGGCAAATCATCATATGCGTAAAAGAAGGCAATTTTATTAATCATGATTACATATGATGGAAATCCAGTCTACAAAGGGTTTTCATCTTCATGATTACATATAATGGAAATCCTTTTTTCTACAAAGGGTTTCTCATTTTCATTTAGGATCACGCTAAAAATATATTCTGCCAGGTTCTCGTATTGGTTGAGATCTTTTCTGTCTTCTACAGCAGTTCATCGACTTCCACAGTCGATGAACAAGAAAATGATCAATGGCGGGAGGATACAGAACTGGGCCTGTCTAAATTATTCAAGCCCATCCTTCATATGCCGGTATTCAGACCCAACTCAATTCTGAAAGACAGGGCCAAACTGCCTATACTCGGCCAGCGCCGTAACGGGAGAAAATACAGCTTGCAAGCTGTGTGGTCGAATGTGACCCTTCCTCTATCCTGGACGAATCGCCATATGAAAATGCTGATAATCCCGAGCAAAGGAAGCTATGATATCCTTCCATGATCCATCGTTGCAGAGGATATTTGCTCGAAGATGCCTCTTTTTTGGCTCCCTACATACTGGAAGAACATGATCTTCTTATTCCTCAAGTCAGCAAGACGAACCTTGGCAACCATCTCTTTGTGGTAAAGGAAGTGTGGAAAAAATAGGTTAACTCAGTAGCCTTTATATAGGCAAAGGAGAACACACTGAATCCCAACAAACTCCCAAAAATCTGCCGAGAAATCAGCCTCGTGGAACGAGCCAAACTTGACCGTTTCATGCTTCATTCAAAGTGTTTCAAATTACGAGGAATTTAAAAACTTTGAAGGGGGTCTTGTAGAAGCATAAAAAATACGCTGGGAAATAATACGCGTAAAACCCTCAACATGCAGGAAGCCCGCGTAAAACAGAGCTCCAACACTGGTGGGCGTAAGACATGACTTCAGAGCCAACGGCGTACAGGAGATCTTCATCGTTAGTTCAGCGTAAAATGTGGCTCCAGAACAGCCAGCATAATACAGTATTTCCAGACTGTTTTGACGTAAAAAAGGTTGTTATATTGCCACTTTTGCGTAAAACCTGCTCGCTTTTAATGCAGCGGGAAGTTGAACGAGGAACTCTTCGTATTCCTCGAACGAACCTGTCAGATCAAACAGTGAACCTGACTCCTGACAAAGAGTACAGCACGACGACCGAGAGGAAGGCTATTATGATAATTCTGCACAGAGCCCTAGACTGTCGTCTAGTGACATAACCCTTGATATAAGACATCATTTACGCATTCAAGGAATACGCTGCCTAGTTTTACACAGGCAGACGTGAGCTTTTACGCTCAGCAGGAGACGAAAAGAACCACCACGTCAAAAGTTGCCCTTCGTACAGAGATCGAGGCACGTCCCTACAGTTAATGCGCGTAATAGGGGCAGATCTCTGCATTTAATGCACGAGATTTGGTTCTACTTTTAATGACTGAGTGAGCCATAATTATGGCAAATATGTCCACATCACCACCCCTGCATATTACGCTATCAGGCTATTTTCAGATATAGGATCACGTTGTATGCTATCTCCTCAAAATACGTCGACCTGGCTATTTTCAGCTATAGGAGCACGACGTACGCCATCTCCTCAAAATACGCCAAATCAGGCTATATTTGCAAAGCATTAGGCTTCTACGCCTACTTGGATTCTATGCCAACTTGACAACCACTTGGCTTCTACGCCAACTTGACAGCTATCGGGCTTCTATGCCTACTGGGCTTCTATGCCTACTTGGCTTCTATGCCAACATAACAGTTACCTGGCTTCTACGCCAGTATGACAGCTATTCGGTTTCTACGATAATCATCTCTACGCAAGGGGTAGTTGCCCACGTGGCTTGCATATCGTGATCTTTGCAGCAGTTATACGCGTTACCTCATAATGGGATACGCATCACACACAGAGTCGAGAGATCATTTAGACGTGGGTAGCAGTTATCATAACCGCCACGTAAAGAGGGCCCCACTCTCCACTGTTCGGCTTCTACGCCGACTGGACGGTTACGGCAATTGGACCCTATAAATAGAGATCTCTATTGACAGAGGTCAAGGCGGGAAAAATAAGGTCGGGAAAAAGAAGAGAAAAGAGGTCAGAAATTGATTTTTGCGAGAGAAGAATCCAGAGCACAGACAGAGAGTAGTGATCGACGATATTGGCATCGAGCATCTACTCCCTCTTACTATCTTTGAAGCTTATCCTTCTTCTACAGCACTTCTTCATCATCGTGTGGTCCAAGGGACAAAGTGATCGACCGCAGATCAGACTCCTATAGTAATATTTACCCAGATTAAATTTTTGTACTAAACATCCTCGTATAGGATTAATTGTACTTCTTGTTTGTAAACCAAAGAAAGGGTTTCATATAAACCTAGTTTTATTTCTTTCGTTTATTATCAAACACAATTATCCTTGAGGCGGCTTTTGACAACTATATCATCCACGTAACATTCCACTATTTTGTGTAGGTGCTCATAGAATATGTTACTCATAGCTCGCTGATATGCATCCCCGGCATTCTTCAGTCCAAAGGGCATGACTGTGTAGCAATATACCCCCAGAGGCGTCCGAAAGGCAGTATGCTTTTCATCCTCCGGATACATCTTAATCTGATTGTATCCTGAGAATCCGTCCATGAAAGACATGCGCTCAAAATCGCACGTATTATCGATCATGACCTCTGTGATGGGAAGAGGGAATTCATCTTTGGGGCAGGCTGCATTCCTCTCTTAATGGCGTAAAGGCCGAGGGGTTGGGAAATCTGCCACTTATTTTCCCTTGAGTTGATTGCAAGGACCATCTGCTTTTCTACGGAGGGAAGATGTATTTTTACGTGCGGAGCACGTTTGGAATTTCTGAATTGGCGCTGAGGCATTATCAAAAATTTTGTCTGCCACATCACAGTCGGGAGACTGAATTTTACGTGCAGGGTACGGAGAAGACTTCTGGGTTAGCACTGAGGCATAACCAGAAGCTTTGTCTGCCACATCACAGATGGAAGAAAGAGTTTTATGTGCAGAGCACGGAGTAGACAGAAGCTTTATCTGCCATGTCACAGACGGGAGAGGAGTTTTACGCACGGGGCGCGCAGGTTGCGATGCTACAACCTTGTTGGTCTGAGAAAGAGAGTCGACAGGAATGGTAGGGGATATCCGAGGCATCCACACCTTACGCAATTTTCTGTTGTCTTGGACAGAGAGGGAATGAGAGCTACCCCCTGCTCGAAGCATGTCTTCGTAGGCTGATTGGTCGAATTGGACGACCAAGGTCTTCTTCATTGATCCCACTGATACAGCATCATGTTGAGCAATAGCTTTCTCGTAAGATGAGAAAGTAGTCTCCAGCAGAGCCGCCATCTTGTGTTTGATAATAAACGAAAGAAATGAAACTAGGTTTATACGAAACCCTTTCTTTGGTTTACAAACAAGAAGTACAATTAATCCTATAAGAGGATGTTAAGTACAAAAATTTAATCTGGGTAAATATTGCTATAGGATTATGATCTGCGGTCGATCACTTTGTCCCTTGGACCACACGATGATGAAGAAGTGCTGTAGGAGAAGGAGAAGCTTTAAAGATCGCAAGAGGGAGTGGATGTTCGATGCCAAAATCGTCGATCACTACTCTCTGTCTGTGCTCTAGATTCTTCTCTCTCAAAAATTAATTTCTGACCTCTTTTCTTCTCTCTTTTTGACCCCTGACCTCCATGGACGGAAGTCTCTATTTATAGAGTTCAACTACAGTCGGCGAAAAAACCGAACAGTGGAGAGAGCTGCACCTTTTACGCGGCGGTTAAAATAATTGCTACCCACGTATGAATGATCTTCTGAATCGGCGTGTGACGTGTGTCCCATTATCAGGTCATGCGTATAACTTCTCGTCGAAGATCACGGCATGCAAGCCACGTAGATAACTGCCCCTTGCATAGAGATGGTTGGCATAAAAGCCAAATAACTGTCTCGTTGGCGTAAAAGCCAAATAGCTGTTCGGATGGCGTAGAAGCCAATTAGCTGTTATGTTGGCATAGAAGCCAAAATAGGCGTAGAAGCCAGATGCTTTGCAAATTATAGCCTGATTTGGCGTAATTCGAAGAGATAGCGTACAGCGTGCTCCTATAGCTGAATATAGCTAGGTCGGCGTAATGTATGGGGATGGTGATGTGGACGTATTAGCCCTAATTATAGCTCACCCAGTCTTTGGAAGTAGAACCCAATCTTGTGCATTAAATGCAGAGATCTACCCCTATCACGCACATTAACTGCAGAGACGTGCCTCGAGCTCTGTACGAAGAGCAGCTTTTGATGTGGCAATTTATTTCGTCTCCTGCTGAGCGTAAAAGCTCACGTCTGCCTGTGTAAAACTATGCAGCGTATTCCTTGAATGCGTAAATAATGTCTTATATCAAGGGTTATGTCACTAGACGACAGTCTGGGGCTCTGTGCAGAAACATCATAACAACCGTCCTTTCGGCGTCGTGTTGTACTCTTTGTCAGGAGTCCGGTTCACTGTTTGATCTGACAGGTTCGTTCGAGGAATACGAAGAGTTCCTCGTTCAACTTTCTACTGCATTAAAAGCGAGCAGGTTTTACGCAAAAGTGGCAATATAACAACCTTTTTACGCTGAGACAGTCTGGAAATACTGTATTACGCGGGTTGTTCTGGAGCTATATTTTACGTTGAACTAGCGATGAAGCTCTGTTGTACGTCGATGGCTCTGAAGTCATGTCTTATGCCACCCAGTGCTGGAGCTCTGTTTTACGCGAGCTTCCTGCATGTTGAGGGTTTTTGCGTATTATTTCCCAGCGTAATTTTCATGCTTCTACAGACGACACTTCAGGTGATAGGTTAGCTTATTTTGTCCTGTTCTTTTCCTATCATTTCCATCTGTTGTTTGTGTGTTTAGTTAGTACCTTATAGACTGCTTGTGTGTTATTGTATAGTTAGTATACCCTGTCAGAGACTGCAAAACTATGATGGAGAGAGACCATAGTTAGTGATTTCTTTTAAATTGTATGTTGTATATTTTTGTTGGACTGGGGTTGACCTAGAGGGGGTTACGATCATCTTTAATTTTGAGGACAAAATTTTTCTAAGGTGGGTAGGATTGTCACCCTCACTTTTCCAACTGGGTGTAATTTGGTAATTTGGCCTAATATTTAATTTTTAGAATATAATATTAATATTAGTGGGCCATGTATATTTATTTATTGATTGTATTAGTTATTTAATTATTAGAGTGCTATATTTAGTTAGAGGCTTGTAGAATTTAGTTTAATTAGTGGACTAGCCTATTTAGTTTGACTTGTGTAGTGGACCCAACTTGTTAGATTAGATCCAAGGACCAACATTTAATTCTAGTTAGAATTGAGCCCAATAGTAAGCTCATTCATTAGGAGGATAATTAATTAGACTAGAACCAATTAGACTAGAACCTTCCCTCCTTAATTAATTTCTTTATGAGAGCCCCAAGGGGTATTTTAGACATTATATAGTAGCTTGAGAGAAGGGGCAAGAGAGGCCTATATAAGGGGGTAAAACTTTCTCTCTTTATTTTTTATTCCAAATCTAGATCTAAAATTTTTCTCAACCAAAATTCTTCATCTCTACATCAAATTCTACCCAAATTTCTTTCCAATTATTTTTCTATTCATCATTGGAGGCTAATTGAACAAGGATCTATAAGAAGGAAGTAAGGATCGACACGGAAGAGCTAGGATATACAAGTTGGAGGCTATTTTCACCCAATTTGAGGATTTTATTGGGAATCCATCTCCCAATAGGTACAATTAAGTTTTTTTCTATAATTAGAATCTATGATTTAATCATAAGTAACTACCTCATATGCTAAGGCTACCCATAGGAATTGGAATTAGGTTCATAGGAGGCCTATGAAGAAAGTTATGTGATATTTTGTGTCAATTTTGGGGGAATTCTGAGATTGACATATCTTGTGTTTGTCAATTGGTCAACTAGACCAAATTGACATGT
The DNA here is from genome assembly GCA_036927795.1 of Iris macrosiphon. Classification (NCBI taxonomy): domain Eukaryota; kingdom Viridiplantae; phylum Streptophyta; class Magnoliopsida; order Asparagales; family Iridaceae; genus Iris; species Iris macrosiphon. The sequence goes on along the minus strand of JAYESA010000010.1, from coordinate 98,832,836 downwards.
CTTTGCTTATGTTTGACTAGTGTTGTGTCCACAATTAGATATGTGTAGCCGTATCCCAATAATTTGGAGATACTGATTGATTTGGGATTTTTTTTTTGACACAGGAGGTTTGTTCATGTCACATTTTGACACTGACACGAAGATATATAATTCACTCTTCATATTTTTCATATTTTTTATTTTAGACTTGCTTGTATCCTTCGGGATATGTTCGGTTGTGTGGTGGAGCCGTATCACAAGTGTAGCATAGAATCAATGTGATACGGGTGCGGTGCACTCCATGTGTTTATTTTATTGCATTAAGATTCATTTGACTTAGTACTATTTATTAGTATGATATATTATGTGATGATATATATATATGTATATGTGTATGTATCTATATTATATTGTATAGTTATTTTTGTTCTTTGTACAAACCCTCGGTAGGGTATGTATATATAGCTATATATATATCTGTATCTCCAGAATATTATATACATATGTATATGTAGCTAGGTGTATAGATGTAGTGATATGTGTAAATGTGTTTATATATGTATATGGATATCTATATATATATATATATATATATATATATATATATATATATGTAAGTAAGGGAGTATATATATATGTATAGGTATGAGTGTATATATATGTATTGATATCTATATAGGCATATGCATATATGTATGTGTGTGTGCTTAGTGAGTGAGTGAGTGTGAGTGTGTTCAGCAGCGAGAGGAGTCGGGCATCAAACTCAGACCCGTAACACTGTGCAGTAATACTGCAGCAACTAGGGGCATAATGGTTCAGCAACTGCCACTACAGTTTACCCCAACAACAACTTTAGCAAACATAGTGGATCTGCAGAGAGCAGTGAATATTCAGCAATGCAGCAACTGAGCTAGCAGCAGGGCAGTATACTCGAGCACTGCAACTAACTGCAGCAGTGTGTAACTACTGTAGCAAATGCAGTAGCAACTACACTACAGTAGAATTAGCAGAGAGCAATCTTCAGCAATGTATGTAGCATCCAATATTTAGTATTCTACGGCATACATCAAGCACAGCAAAGACAGCAAGAGAAGAGAAGTGATCAACTGAAGTGGCAACAATTTACTGTAGCATGAGCATTTAGCTGCACAGCAAACTGTGCAACACAACAACTGAAATAGCAAGGAGAGCAGTAGCCACTGCACAGCAAGCTAGCTGCAACAACAGCATATCAGTGCAGCAGAGATAGCATACAGCAATGTGCATCCATTCCAGCAGAGAAGAGTGCCTACAGCAGCAAATACAGGAACAACAAGGTGCAGAAAGCAATGTCTGCTGCAAAAATACAACAGCTCAAGCACAGCAACAAGTACAGTGCATCATCAAGTGAGCCTTCAGCAACACCAAGTTAAGAGGGACAGTTAGTTGAGGTTTTAGTGGTTTAGTTAGTTTTATTAATAGTTTAGTAGTTATTTACTTTGTTAAGTAGTTGTATATATATACATGTTAGTATAATAGTTCGATATATATACTTGTTAGATTAGTAGATATATATATATGTATGTAGTATTGTATCTTTGTATGTATGTAAGTATTAATGGTAAGTTAGTATTATAGTATTGATATGTATTATATGTTAGGTAGTTAGTTGTATTTTAATAGTTTAGTTAATGTTAAGTATATAGCTAGTGTATTGGTATGATAGTTATAGTTTAGTTTTGGTAGTGAGCTATATATATTAGGATTTGAATTACCTTGTGATACCAAGGTAAAGTCAAGGTAATTGGTGGATACTCAAGGTATAGAGTTTGAGTGTCAAGATGGGTGTAGGTAGTAAGATACGCATTGGTTCAAAGCCAAGGTATCCAAGTTGCATTAGTTAGCTAAGATTATTATATGTATTGTCTTGTATATATAGATAAATTAGTATTTTTATATCTAAAAACCTGCATATCCTACGATACGGTGCTTTGTGTGTATCCTAGTATCTTGGCATATCTAGTGTAGCCTAGTTGCATAGTATATGGACCTAATATCCTAGTATTGGACTCATATAACCTAAAAATAGCTAGTTTGACCAAGTTGACTAAGTTTGACGTAGAGTTGACCCAGTTTGACCATTTTGACTTGGAAATAGCTTTATGACCCAGAATTGAAATAGTTTAACTTAATTTTATTCCAAAACCTTGTATTAATATAATATTTTATATAGGTCTGTGTGATACCAGTTCGGACAGAGTTTGACATTCATTGTTCTGGATCACAGGCGAGTACATTCTCTGATAGTTTTTAATATTTGATAATTACTATAATACAAGTATTTAGAAATATTTTACATGACTCTTGACACATTGGTACACGGACTAGTATACACATGGATCAGTCATGGGATATTATTTATAGTTTCATTGTTCCTTGTGTTCTCATATGGTTAAAAAGTAATATTTAATATTAGACAATATTCAATATTCAATATTCAAAGTTCAATGTTCAATGTTTAATGTTTACAATGCCTTGAGTATCTTACATCGTAATGTGTCATGGTTGGATCCATTGTACTAGTCGGAAAAAGGGGAAGTGTTAGCTAGATATGTGATCAAATCCTAGACAATGTTTCAATGTTTAACTTAGACAATGTTTATCCAACGTTAAGTAGACAATGTTCAACCCAAGCCGATCACATATCTAATTAGTATTTCAAACACTTACTATAGTTACAGTTCTTCACCATATTCTGGTTTACTGTCTTATTCTATTTTATTGTCTTGTTCTATTTCATCGTGATCAGTATATACCATATTGCTCTTGTTTACCTGTCTCTTTTACCATAGTATGATATTGTTTATTATTTTTTGTCTTGTATTATATTCTTTATTTCTATTTATAGTCATTATCAACTAATTGGAACTACTATTGGGTTGTACTTTGCTCCAATCCTGACTGGATATATTTTCAGATGAATGGTTAGTGATGTTGTGTCCCACTTACTACGTGCCAGCAGATGGAGTGTCACCTGAGGATGTAGTGCCAGATACTGAGGCCATTTAGATTTTTATATCTTGTAGTAGTTGTTTCTAGTTAGTTTGTGGATTGTATTATTATTTTGAGATCTTGAGTTGTGTTTAGATGTTGAATTAGACATGTGATGTATTGAGACTTGTATTTCTTTTCTTTCTATTCCATATCGTGCTCACATCTTCCTTTAGTTTTTATATGTGATTGAGTATTGACTATCTTTATTATATCATCATATTTCTCCTCCATTTGGAGTTGAGATGGCATGGCAGGTATTATATATATATATATATATATATATATATATATATATATATATATATATATATATATTATGTGAATATTAGATAGTATAGAAGACCGAGACAGCGTTCTACCGTCGATGCTGTGGCGTAGGCTGAACATACCTACGTACTCGTGCCCCTATACCGGGTGCGGGTCGTTACATCATTCCATTACATTACCTGTTTACTCTAGTTCATTCCATTTTTTATGGCTAGTTATCTTGTATTCTTTATTATCTGTTATATATGCACTATTATGTATTTGGAACTGCTTTCAGAGATATGTACTTCTCACCAATCCTGACTAGATATATTTTTTAGATGACTGGCTTGTGGTTCAGTATTCCACTTATTACGGGCAGCTGGACGGTAAGCCATTAGAAGACTCTCCCCTAGAGCAGAGGACTTAGTGCCAGTGTCTCAGGAGGATTAGTTATATTTATATTTTTGGATATTGTATTTGTCTTATTCTATACTCACGGCATGTATATATATTATTTTGGACTTATGGATGTATTGTGACTCTTATTTCCTCTTTTTATTCCATATCGTGCTTTCATCCTCCTTTAGTTTTATTTTGTGATTGAGTATTGTTTATCATTATTATATACCATATTGTTCCTTCGTTGGGAGTTGAGATGACATTAACAGGTGTCATATATATATTGTATGAGATATTTAGATGGTATGGTTGACCCTAATAATGTTCTACCACCGATGCTGCAGCTTAGGCTGTTCTTTATTCACTACTCGTGCCCTTATTCTGAGTGTGGGTCGTGACACATTTTTAGTGGTGGCCCATGCAGGTCCAAAGTCACAATTAGAGTGATATCATAGTGTCATGCCCCAGTCCCAAAATATGTAGGACTAGGACACATAAGCATGCTAGCCGTATAAATATGGCACTCCAATATATGGAAACCATAACACACGTACGCTGTAATATGAATAACAATTCACAAGTGGTAAACATATATATCTCAGAGCATAACTAAATCTCATCCACAGAAATCATATATAAATAAATGACTAGTATCTATAAACTAGATCTCAATATGAGGTATCTCAAGATAACAGTTGAATGGAAACAAATCCACTACCGAACTAGAATAAAGAATAAGCAAGATAAATACAATATGAGTACAACAACTACCAACTACTGAGACTCGAAGAGAAGACCTTCTCGGAATATAAGTAACTAGTCCGGATCTGCGCTCCTGCGAATCCTTATGAATATCTACACCTGGAAAGGGACCAGGTCCTCAGAGGGACATAACAAGATACATAAAAGTATGTCATAAAGTAAATACTGAATAAATAAAGGGGTGCGCTAACCATCTAAGTGAATGCAAATTTGAGGACAACTTTGAGTGTATGGGAAAGTGTAGGCTAGACATATGCTGACGTAATTCACCAATCGTGACAACTGGCTAGTATATGCCACATATGCCCCCAAACAAGGGCGCTGTATAACGTCCATCTCCGAAGAGCATGGCATCTGCATAATATAACTTCCATATCACCCCGAAGAATGTGGCATCTGAATAATATAACGTCCATATCACCCCGAAGGGTGTGGCATCTGCATAGTATATAACGTCCATATCACTCTGTCGAGTGTGGCATCTGAATAAAGGAAGTGGGTGTCCCATACGCCTACAAGGCGTCCTCCCCGCCCAATGATCTATGCATGTTGTATCCACAACACGCCTTAGCTACTACGCCGAGGCATCGTAACTCTGGCTCATACTCTATCGCTAGAACAATAGCCCAACCTTACAACCAAACAAGGACAACGATTGGGCCATCGTACCACGATAGTCTATGCTCTGCCTACTAATAACTGCTAAGTCTTCTAACATGCATCACGATTAGCAGTTATGCCCTATCCGTCGCACGCCTACACGTACAAGTAGCCAACCGCATACGCAAGTCCGTGCCCTACATGAGACTCACAACACGTGTAAGAAATGTGTCAAGGCCTGGGGAGTGATACCGATAACTCCATAACTTTAGGTGGGTCTACTAGACACTAGGTCAGACCCAAGTCCTAACGTCAACGCATTCGTTGACTGCACCCGAGTCTCTCTCGGACGCACACAGTTTATAATCTAAAACAATTAAACATGAAACTAAATATATAACTAAATTTAAATAGTACAATAAGGCAAGGTATACTTGCCTGGCAAGAGAGCTGCAAAATGTAACGTCCAGATGTCAAACACCAAGAGTCAGAAACTACGTTCTCAGAATAAACATCTCCGGATGCTGAAATAAACATCACCAACGTTCCCAAAATAAGCAAAATAGCTAGAAAACACTCACCTTTCGTCCAATTTGGACACAGGGACAAAACAGTAATTTCGGGTCAAAATGGCTTCACATGTAGGCCACCTTGCACCGAAAAGTGTGTCAGGGGCAACGGTCTCTAAATGGGACAAATTATAGGTCAAACAAATTTTAAATGTCAGTACGAACTCAACGGTATGTCCAAATCCGGTGAGCCAAACACAATTTTCTCCAAAAAGTCAACCGTGGGGCCCGCCAATTGGCAACTTGGTCAACTATCTCTGAATTGCTTGAAAATTGGGTCACAGGACCAACGCGATACCACGAGTCCAGTAGCATAAGTTTCGTCGCATTCTGACTAGCGTGCACTAAATGCGCAGGACTTTTACAAAAGTTGTGACATGGGAAATTTTTGCGGATACGGGTTGATTCCGACGCACAACCGCGTCCAAATTAGTTTTTGCGAAAGTCCACATGTCTGGGTATACCGCGCACACCTTTTGGTACACTTGGTACACGATGGGCCGGTCCTGTTTGGTGGGGCGCGCTCCGTATCGAAATTTCTAGAATTTAGAAAAAAATAGGTTTTCGGGGTTTTCTAACTGATTTATTTCTACACACAGTAATTAATAAATTATTATATTTGACAGAAAATAAACTAGGTCAAGTGGTCTTCGCATACCAAAAAGAAAAACTGGATTCGGATCTCTGTGGTGGGAGATATGAATCCGTGAACAGCAGTTTTCTGCGATACCCAAAAGTTGACGTTTTTTGCCAACTTGGTCGCTATTTTTGCCTAGGTTTACGTGCTATTCGAGGTCAACTATCATACAAATATGGAAGGGGGTTAAGTCGGGATCAAACCGATGAAGACGGGGTCAAGTTTGGTCGAGCGAGGACGCGGAGAACGGAGCGTGAACATAGGTACACTGTAGTCAAATTCTGGCCTTTGCGTGGCGTCGTGGTTGTGCGATTGCGCGGCGCTCCGGCTGCTCTGGTTGGGCAGGCGGCGAACTCAGGTGGCGCGGCGGCGGTGCAGCTAGGTCGAGGGATTGGAGAATAGATTTAGGATTAGGGTTTGGGAGATGAGGTATATATATATAAAGAGAGATGTCGAGAGAGCGGGTCGGGGGAAGAGGGTCCGCGCGGGGTTTGGGGTGATGGGGTTGCGGGAAATAAATGGGCTGCTGCTGTTGATGTTTGTTTAGGGCTAATGGGTTAAATGGATTAGCGGGTTTTGGTAAGTAAGTGTTTAGGTTAGGGTTCATTAACCTTTTCTTTTCTTTTTTTTCTCTTTTTCTTTTATTTCTTATTCCTTTCTTTTCAAATTTCCATTTCAAATTAATAAGCATTAAATATATATATACATATATATATATATAGAAAAATTCTAGAAATTATATTTGTGCATACCATTAAGCTATCAACTGTCCATAGGGTCTCCTACATGGAATAAATTAGGAAAAATTTATAATGGCTCCATAAATCCCCAAAATGCATAAACACCTAAAATAAAAATGAAGAAAATTTATTTCCTCTATTTAGTTCATAATTACCATAATTCATTTAAATAATTAATAAAAATTAATTAATACGGTTTTTAGAATTAGGGGTTTTACACATGGTAGTGCTCATCTAGAGCACTGTTAAAAGGCTATTTTAGGATATAGGATATAGGATATAGGCGGAGAGTATACTCAATCACAGCTAGGAACCCTTCCAATTCATTCAGTTGCTATCCTTATCTACTTGAATGCTTGCTTTACTTTAAATAATTTTGTCCTTCTTTGATGATATCATATCTTACTCAATATTGATTCTTTGTTTCAATCTATCTTCAGGATTCCGTCGAAGATGCGTTCCCAGCGCTCAGTGTCACGCCCCAGTCCTAAAATACATGGGACCAGACAAGTGGCAATGGCCAGCTGGTATAACTCTGTAGGGCTTTCCAATTTAATAAATCCGACGAAGTGCACTTACGCTGTCCACGGTCAAGTCATCAAGCAAAAAAATCTAATTCCAAACATGTAACAACTAAACTAAATATCAATCCATGGTAAATAAATCTCAAAAAGGAACGATATGCATCATCAGTATGCAGCCCAATAATACATCTGTTCGAATAGGCTAAAAGAACAATATAGGCCTATAAACACTAGGCTATAAAAGCTGAATCAAAAATAGAAAGAAGTATATGACTGTAATAGCTGAAAAATGTAAAGATACCTGCAATGATGTCCACACTCCACTAGATCAAGCATCATACAAACTGCACAAATAACCTTGAAGGGAACCAGGGCCTCGAGGGTCGTAACAAGATATAAAAGGTATATGCCATAATATAAATACTGAGTAAAATAAATCAGGGTGAACTGTCCTCCTAAGGGAATGCAATTTGAGGACAACTTAGTGCGTATGGTAAGTGTAAGCTAGACATATGTTGACGTAATTCACCAATTGCCGTGACTAGCTAGTATATGCCACATATGCCCCCCATCTTGGGGCAATCTGCATATATAATAACGTCCAATGCTCCGAGGAGCGTGGTATTTCCATAAGTAAATACGTCCAACGTTCTCTAGAGAGTGGTATCTGCACAATGTCCAACACTCCGAAGAGCGTGGTATCTGCACATGTAACATCTAACACACCAAAGAATGTGGTATCTGCATAAATATATACGTCCGTATCGCTCTAAAGAATGCGGTATCTTAATAAAGGAGGTGGGTGTCCCATACGCCTACTAGTCGTCCTCCCCGCCCAATGCCAATATACAAGTCGCGAATACGACGTGGACATTCCGTACTATAATGCAAGTCACTAAAGAATTATACAACTATGCTAAATACCATCACACGTAATGCTCACACCGATGGCCAGTCAAGTATGAAGCTTGCGTCCCTACATGAACTCACTCTGTGATGTGCAATGATATGTATCAAGTCCTGGGGAGTCATAATGATAACTCCACAACTTTAGGTGCGTCCACTAGACACTAGGTCAAACTTAAGTCCTAATTTCAATGCCTTCGTCGACTGTACCCGAGTCATTCTCGGATGCGCACAGTTATATAATATTTAAAGCAGATATATACGAACTATATTAACTAAATTTAAACAGTACAGCAAGGCAAGGTATACTTGCCTGGAAACCAGGCAAAGATTTGAACATTAACTCGCCAGGGAAGTAGCAGCGCAACAATGAAAACTAAACCTGATATCCCCGGATGCTGTGAAAAATATTACCAATAGTCCCAAAATGAGTGAGATACTCAGAAAAGCATATACATATGTACAATTTGAACACAGGGGCAAAAATACAGTTTCTGGTAAATACGGGGTCCACAAGTCTTGCACCAAAAAATATGCTAGAGACAAAGTTCTTCAAATTCATCAAACTTAGTGTCTACAAGTCCAGAACAGTGATACGATCCCACCAGAACGTCCAAAACTAGATTCCGATGAGCTGATCACAAAATCGCCCGTCATGTGGAACCGTGGGGCCCATAAAATGATATTTCGTCAACGTTCTCAGAATCGAACCAAACTTGGATCACAATACCAGCATAATGCTGCGAATCCGATGGCGTAAGTTTCGTTACGAAATGACAGGCATACACGAAATTAGACGAGTGTCAGAACAGGCCGATACGGTACTTTTCGACGGATACGCGTTGATTTCGGTGTGCACGCACATCCAAATCAAGTTCTGCGAAAGCTCACACGTCCACGTTGACGATACGCGCCTTTTGGTGCAATCAGTATTCGATGAGGTTTCCCGAATTGAAGGGACCAACTCCGTCTCGGAGAATTTTAATGTCTTTTAAAAATTATTTTTTATCGATTTGGAACTTAAATTACAAACAATAGAAAGCAAGCTAAATTATTCTACTTGAACACGTAGCAAGAGGGTCATGTAGTGAATACACCTGCAAAGATGGTTCAAAAAATAGTTGAGAGACGGAGGAGTAATCGCGCCATGAAGGGGGTTGGTTGAGGCTCCGGTCTGCTAAAATAAAGAAGAAGAAGAAGAAGAAGAAGAAGAAGAAGAAGAAGAAGAACAACAACAACAACAACAACAACAACAGTGGCAGTCGGTTCAGCAGTCGTATCGGTCGGGTGGGAGTGGGGACTGAGGCTCGGATAAGCTACTAGACTGAGGGGGTCAACGTGGGGCATCTCTAGCATGCAGTGGGTAGTGGCCGGCGGTGGAGGGAAAGAAGAAAGGCAGCAGCGGCAGCAGCGGCAACAGCGGCAGCAACATATGTAGTCGTAGCAGCGGCAGCAGCGTTCGCAGTCGCAACAGCGATTTGGAGGAAGAGAAGGGAAGGAGGAGTCGTGAGCTGGTGGTGGTGGCGGTCGTGGAGTAGTGGAGGTGGTGGTCGTGGAGGTGTGGGTGGCGGATGGAGGAGATGGAGATGGGAATGGTGGTGGTGGTTGGCGGAGGTAATGGTGGTTGGTGGTGATGATGGTGGTGGAGATGGTGGTTGGTGTTAGAGATGGTGGTGGAGCTCTGGTCGAGAGGGGGAAGGTGATGGGAATGGTGATGGTGAGGGTGGGGGCTTTATGAAGGAGGAGAGGAAGAAGAAGAAGAAGAAGAAGAAGAAGAAGAAGAAGAAGAAGAAGAAGAATGAAGAAGTAGGATGGCTGTGAATGAATAAGTAGAGGGATAAGAGAGAGAGAGAGAGAGAGGGGAGATTCCTAGGTTTTTCTAGGGATTAGGGCCGGCTAGGTTCCCAATATTTTGGATAGTTTGTCATGAAGAAAAATGAGGAGAGATGATGTATTAAGATTTGGATGGAGGGTTGAGATTTAAAGGGGATGGATAGTGATGTATAGTACTAAGTAAATGAGGAAGGGGAGCATGACCGGTCAAGGCTATCAAGAATGGGTCTTCTTCATTTGGTTGATCCAATAGGAGATGGACATCTAGCTACCATTTCATATTTAGGTCCTTAGGAGTTTGGGTATTTGCAAAAATAGAGAAAAGGATTGGATGAGGGTGGAATCTATGTTTGGTATGATGTAGAGGGAAAAATTGGTGTGTGGTGTTTTGTATGAACCATGAGAGTGTAAATGGGGGTTTGGGTTGGTGTTGGGTCTAGTTTTGGGTTAGGTTGAGTCATTGCACCAATTTAATTAAAATTAGTGTAAATGGTGTTCTTTAATTAATTGGGAGTGCATAGGATTTAAATTAGGTGGGATACAAGTGTCATTAACATAGTAGACTCAGAATAAATTATTGTCATATTTTGGGTTGCAAGAAATGGGTTGAGGTTGTGTCTCCAATTTCGATTGGAACGGGCAAAGATGCAAAGTAGGATTTAAAATTAAAAAATATGCACAAATATTTTAAAATTAAAATGAAGCATAAGAGAGTGCATTCACGAGTGACACAAAGGTCAAGATTAAAGATTGGTACCTATAGGTCAAGGGTGTGATATTTGTTAGACGACAGAAACTAGTGTAGTACTCTAGATATTTAAATAACGGTAAAGTACAACAATTGAATAAAAATCACAGTAGTGAATTATAACACCAATAATTAATCCCGAATAATACTAATTTAATCCATAATCCTATCTTTTGGTCAGGGGGTTTACAATCTATCCCCCTTAAAAAAATATGTCCTCAAAATTAAAAATTCATCTCCCAAACAACGAAGTCAACATATCTATATATATATATATATAAACACAACTTGGTACTTAGTCCTACTCTACTCTCTTTACCTTAAACTGCCGCATACGTACAGTCTAATCATCTAAGGCATTTGGTCCTCTAAACGTCTCCTTACCATCATAAATTGTCTCGTCATTGTTATCATGTTATTCATCATCCAAAAAATTTCCACATATAAGCCTAGGTTACTCAAGGATGTTGTGACACAATCTAAGTTTGAAACTTCTAATATCTATAAAGAAAATAACGTTATTCTTTTACTCTCAAAGGACTGCAGGGGTTAGGCACTAAAATTCTATAAACACAAAACCCTCAAGGCCACTTATGTAGTATCTAAATTTATTTTTCTGCGTCGAAGATGTTTAATATCTTAACATTCTTTCCTAGGTATAACGTCATCATCCTATAGTATCCACAATGGAATCACGCAACCTAACTTCTTATAATCAGTCTTAACGGCAACATGTCTAATCAAGTCAGTCAGTCATACCTAGTCTAGCAGCTCAACTCGAACAATTTCTAGGAGAAATATATGTAATAAAATACCACATAAGTCTCTACTCAATACATAGTAATAAGGATATATAGAAATTATATAATAAATATCTATTCAATCGTTCTAAATACCCTAGAATAAAATATAACAAATACAATAACAAGAATACGATTCCTAAAATTCATCGGCTAGGGCAAATTGGATATAGGTTCCCATAACACCACCTACTACTAAGGATTAGGTTCATCAAGCTCATGTCCTATTAGTCAAAAGTCTAAATCTCTATCCCTAAGCAGTTTATATGTAAACTTCCATATTCAGCTATCATTCTTATCAGACTTCTATCTTCTATTTACACCCCCTACTCATGTGTCAATATATAATCTAAGAGTCTAGTGGTAATCCTCTACCGATTGACCAATGAGTCAGCATGTGATCTAAACCTGTACTTTGTTCCTTAAAATTTGTAGCACTTCGAGGCTGATCAGCAATTTTTACCTGTGCTAAATCTTTGAAATGCCAAAATCATTATAATTTTAAAATACTATAATTATTATCCCTCAAGTCTATATCAAAATTTCTCGTCCTTGGTTACGTAACTCTAATATTTTCCCTTACATTTGTTTTCTACATACCTTCATATCTTTCTAGTACGTTAATATTGTGTTCAACTCTAAACTTTGCCAAAAGTAAGATATGAACCTCGTATCTCTGTCAGACACTATACTGACTGGCACTCCATGCAGTCGTACGATATCCCTCATATACATATATGTTAAGACCTATGTAGACTGTCCAACTCTGAAAGGTAAAGAGTGAGTGGACTTGGTGGGTCGATCCACGATCACCCATACCACATTGTAACCACTGGGACTCCTCTAAAATCTCATAACGAAGTCCATAGTGCTGTGCTCCTATTTCCACTCAGGTATCGGGAGTGGATAAAGTAAACCTACAGACCTATGATGCTCAGCCTTGACCTGCTGACACACCAGGCACTTCTCCACAAGGCGGGCTATCTCTCTCTTCATTCCATGCCACCAATAGTACTGCCTCAAGTCTCTGTACATCTTTGTGCCTCCAGGATGAATAGAGTATGTTGAACTGTGCGCCTCCGATATCAGCTCCTGACGAAGTTCTCCGTTCGGAACATAGAGATGATCTCCACATCTCAAAGTCCCATCCTCGTGTATGTGCAATCATGTCTACATCCTGGCCTCTGTCCTCTGTCGAAGTCTCTAGAATCTGGCATTTGTTGGCAAGGCAGCCTTGATTATCTCTGTCACTACCATATTTTCTAGGAAAGGATATTTTAGTAATTTTCTATTTAATTAAATATTATGTTTGATAAATAATTATTTGTTGTATTATTTAATTATTGTTAGATGTTAGTTATTTAATTTGAACTTATGTTAGTGGACCCAAATAGTATTAGTTTGGACCCATGAACCAACAAGAATTAATTAGTTAGACTTAGCCCATTTAGAAAGCCCATTATTAAGGAGACGGATTAAATTAATTAAATCATTATACTAGAAGCTTTCTTCCTTAATTATTTCTTCATGAGAGGCCCCAAGGGGTATAATAGACATTACATGATAACTTAAGGGAGAGGAAAAGGGGCCAGCCTATTTAATTAAATGGAGAAAATTCTCTCTCCTCTTTTCATTCCAAATCTAGATATAGAATTTCCCACTACCAAATTTCCTTTATTCCTATTTTATTTCCCTACCAAATTTCATTCTAATTTATTTCCAAATCACTATTAGAGACTTGAAAAGCAATGATCTAGAAAGAGGAAGCAAGGATCTACAAAGAGGAGCAAGGATCTACAAGTTGGAGGCAATTTTATCTTAATTGGAGGTTTCATTGGGAATCCATCTCCAAATAGGTTATAATTCAGTTTTTCCCCATAAATTAAGTTCTAAATATGAGATTTAACTAGGGAAAATCAGCCCATATGTATAAGATACCCATAGGATTTGGTTTTGTGTTCATAGGAGGCCTATGGAGAAAGTTATGGTACTTTTTGTGTCAATTTTAGGGAAATTCCGAGAATGACATTTGTTGTGTGTGTCAATTGATCCTATAGATCAATTTGGCATGTGTTTGTGTGGTTGGGGCTCGTGTCATGTCCACAATTGGGTATGTGTAGGTCGTATCCCAATAATTTGGTGATACGTGTTGATTTGGGGGATTTTCCCTCCGACACGGGACTTTGTCCATGTCGTATTTTGACACGAACACGTAGATCTATATTTGACACTTTGTATTATTCATAAATAATATATGTGACTTGTTTGTGTCCTTCGGGGTGTAATTGGATCTGTGGTGGACTCGTGTCACATGCGTATCCTAGATCTAGTGGGATACGGTGTGATACTCTCCATATGTTGTGTATTTATATGTATATCTAATTATTGTGCTCTTAATTCATGGGTTGTAATTGTGCATATATATATAGATATTATATATGTATTATAGTGTATTTATTATAGTGTTTATTGTATCATAGATCTATGTATTATATATATGTACTAACAGAATATATATTATGTAGACTTTCTTCTACATGCATTAATATATATGTTATAGTATACAGTATGGGTATATATGTATATGTTTTTATAAAATATATATGTATGTTTAATTGGGTAATTATTTATACATAGTTGTTATATGATTATTTATATATATGTATAGATGTATAATATAATGTATTTATGTATGTGTGTGTTGAGGCTATATCCTAATATGTACATATTAATAAGGGGGTGTATTTATAGTTTATTTGGTAATTATATATATATATATATATATATATATATATATATATATATATATATATATATATATATATATATATATATATATATATACTTTTATAGGCTTTGGGCGACGGTTCGATTAATGACAGTTGTTGTCATTAATAACAGCAAGAAGCGGGCAGCAGCAGTTGCTGTAGCAATGGCAGCGCCATTAAGGACAGCAGTCGCTATCATTAATAGCAGCAGCAGCGGCGAGAAAGTTTAGTAACGGCGACAGTTGCTTCGGTGAAACCGTCACCAAAACAGCAGCAGCACTGCAGGGTTTCAACAGCAACAGTGTCAGCAGCTTCAGCGACAGGAAAAAAATGTCACTATAAAGCCAGCGTATCAGAAATTAGTATTTCAACACAGTTTTCAGCGACGGTTGGCAGATTTTATATTTATATGATTATATATTTTTATATATATATGTATATATATATATATTGATATTAATATTGATATAATATATTATATAATGCTAAATTCTTCATATGTATATACTTAGTATATATGTATATTATATATATAAGGGTAAATAATATTATAAGGTATTGGGAATTACCTTGAGGAAACCAAGGTAATGGGGGATACCCAAGTATTGGGTTTGGGTATCAATTTGGGATTATTGTTGAGATACCAAGTTGGTTCAAAACTACGGTACCTATTTGATGTTGTAATTGTGATTCTATATTATTATAAATAATTGTTTGATTTATATTATTGATGTTTTACCTTGGGAATTACGTATCCGGAGATACGATATCCTAACTTTTTAAGATGTGGGTTTCTTGACTTAGATTTTAGTATCTTGATCCAATATTTTTGTGTTATGTTTTAGCAACCTAGAAATACTTAGTTTACCACAGTTGACCATAGTTTGACCTTAGTTGACTTAGAGTTGACCATAGTTGACTTTTGACTTAGAATTAACTTATTGGCCTAGAAGTTGACTAATTTAACTTATTTTTTCTCGGAACCTTGTATTAATGTTGTATTCCATATCTAGGTCTTTGAGGCACCGTGTCAGACATCTGTGAGACTATTCATTGGACTTCAGGCGAGTACATTCTCTGATAGTTTCTCATTTATGATATCCTCTACGTTCATTGTATCTTAGTATAGATATCCATGTTCTCTTGACACTATGGTTATACGGATTGGTATATCCGGATCTCGTCATGAGATATTATTCCTTGGTATATGGTGTATATGGTGCAAGTATTGTTTCATTGGTTATCTTGTACATGTACAGACACTAATTCTCGGGAAGACTAGCTATCTTCTTGGGGAATCTCGTGCCATAGCATACCGTGGTTGGATCTATTATACCAGTCGAGGGTGGGGAGTATTAGTATAGATATATGATCAATACCCCTATTGTATCAAGTACTGATTACTGAATAGTGTTGATCATACACCGCATGTATGGTTAGCCAGGCCGCATTGCATCTTGCCCAAGCCGATCACATGTTAAGCTAGTACTCACACACTTAGTCATTAGTATTCTTGTTCATTGGCATATTGTTCATTATTGTATTTATTCTAGTATTTTCTTATTGTATGTATCTTTCGTATCTATTGTGCATCTTGTATATTCATATCTATTTACTGCTACATAGTTTTTATCATTGATTAGAACTGTTGTTAGAGATGTACTCTGCTCCTTTCCTGACTGGATATATTTTTTCAGATGATACTGAGGAGTGGTACCCTACCTATTATGGACCCCAGGATGTTGTGGGTTTAGATTCTGAGACCCTGGCTCAGGATGGACTTATCCCAATTGAGACAGTTGACCCTGGAGTTGTAGCTTCGTAGTATTCTTTGTACTGGATTTGTCTCCAGCTTATTTTGTTACTTCTTCAGACTCATTGATGTATTATTTTAGACTCATGAGTTGTATTGTGACTATTATATTCTTTATCTGATTCGTGATCATTTCCATCTTAGTTCTGTGATTGAGTATATTATCTTTATTGGTGGTTCATTATATTGTTAGATAGATTATCCAGACAGCGTTCTACCACCGATTCTATGGCGTAGGCTGGGCGTTATTTTTGACTTGTACCCGTACACCGGGTGCAGGTCATGACACATTTTTAGTGGTGGCCCATGCAGGTCTAGCTTCACAAAGTATGTGATGTCGTGGTAGTGCGACAATTTAGTTGTACTACTGCAAGCCTGCGATAGGATATAGGATATAGGCTGAGATACTCAATCACATCTAGGAAAATTCTTTTGATTCAACTATTCTCCTTTGATATTGATACTTGATCTCTTAATCTGTCCTTTTCTTGAATGTTTTACATCTTGTGCCATATTGATTCTTTCTTTCGCTTTGTCTCAGGATGCCGCCTAAGACTAGATCGTAGCAGGGGAGAGCAGCTTCTGAGAGGTCTACAATATCCTGAGGGCCTGCACCAGTCACTTCTCCGGTGATTGGAGTGTTAGCTGCTTTCGGAGTTCCACCACCTACTCAGAGGACTGTGCCAGCTATATCTGAGGGGCTTCCACCTCCACCTTCTGTGCCAGCAGAGGCTTCACAGATGTTTACACTGTTTCGTGAGATGATCGAGGCACAGAGGGCTCAGTCAGAGGCACATCAGAGGCAAACCGACGTTCTACGATAGGGCATCGAGAGTGCTCATCAGCTTTCTCGTACTGTTGTCGAGAGAGGAGTTCTGGTCCAGCAACAGGATGTTCCTCAGGTTGCTCAGCTTCGGCCAGGTAACATTCAAGACTTCAAGAAACTGGAGCCTAGGGTTTTCAAGGGGACGGAGGGCATCGTCTATGCTGATGATTGGCTCGAGGACATTGAGCATCTTATGAGGGTGTCCCGTCTTTCTGAGGACCTGAAGGTTGAGACGGTAGGACTTCAACTATTGGACGTCGCTCGCACTTGGTTCAGGAATGAGCCGGTTCTGGTTGACGCAAGATAATCTTATGAGGTATTCAAGGACCTTTTCAAGAATAAGTTTTTCATCCGGGCAGACAGGCTAGACTTGGGAGACAGTTTGAGAGTCTCATTCAGGGGAGCATGTCTATAGAGGAGTACATTGCGGAGTTCGGCAGGTTGAGCCAATTTGTAGATTATCTGGTGAGGGAGCCGGAGGTTCGAGCTATTCGTTTCCGTGAGGGTCTAAACTGGAAAGTGAAGATTCTTATTCCGTCTTTTTATGAGACATACTCGGAGATACTTGTGAAGGCACGCAGGGTTGAGCGGGAGTTGGGTTTGAAGCCCAAGAGAGGCCGTAATTCTTTTTTAGGGGCCAACGGCAGTGCAGTATCTGCCAAATGTCCTCATTTCCAGTCCAGACCTTTCCAGCAGCCACAGCAGAACCAGACTCCAGCTAGGGCGCCTTTTCACTAGGTACCTTAGCATCAGAGACAGTTACAGCAAGCGCCATGCAACTACTGCAAGAAGCCCGACCATATCTGGGAAGTTTGTAAGAGGAGGTTGGGAATTTGTTTGTATTGTGGTACTGAAGGGCATCAATCGAGAGAGTATCCTCGTCGTACAGTTCAGGGAGCAGCTTTAGCTCCGAGGGCACAGACGAGATAACCTGCAGCACAGCCAAGGGGACCGCTTCCGACACAGCTGTAGCATTTTGTCCAACATCAGCAGCAGGGAGGTGCACGTCAGGGATGAGCATTTGTTATGATCGTCGAGGATGACGAACCCAACGGAGATGTCATCGCAGGTTCTATTCTTCTTGATTCCATTCCAGCTTTAGCTTTGTTTGATAGTGGTGCTTCCCATAGTTTTGTATCTGTTTCTTTTGCTCAGAAGCATGGTTTGGTAGCTGAGTCTTTGCTTAGAACTTGCAAGATCATGACCGGGGGAGGCATTATCCTGGTTAATGATATTTGCAAGGATCGAAGAGTTACTCTGGGAGGCCGGGAGTTGAGTGCGTGTCTACTTGTAATGCCACTTCTGAGCTACGATATTGTACTCGATATGGATTGGTTGAGTAGGCACCGTGCTAGCATAGATTGTAGAGGAGGTTGAGTTTTGTTTGGTCCGCCAGGAGAGTCAGAGTTCGAGTTTGCTAGAGAAGCAGCAGAGTAGGGAGAAGGCATTATTTGTGGATCTATGGTGGAAGACAAGGAGTTGCCACATCCGTTGATAGCAGAGTTCTTGGATGTGTTTCCTGAGGAATTGCCAGAATTGCCGCCAGATCGAGATGTTGAATTTTCTATAGACTTGGTGCCAAGTGCAGAACCAATTTCGCAGCATGTCTATAGAGTAAACAACAGCGAACTGGTCTAGTTGAAGAAGCAGGTAGACGAATTGCAGGATAAGGGGTTTATCAGATCGAGTTCTTCACCATGGGGAGCCCCGGTATTATTTGTACCATAGAAGGATGGATCGGTGGGCATGTGCATTGATTATAGGGCTTTGAATAATCTCACTATCAAGAATAAGTATCCTTTGCCACGAATTGATGATCTGTTTGATCAGTTGAGTGGTACGAAGGTGTTTTCTAAGATAGATTTGAGATCAGCCTACCATCAGGTGAAGGTGAAGCCGGTGGACATACCGAAGACTGCTTTTAGAACTCGGTATGGTCAGTATGAGTTTATGGTGATGCCGTTTGCTTTGACTAATGCACCAGCGGTATTTATGAACTTAATGAACAAGGTGTTCCACCAGTACCTTGACAAGTTCATTGTGGTGTTCATCGACGACATACTCATATACTCGAGGACACCGGAGGAGCATGAGGAGCATTTGAGGATTAGGTTGGATGTGCTGAGGAAGGAGAAGCTGTATGGGAAGTTGTCCAAGTATGAGTTTTTCTTGGACAAGGTGGAATTCTTGGGGCATGTTGTGACTGGTGATGGTATTTCAGTGGATCCGAAGAAGATTTCAGCAGTAGAATCTTGGAAGACCCCAAGTTCGGTAGTAGAGATCAGGAGTTTCTTGGGATTGGAAGGTTACTACAGGAAGTTTGTGCAAGATTTTTCGAGAATTACCGAGCCGATGACCAGACTCACAAGGAAGGATATGGACTTTGTTTGGACGAAGGATTGCCAGGTTACGTTTGAAGAATTGAAGAAGAGGTTGACGTCTGCTCCTATTTTAACGTTGCCATCAGGGTCCGGAGGTTTCACTATTTATAGTGATGCATCGGGGAAGGGTTTGGGTTGTGTTCTTCAGCAGAATGGAAAAGTGATTGCCTATGCATCCAGGCAATTGTGTCATCATGAAAAGAACTATCCTACCCATGATTTGGAGTTGGCAGCAGTCATCTTTGCTCTGAAGTTGTGGAAACATTATTTGTACGGAGAGCGTGTGGAGATCTTCACAGACCACAAAGGCTTGAAGTACATTTTCACGCAGAAGAAGTTGAACATGAGGCAGCGTCGGTTGTTGGAACTGATGAAGGATTTTGATATCTCTTTGCAATATCATCCTGGGAAAGCAAATATAGTTGTTGATGCTTTGAGCAGGTATCTGGTAACTATGTTCTTGACGCAGGATCGATATTTGTTGGAGGACTTGGAGAGCTTGAACATTGAGGTGATTATTCCTGGTTGTGCTATACAGATGTGGGGATTGAAGATACATTCGGATTTGATGGACAAGATCACGGCAGCACAGTATGAGGATATATCTCTAAGGAGTATTAGAGCTCAGGTGAGAGCAGGATTGGAAGATGATTTCACTATTTCAGAGGATGGTCTTAGAGGCATGGGGTTAGATTGTGTGTGCCTAGTGGGGAGCTGGGTGAGGAGGTATTGCAGGAAGCGTATCGCTCTCAGTATTCCATGCATCCAGGTGCTAACAAGATGTATCGGGATATACGAGAGAGTGTGTAGTGGTATGGCATGAAGATGGAAGTGGCACAGTTTGTATCCAGATGCTTAGTGTGCCAGCAGGTGAAAGTCGAGAGGCAGAGGCCAGGAGGTTTACTTCAGCCATTACCCATTCCAGAGTGGAAGTGGGAGCACATTACTATGGATTTTGTGTCCGGACATCCACGATCTCAAGGAGGGAAAGACGCGATTTGGGTCATCGTTGATAGGTTGACCAAGTCGGCCCACTTTTTGCCTTTCAAGGTGGGTTTGTCTACGGAGAAGCTGGCAGAGATGTATGTGAGGCAGATCATTAAGATACATGGAGTTTCCTTCAGTATAGTCTCAGATCGGGATAGTCATTTTACTTCTCATTTCTGGAGGAGTTTGCAGGAGAGTTTGGGCACTCAGCTCAAGTTCAGTACTGCATATCATCCTCAAATAGATGGACAGTCAGAGAGGACTATTCAGACTCTCGAGGATATGTTGCACACTTGTGTACTAGATTTCAGGGGTTCTTGGAAGGACCATATCCATTTGGTAGAGTTTGCTTACAACAACAGTTACCAGGCCAATATAGAGATGTTACCTTTTGAAGCTCTGTACGGTCGGAGGTGTCGGACTCCTTTGTCTTGGGACGATGTTGGAGAGAGAGTTTTGTTTGGGCCAGAGATGGTTATGGATGCAGCAGAGAAGGTTCAGTTGATCAGAGACAGACTTCGAGTGGCGCAGGACAGACAGCGGCATTGGGTCGATAGCCATCCGAGACCTTTGGAGTTCGAGGTATAGTTTAGATTTTTGTTTTGTGCTTATTCTTGGTTGTTTGTTATAGATTAAGTTATTAAGGTGGTATTTTTTCTAGGTGGGTGGTTTGGTGTTTCTGAGGATTTCTCCGACACGAGGCACGATTCATTTTGGTGGAGGCGGAATGCTTAGTCCGTGATTCATCGGACATTTCACTATTCTAGAGAGGGTAGGTACAGTTGCTTATAGACTAGACTTACCACTTGCATTGGAGGGATTGCATAATGTATTTCACGTGTTACAGTTGAGATGATACATGGCAGATCCTAGTCATGTATTGGATCACTCGGAGATAGAGATGGGCCCTACTCTTAGCTATCCAGAGCAGCCAATTGAGATTCTGGATCAGAGAGAGAAGGTGTTGAGGAACCAGACTATTCCTTTGGTACGCGTCGCATGGAGTCATCACTCTCCAGGGGAGTCTACCTGGGAGAGAGAGGATAAAATGCGAGAGTGTTATCCATATTTGTTTGTACCTTGAGGTTATTTCCTAAGTTATGTTATGTTCATTGTTATGTTCTTCCATAGTTAGTTGTGATTCTTTAGTTCTGTTCTGTTATTTTCTAGGGGTAGTTTTCGTCTTCGAATTTCGAGGACGAAATTATTTTAAGGAGGGTAGACTTGTCACTACCACATTTTTTAATAAAGGATATTTTAGTAATTTTCTATTTAATTAAATATTGTGCTTGATAAATAATTATTTGTTGTATTATTTAATTGTTTTTAGATGTTAGTTATTTAATTTGGACTTGTGTTAGTGGATCTAACTAGTTTTAGTTTGGACCCATGAACCAACATGAATTAATTAGATAGACTTAGCCCATTTAAAAAGCCCATTGTTAAGGAGATGGATTAAATTAATTAAATTATTAGACTAGAAGCTTCCTTCCTTAATTATTTATTCATGAGAGGCCCCAAGGGGTATCATAGACATTACATGATAACTTGAGGGAGAGGAAAAGGGGCCGGCCTATTTAATTAGAGGGGAGAAATTCTCTCTCCTCTTTTCATTCCAAATCTAGATCTAGAATTTCCTACTACCAAATTTCCTTCATTCTTATTTCATTTTCCTACCAAATTTCATTCCAATTTCTTCCCAAATCACCATTAGAGACTTGAGAAGCAAGGATCTAGAAGAAGGAAGCAAGGATCTACAAAGAGGAGCAAGAATCTACAAGTTGGAGGCAATTTTATCTCAATTGGAGTTTTCATTGGGAATCTATCTCCCAATAGGTACAATTCAGTTTTCCCCTTAAATTAAGTTCTAAATATGAGATTTAACCATAGAAAATTAACCCATATGCATAGGCTACCCATAGGATTTGGTTTTGTGTTCAAAGGAGGCCTATGGAGAAAGTTATGGTACTTTTTGTGTCAATTTTAGGAGAATTCCGAGAATGACATTTGTTGTGTGTGTCAATTGATCCTATAGATCAATTTGACATGTGTTTATGTTGTTGGGGCTAGTGTCATATCCACAATTGGGTACATGTAGGTCGTATCCCAACAATTTGGTGATACGTGTTAATTTTGGGGGTTTTTCCTCCGACACGGGACATTGTACATGTCATATTTTGACACGGACACGTAGATCTATATTTGACACTTTGTATTATTCATAAATAATATATGTGACTTGTTTATGTCATTCGGGGTACAATTGGATGTGTGGTGGACTCGTATCATATGCGTATCCTAGATCTAGTGGGATACGGTGTGATACTCTCCTTATGTTGTGTCTTTATATGTAGATCTAATTGTTGTGCTCTTAATTCATGGGTTGTAATTATGCATATATATATATAGATATTATATATGTATTATAGTATAATTATTATAGTGTTTATTGTATCATAGATCTATGTATTATATATATGTACTAAGAGAATATATATTATGTAGCCTTTCTTCTACATGCATTAATATATATGTTATAGTATATAGTATGGGTATATATGTATATGTTTTTATAAAATATATATGTATGTTTAATTGGGTAATTAATTATACATAGTTGTTATATGATTATTTATATATATGTATAGATGTATAATATAATGTATTTATGTATGTGTGTGTTGAGGCTATGTCCTAATATGTACATATTAATAAGGGGGTGTATTTATAGTTTATTTGGTAATTATATATATATATATATATATATATATATATATATATATATATATATATATATATATATATATATATATATATATATGTATATATATATGTTATATATATATTTTTTTATAGACTTTTGGCGACAGGTGGATTAATGACAATTGCTGTCATTAATAACAGCAAGAAGCGAGCAGCAGCAGCCGCTGTAGCAATGGCAGCGCCGTTAATGACAGCAGCCGCTGTCATTAATAGCAGCAGCAGCGGCGGGAAAGTTTAGCAGCGGCGACAGTTGCTTCGGTGACGGTTGCAAACCGTCACCAAAATAGCAGCAGTGCAGGGTTTCAGCAGCAACAGTGACAGTAGCTTCAGCGACAGGCAAAAACTGTCACTATAAAGCCAGCGTATCAGAAACTAGTATTTCAGCACAGTTTTCAGCGACGGTTGGCAGATTTTATATTTATATGATTATATACTTATATATATATATATATATATATATATATATATATATATATATATATTGATATAATATATTATATAATGCTAAATTCTTCATATGTATATACTTAGTATATATGTATATTATATATATAAAGGTAATTAATATAACAAGGTATTGGAAATTACCTTGAGGAAACCAAGGTAATGGGGGATACCCAAGTATTGGGTTTGGGTATCAATTTGGGATTATTATTGAGATACCAAGTTGGTTCAAAACCACGGTACCTATTTGATATTATAATTATGATTCTATATTATTATAAATAATTGTTTAATTTATATTATTGATGTTTTACCTTGGGGATTACGTATCCGGAGATACGGTATCCTAACTTTTTAAGATGTGGGTTTCTTGACTTAGATTTTAGTATCTTGACCCAATATTTTTGTCTTATGTTTTAGCAACCTAGAAATACTTAGTTGACCACAGTTGACCATAGTTTGACCTTAGTTGACTTAGAGCTGACTATAGTTGACTTTTGACTTAGAATTGACTTATTGGCCTAGAAGTTGACTAGTTTAACTTATTTTCTTTCCAGAACCTTGTATTGATATTGTATTCCATATCTAGGTCTTCGAGGCACCGTGTCAGACATCTGTGAGACTATTTATTGGACTTTACGCGAGTACATTCTCTGATAGTTTCTCATTTATGATTTCCTCTATGTTCATTTTATCTAGTGTAGATATCCATGTTCTCTTGACACTATGGTTACACGGATTGGTATATCCGAATCTCGTCATGAGATGTTATTCCTTGCTATATGTTACAAGTATTGTTTCATTGGTTATCTTGTACATGTACAGACACTGATTCTCGGGAAGACTAGTTATCTTCTTGGGGAATCTCGTGCCATAGCATACCGTGGTTGGATCTATTATACCAGTTGAGGGTAGGGAGTATTAGTATAGATATGTGATCAATACCCCTATTATATTAAGTAATGATTACTGAATAGTATTGATCATACACCGCACGTATGGTTAGCCAGGCCGCATTGTATCTTGCCCAAGCCGATCATATGTTAAGCTAGTACTCACACACTTAGTCATTAGTATTCTTGTTCATTGGCATATTGTTCATTATTGTATTATTCCAGTATTTCCTTATTGTATGTATCTCTCGTATCTATTGTGCAACTTGTATATTCACATATATTTACTGCTACATAGTTTTTATCATTGATTAGAACTGCTGTTTGAGATGTACTCTGCTCCTTTCCTGACTGGATATATTTTTTCAGATGACACTGAGGAGTGGTACCCTACCTATTGTAGACCACAGGATATTGTGGGTTTAGATTCTGAGACCCTGGCTCAGGAGGGACTTATCCCAAATGAGACAGTTGACCCGGGAGTTGTAGCTTCGTAGTATTCTTTGTACTGTATTTGTCTCCAGCTTATTTTGTTACTTCTTCAGACTCATTGATGTATTATTTTAGACTCATGAGTTGTATTATGACTATTAAATTCTTTATCTGATTCGTGATCATTTCTATCTTAGTTCTGTGATTGAGTCTATTATCTTTATTGGTGGATTATTATATTGTTAGATAGATTATCCAGACAGCGTTCTACCGTCGATTCTGCGGCGTAGGCTGGGCGTTGTTTTCGACTTGTACCCTCCTACCGGGTGTGGGTCATGACACTCTCAACCAATGTCAATTTCCATGAAAACTTGACAACTAGTCGTCTGCTCCTAGCATAATAACCTTTATACCCAACTTCTCTAGATCTCTCAATAGGTGTTATTGGGTAGTCAAAAAGAATGCCATGGGCCTCCTGCTCAATGCGTCAGCTACCAGGTTGGCCTTTCCCAGATGGTACTGTAGCTAAATCTCAAAGTCTGTCATCACCTCGAGACAACGTCTTTGTCTCTGGTTCAGGTCCTTCTCTTAATTTTAAAAAGCTCAAGGTCAGGTACTTGTCGCGAATCTCATCTTATTGCCACTCTATCTTTTTACCTCGAACCTGAAGTTTCTCCTATTTTACCCCATGCGTACCCTTCATCCAAACTATATGGGGTACCATCTTTTTTGTAACAGGCCATCCATTATAGGTAGTTCACGATATCCAACTCAAGGCTATAACATATGTCGATACTCTCATCCTTCAATCTAATTGCTCTATTTCAGATACTAGCTTAACTAATCGAGTTATCAATGGTGAAACCACGAGCCTAAGTCAAGTACATCTAATCTAATTTAAAAGCTATATTGTAGTACTCAAGTTATCTCATCTACCTATCTATGTTAGCTTAGTCATAAAATCATCATTATCTAAAGGGTGGAAAAACCTAGGTCTGATACTGGAAGTCACAAGGCAACTAGGGGTTAACCACTATGGTCTGCCAAATAAAGTATTATTTCATGTCTCAGTTTCATTGGTATCAGCTAATCTTCTTCTAGGAGGGAGTCTAAAATTTTATTTTCGCGAGTTCATAATATCGTTCCTTATATCACTATCATGAGGCTACAACTAACTCCTTGTATCACTATCATGAGGCTACAACTAACCCCTACCATCTAGCTATGTCTTCCCCAATTTAGTTTGGAGCCTTAGAATCAAATAATCTTTCTAGCTTCTAATCTTACAAATCTTTGCTACCTTAAGTAAAGGTAGGGTTTTATCAGTTTCGGATGTCTACTAGTAGGTTAAATCCTCATGCTAATAATCTATACTAGCTCTAACGTCTAGAAAGAACCTATCATCCTACCCTACTAAGGGTAACCATCTTATCATAGAATATCACATCAATCATACCTTCTTCCGTCTTGACTAGGATCTACTCCTAAAGGAAATCACTGTGCGTGAGCATCCATCTCTCCAAAATAAGGAATATGAGAAACAATAATAATGATGTCGATAGTAAATAAATGAATACAATAATGAAATCCAAGGGCGATAATCGAATACAAGGGGAGTTTTAAAATAAATTATGGATGGAGATCTTATTCAACATTAATCCTAAGTTGCAGGCTCGTTCGGTACAGTAACGTAACCGAAACGATATGCTCAGACCTGTATAGGCTACGACTAAAACCATGTCACGCCCCAGTCCTAAAACACGTAGGACCAGACACGTGGCAATGGCCAGCTAGTACGACTCCGTAGGGCTTTCCAATTTAATGGACCCGACAAAGTGCATTTATGCTGTCCACGGTCAAGTCATCAAGCAAAAAATCTAATTCTAAACATGAAAGAACTAAACTAAATTTTAATCCATAGTAAATAAATCTCAAGAAGGAATGATATGCATCATCAGTCTGCAGCCCAATAATACATCCGTTCGAATAGGCCAAATGAACAATATAGGCCTATAAACACTAGGATATAAAAGCAGAATCAAAAATGGAAAGTAGTACATGACTGTAATAGCTGGAAAATATAAAGATACTTGCAACGATGTCCACACTCCACTAGATCAAGCATCATACAAACTGCACAAATAATCTGGAAGGGAACCAGGTCCTTAGAGGGACGTAACAAGATACAAATAGTACATGCCATAATGTAAATACTGAGTAAAGTAAATCAGGGTGAACTATCCTCCTAAGTGAATGAAATTTGAGGAAAACTTAGTGTGTATGGGAAGTGTAGGCTAGGCATATGCTGACGTAATTCACCAATCATCGTGACTGGCTAGTATATGCCACATATGCCCCCCATCTTGGGGCAATCTGTATATATAATAACTTCCAATGCTTCGAGGAGCATCGTATCTGCATAAGTAAATACATCCAACATTCTCTAGAGAGTGGTATCTGCACAATGTCCAATACTCCAAAGAGCGTGGTATCTGCATATGTAACGTCCAACACTACAAAGAACGTGGTATCTGCATAAATATATACATCTGTATCGCTCAGAAGAATGCGGTATATGAATAAAGGAGTTGGGTGTCCCATAAGCCTACTAGTCGTCCTCTCCGTCCAATGCCAATGTACAAGTCGTGAATACGACGTGGACATCTCGTACTATAATGCAAGTCACTAAAAAACTATACAACTATGCTAAATACTGTCACACGTGCTGCTCACACCGATGGTCAGTCAAGTATGAAGCTCACATCCCTACATGAACGCACTCTGTGATGTGCAATGATACGTGTCAAGGCCTGGCGAGTCATAATAATAACTCCACAACTTTAGGTGTGTCCACTAGACACTAGGTCAAACACAAGTCCTAACGTCAACGCCTTCGTCGACTACACCCGAGTTATTCTCGGATGTGCACAGTTATATAATATTTAAAAAGATATATATAAACTATATTAACTAAATTTAAATAGTACAATAAGACAAGGCATACTTGCCTGGAAGCCAGGCGAAGATTCGAACACGAACTCGCCAGGGAAGTGTAGAAGCATAAAAAATATGCGGGATAGCTATACGCGGCGTATTGAGGCAGAGCAGCGTAAACAGAGGACCACGGAGCCATCAGCATGCAACAGAGCTTTTCTGCTGAGCACAGCGTAAAATATGAGCTCGAGGACCATCCGCGTAAAGCAGTATGTCCAGGCCACTTCAGCATAAACAGGGTTCTTCATCGCCTTTATGGCGTAAAGCTCATCCACTTTCAATACAGCATTGAAGTGTACGAGGGATGCTTCGTATTCGTCGAAACGAACCTGTCAGATCGTGCAATGAACCTGACGTCTGGACTTCTGACAAAAAGTAATACACGACTACCCAAGCGACGGCTTTAATGATGGCGCGGCACTGCAACCCAGGCTGTTATTTACTGCTATTTCCTCTACGTAAACTGCTTTTTTGCCGACAAGGGGATACGCTGCCTAATTTTACACAGGCAAATGTGAGCTATTTACGCTCCGCAGAAGATAAACCGCCTGCCACGTTAAAAGATGTACCTCGTACGAGATTCGAGGCATGTCTCTGCATTTTATGCACAGAGCGGTGACATGTTCTCAAGGTACGTCTCTGCATTTGAAGCTCGGAAAACTGACAGATGCCCGAGGCACGTCTCTGCACCATGCGCAGGCCAAGTGACAAACCTTCAAAACACGTCTCTGCGTTTAATGCACAGGATGATGGCGGATCTCCACAATTAATGCTGGAGATTTGATTATATCTCCAAAAGTCATAATTCTGGCTAAAGCGTCCACATCCACTCGGTTTCTGTGCCCACTCGGCTTCTACGCCTACTCGGCTTCTATGCCCACCCGGCTTCTACGCCTGCTCGACTTCTAGGCCCACTCGGCTTCTACGCCCACTCGGCTTCTATGCCCACCCGGCTTCAATGCCCACTCGGCTTCTATACCCACTCGGCCTCTGTGCCCACTCGGCTTCTACGCCTTCTCGGCTTCTATGCCCACCCGACTTCTATGCCTACTTGGCTTCTATGCCTGCTCGGCTTCTATGCCTACTTGGCTTCTATGCCATGGTGATAGTCATTTGGCTTCTACGCCAACCTCTTCTACACAAGGGATAACTGCCTACGTGGCTTCTACGCCATGATCTTCGCAGCAGATATATGCATTTGTCCCTTAGTTGGACGTGCGTCACATGCTCACTCAAAAGGTCATTTATACGCAGGCATTGGTTATTTTAAACCGTCATGTAAAAGGATATTGTACTTTCTACTACTCGGTTTCTACGTCGACTGTGTGGTCACTGTCACTAAAAACTCTATAAATAGAGACCTCTATCAACAGAGAAACAGGTCAACAAATTAAAAGGAGAAAGAGGAGAAGGAGATCAAGAGAGAGAGAGAGAAGAGTCCAGAGCTCAGGCAAAGAGAAGGGATCGACGACCCTGGCATCGGACATCCACCCTCTTTAGCAACCCTCGAAGCGGCTTTCTGTCTTCCACGGCACTTCTTCAAAAACATCGTGTGGTCCAAGGGCTAAAGTGATCGACCGCAGATCAGACACCTATAGAAATATTTACCTAGATTAAATAAATTGTACTTAGACATCCTCGTGTAGGATCAAATTTGTACAATCTTGTTTGTAAACATGAAAGAAGGGCAGGTCTTCGCATAAGACCTCGTTTTTCGCATCCATCAAATCTTTTTTCGTTTATTATCCTAAACAAGATGGCGACTCTGCTGGGGACATCTTTCTTTTCTGATGAGGAAGCAATTGCTCAACACGATACGGTATCCGTGGGATCCGTGAAGAAGACACTGGTCGTCCAGTTCGACCAGTCTGCCTACGAAGACATGATTCGAGCAGGGGGTAGCTCTCACTCCCTCTCCGTCCAAAGCAACAAGAAGCTGCGCAAGGTCTGGATGCCCAAGACATCCCCTACCATTCCTGTAGACTCTCCGATCTCTCCGACCAATGAGGTTGTAGCTTTGCTCCCTCCGTACCTTGCACGTAAAATTCAGTCACCTGTCTCTGGCAGGACCGACAAAACTTTTGGCAAAGCCTCAGCGCTAACCCAGAAGTATAATCCGTGCCTTGCACGTAAAATTCAGTCACTTGTCTCTGGCAGGACCGATAAAACTTCTGGCAATGCCTCAGCGCTAACCCAGAAGTATAATCCGTGCTCTACACGTAAAATTTAGTCTCCCGTCCCTGGCGGAACAGACGAAACTTCCGACAATGCCTCAGTGCTAGTACAGAAGCCTACTCCGCACTCTGTGCGTAAATTTTAGTCTCCCGTCCCTGGCGGAATTGACAAAATTTCTGATGATGCCTCAGCGCCAAATCAGGAGTCCCAAACATGCTCCACACGCAAATGTACATCTGCCTTCTGCAGAAAAGCAGATGATCCCTGCAAACTATGCAAGGGAAAGCATGCGGCGGACTACTCGACTTCTCGGCCTTTACGCCAGCAAAGGAACAATCTTCCTATCCTCCAGATTATGCGAGAAGCTGATGGCCGACTGAGGACATCCTCAACCTTACGCCAACCAAAGCGGAGCTCCAAATTGCTCCATGAGAAGCCACTCAGCGTAAAGAAGGCTCAACTTACGGAAAGATACCCTCCTCAGGGATTATCCGCCACCCAGATGGCCAACCTTTTGTATATAGGTGGCGCAGGGAAAACTACGGTTCCCAACATCCGCATGCCCACTGATGGGAACAGAAGGAACAAATATTCTTCTTCTGCAACTTCTCCTGACCTGCGCAATTATCTAAATCCAGAAATGCAAGGAGAGGGGATCTTCCGGCATGTCTACTACGCCTCATATCCAGCACTCTTGTAATAGTCATAAGATTGTAATTAATTGTTGCTGCTCTGAAGCAAAATGGTCGGCTTTCGACCGGTTGAGCTACTCTCCATCTTTCCAGGAAGAAGAGCCCATACAGGCATCTGTGAACATGGCTTCGCACATACCTAGAGGAGGGTCGGGCTCAAGACGTCATCCCTCTAGAACTCCGAGCCGAAGGAGATTCAATATGCTCCTTAGGAACACCAAAGCTGGGGTGTTCCAAAATACTCGTTCGAGGTAGCAATAACCAGCTTCGTACTCCTCTGATTCCGATGTTGGGGGTCGTCAGTCTCCCGAATCAGACGCCGAAAGTATAGAGTCAACTTCTACAGAGACCTATACTAATCTTTCGATGACACCCAGGGAGATGGGAGTTTATGCCATTAGAGATGAACACGAGGAAGCTTCCCCGTCCGGGAGCGCTGAGCAACGCATCACTACACTGGAGACGTCTCTGAAGGAGATACAATCCATGATGGAGAATATGCACCAGATGATGCTAACTCAACACACAGCTGCCATGGCTCAAACATCGGTTCCACCAACCCAGATAGGTGTGGAGGTGGACTTACCACCATCAAACACGATCCAAGAGCCCGTTCGAGATCAAGAGTCAGCAATTCCTCCGCTTCCTCACTCGGAGAATGTATTACCTCCCGCTGGAGTCGCAATACAATCGATCCCGCACTACTCTGTGGTCCCGCTACCGGCTGAAGATCTGATGCAGGCAATACGGGAGTTGAAAGCCCAATTTGATGCCCTGAAGCACAAAGATCAGCTCAAGAAATTGGGAATCAACCAACCTTACCCGGCTATCTGGGAAGAGGTCCCTTTCCCTCCTAGATACAAACCACAGGCGATGGCTTTGTTCAAAGGAAAAACGTCACCAAGTCAGTACATGAACTACTTCAGTATGATGACGATGTTATTACAAGGGAACGACGCCCTCCTCACTCGGGTGTTCAAAGGCTATCTCTCGGGGGTAGCTTACCAGTGGTACCGCATCTTGGCGGACAACTGCATTACTTCTTTTGAAGACTTCAAAGCTTTATTCTTCACACGATTTTACGAAGGAGGGATGGACATGTCTATGTCCTCTCTCATCGAAGTCAAGCAGAAGAAAAAAGATAATGTTCGTACTTTCATCAAACGTTTTTGTCAAGCCACTTTGCAAATGCCTCGAGGAGTTCCGGACTCAGAATTAGTGGTCATCTGCAAGAAGAACCTTCTCCCCGTGATCTCGGTGTTCACAGGACCATATCAGTTCCATGATTGGCCCTCGTTCATCATCTCAGCGGCAGCCGCGGAGGACAATAGTCAGAAGGCGCATGATAATGGCATCATGATCTCAGCCTCTGATAAAGGCAAAAGGTTATCCTCCAACAGCGACCACCCTCGCAGTTCAAGGAAAAAGAAGCTCTAGCAATCAATACGTCCAGGCAAAAGACTGTGGCTACCACACAGACAAAACCTGGGACTACCAGGCCCATTAAAGTGTACTCTTTCGACGACGACGATATTCCAAGCATATTCGAATGTCTCATCAAAAGCGGCAAGATTACCCTTCCTGAGGTGAGACGGCCCAACGAGGCCGGCAGTACCAACAATCCCAAGTACTGCATCTTCCATAGGTACATACACTACCCCACAAAGGCGTGTTATATACTGAAAAGGAAGATCCAGGAGCTGATCGATGATAAGGCCATCACTTTGCACAACAGC
The DNA here is from genome assembly GCA_036927795.1 of Iris macrosiphon. Taxonomy (NCBI): domain Eukaryota; kingdom Viridiplantae; phylum Streptophyta; class Magnoliopsida; order Asparagales; family Iridaceae; genus Iris; species Iris macrosiphon. The sequence goes on along the minus strand of JAYESA010000010.1, from coordinate 98,800,153 downwards.
GAGAAGACGGTCACGGCCAATATGATCTCTCTACAATTTGGCAACCTGCCTCCCCAAGAAGTCCCGGACGGCGTTACACTAATTTCCTGGACGACGATGAACATCATTAATCTTTCTCCTGCTAGAGGTCAAAATCATGACCTGCTACCACTAAGTACCCAGTAGGGCGAGACTATGTGGGTTCATCCAGATCTGGTGCCAGAGATCGAGAAAGAGACTCAAGCTGCTAAGGCTAAGTCCAAAAAGAATGCAAAGCATAAGCCGTGTCACTTGATTATGGTATACTCAGCATCAGAAGACGAGGTCTTGACTACTGGAACCCGTTCAGGGAAAGCTTACCTCCAGGAGTATGGAGCCAGCAAGGAAGATGCATCGGCAGACGCTTCAGCTGCCAAGCCTTCAGAACCGGAATCCACCGTACCAGAAACTGGTCCTTCGAGACCAACTTCTGCGAACAAAGAGAAGCAAAAAGAAGTGCGCTTTGATAAACCCATAAAGAACATTCAGAACAAAGGTTTAGAGAAGCCGTAGAACTTCGATATCCTGGCCCAACTGGCTAATACACCAGCCAGGCTGTCCATCTTTGAACTACTCAGGATCTCCCAGGACACTCGTCAAGCCCTGAGTGAAGCATTGATGCAGGCGAATGCATACTTGACCCAGCTAAAGTCCCCTAACGAAGAACCCGTGGCGTGTTCTTAATGCCACAGTGTGATGGAGGTGATCCCAAATATCACTTTCACTCAAGATGACATATTGTTAAAACATAACAGGCATGACAGACCCCTCTATTACACCGGGTACATCGGTTCCATAGAGGTCGACCGGATTCACATAGATTCGGGATCATCAATCAGCATCATTCCTCATAGTCTGCTCAGACCGCTGAGGATTCCTACCAGCGAATTGGCTTACACCACCACTACGATTGTGGGTTTCAACGCTGGAACAAGTAAGCCATTGGGGAAAATCTGCCTGAGGATCCAAATTGGCAACCTTAGATCAATGGCTACATGCTACGTCACTCAGAGGTGTCCTACAAAATTCTGCTAGGTAGACCTTGGATCCACGACCACAACATCGTTCCTTCAACTCTACACCAATGCTTTAAATATGTAGACACCCGAGGAACCATACAAACGGAGATTGCTGGCCTGAACCCGTTCAAAGGAGTAGAATCCTACTACTCTGATGCCGTGTTGTACTCTCAAGACTACACGGAAGAAGTGTCAGCCGAAGCAGAGAAGGAATCCCACAGGGAGCCAGAAGAACCCTCTGCCAAGCAACCTCTGACAATCAAGGTAAAAGGACGGACTACTCGTCCAAAAGCCATGGAGCCTATGGCCATCCACCTGAACGAGACCAAGTCAGGAAAAGGGGGTGATCATCTAGTGATCACTCTGAACCAGAAGCCTCTACCCTTGGTCATCAAACTCCGGCGCAACAGGCAGCCGACTGATGTAGATACAACAGGGAACGAAGTTTCAGATGATAATAAATATCCCCTTTTCCAGTATATCAACACTCAAACTCCAAATCAGGAATCCTCCCCCTACGACGATATAGAACCTATAGCGCAAAAATTCTTGGAAGCTATAGATTCCTATCATCCGTATATATGGGAAGTGGCATCATCATCCAATGTCACCGCGACATATGGACCGCATGAGGATTCAATCTTCATTGTCCTACCTACTTGCAGCAGTCAGCATCCAATAGTCTTCGACAGCATGCTCGAGCAACCAACCACGCAAGAAGATTCTTCCGATGACGATTTCGATAAAATGCGGGTTCACAGATACAGCCCGCAAGCCTTGAAGATGGCTCAGCGCCCTTGTGACTCCTGAGTATCAACGAACTCAATTCGGGTTAAGGTATACAACCTCCCTTGTGACTCCTGAGTCGAACAAGGATGTCTTTTCCTCCTCTCAAGATGGCTCAGCGGCCTCTGACTCATCTCATGCTCTCGAGCAAACATTATCAGCAAATATGGTAGTGACAGATTCCTCTGAATCAGACGAACAAGAATCTGAACTGTTTGAGAATGACGCTTCGGCTCAGCAAATGGATACACAGTGGGAGTTTCGCTTCGAGCAGAGAGAACCTCCCACTGAAGACAAAGTTACCCAGATTGACGTTGGGGATGAACTTTTGCCAAAGCCGATATTTATCAGTAACGATCTTTCTGAAGCAGAAAAGGAAGAAGTTATTCAGCTGATAAAATAATATATCGACGTCTTTGCGTAGAATTATGAGGACATGCCAGGCCTTGATCCAAAGGTGGCTACTCATAGGCTCAATATATTGCCCGATTCGAAGCCTGTGAAGCAGCACCAATGCCGGTTCCGCCCGGATATAATGGACGCTATTAAAGCTGAAGTCAAAAGTTGATAGCCTGCGGCTTCATCCGTGAAGAACAACATCCCGACTGGGTCGCCAATGTTGTCCCGGTCGTAAAGAAGAATGGAAAACTATGTATCTGCATCGATTACCGAGATCTGAATACAGCCTGCCCTAAAGACGAGTTTTCTTTTCCCATCACAGACGTCATAATTGACAATACATGTGGTTTTGAACGTATGTCTTTCATGGACGGATTCTCAGGGTACAATCAAATTAAAATGTATCCTGAAGACGAGAAGCATACTGCCTTTCGGACACCACTGGGGGTATATTGCTATACGGTCATGCCCTTCAGATTGAAAAATGTAGGGGCTACGTACTAACGGGCTATGAGTAACATATTCCATAAGCATTTACGCAAGATGGTGGAATGTTATGTAGATGATGTAGCTGTCAAAAGCCACCTCAAGGATACTCACATCCAAGACTTGAAGACAGTATTTGACTTGATGCGCCAACATCAACTCAAAATGAATCCTACAAAGTCCTTTCTGGGTGTATCCAGTGGCAAATTCCTAGGATTTGTCATTACCGCCAAAGGCATTCAAGTGGACCCTGATAAAGTCAAGGCCATCTTAGAAATGCAACCGCCCCATAATCTGAGAGAACTCAGGGGATTTCAAGGTCGTCTGGCTTATATCCGGAGATTCATATCCAACCTCTCTGGGAGATGTCAACCTTTTTCTCGCCTCATGAAGAAAGGAGTATCCTTCATATGGGACGAAGCCTGCCAGCAAGCATTCGGCGACATCAAACGTTACCTCACTAGTCCACCAGTTTTGGTGCCTCCCGTCATAGGGAGACCATTCGTGTTGTATGTTCGAGCGATGGATCATTCTCTGGGAGCTCTTCTCGCACAAAAGAATGATACGGGTCACGAACAGGCTATCTACTACCTCAGCAGGATGATGGTCGGAGCCGAACACCGGTACAACCCAGTGGAGAAAGAATGCTTGGCTCTGATGTTCGCTATCCAGAAAACATGGCACTAAGTCACAGGCCAGACCATTCACATTATCTCCAGGATCAATCCTCTTCGGGTACTGATGAGCAAGCTAAGTGTTCTTAATTCCTGACTCATGACTTGGGCGATGCTATTAACACCATATGACATGGTATACGTCCCTCAGAAGTCCATCAAAGGCCAAGCATTGGCAGACTTCCTAGCTGCTTATCCGATCCCGGAGGCCTCCAAACTGTACGAGGATATTTCTGACGAAGTCGCAGAATGTAATTTCGTAATGGAAAGTGATGCATGGCAACTATTCTTCGATGGTGCCTCCAGAGCTGGTCCCAGGGAAAACGTGGTTTTGGGAGTAGGAGTTGTCCTAGTCACTCCTGATAAGCTCGTCATCTACCGAGCATATTCTTTTAGCGAGCCCTGTTCTAACAATGTGGCAGAGTATAACGCTCTACTAATCGGGCTCCAAGTCGCTAAAGAATTGGGCGTCGAATCTCTGGAAGCTTTTGGTGATTCTCTGCTAATCGTCAACCAAGTAAGAGGAATATATGAAGTCCGGAATCCAGACCTCATCCCCTATCACCGAGCAATGGTGGAGATAGCCATGATATTTAAAGGATTCTTCCTAGAGTATGTCCCTCGATCTCAGAATCTGGAAGCTGACGCTCTAGCCAATCTAGCTGCAGATTTAGCTACCCCTATAAGAAGGCAAAATTCGGTAATCCTTCTTAACAGAGATTTATTTTGTGTGAAAAACAACTTTCACATAGAATACAGCTACGCACTGGACACAGATCTTCCAAGGAGAGACTGGAGAAGTCCCTTTATAGACTTTGTAGCATACGAAATCTTGCCAGAAGATCCTAAAAAAGCGGTATCCGTCAAAAGACGATCATTACGCTTCTATTTTGACGCATCTTCACAATGTCTATATCGTCGGTCTTATGACGGACTATTATTACGATGTCTCTCTGGTGACGAAGCACAACGGATTATCCGTGATGCCCACGACGGCGTATGCGGAGCGCACCAACCCGATCCTAAGCTACAAGAACGTATCAGAAGAATGGGCTATTACTGGCCTACTATGATCACAGATACAATAAAGTATGCAAGACAATGCAGGGCCTGTCAGATCCATGCAGACTTTATCCATCAACCTCCTGGGTACCTGCATCCTACGGTTGCATCCTGGCCTTTTGAAGCATGGGATATGGATATCATTGGTCCTATTCACCCGTCTTCTTCCAGAGGTCACCAGTTCATACTGGCCATCACGGATTACTTCTCCAAATGGGCGGAAGCGATCCCTCTCGCTGAGGTAAAGGCATCTAATGTGATCAGCTTCATCAAACATCATGTCATTTATCGCTTCGGATACCCCGAAGGATAATCCATGACAATGGGCCTCAATTCATCAGCCAAGCGTTTCATCGATTTTGCGATAAAAATTGGATACATAATGTCGCCTCGACGACAAATAATCCTGCTGCTAATGGTTTGGCGGAAGCTTTCAACAAAACCATTATCAAGCTCTTAAAGAAGTTCAACTCGTCAAACAAAAGGGATTGGAATGAGAAGCTGGGAGAATGTCTCTGGGCATACCGCACAACGGTACGGACACCGACAGGTTGTACCCCATTCTCATTAGTCTACGGGAGCGAAGCAGTTCTCCCCATCGAGATCCAAATTTCGTCACTCAGGATAGCCATGGCTAATGAGCTGACTCAAGAAAAGAACAACCTGTTAAGGCTTCAAGAGCTAGAAGGATTAGACGAAAAATGCCTCCAAGCTCAACAGCGCATCGCGCTCTACCAAGCACGCATTTCCAAGGCTTTTAATTAAAAGGTAAAGGAAATGGTGTTCAAAGTCGGCGAGCTAGTTTTAGCCGTAAGAAGACCGATGATTCTTACTCACAGGAGTAAGGGCAAATTTTAGCCCAAATGTGAAGGCCCTTATGTGATCAAGACGACGTTCTCAAACGGCGCTTACAGATTAGCCCAGCCTAATGGAGACCTGCTAATGGCTCCTATCAATGGCAAATTCCTGAAAAGGTACTACGCTTAACCTCCTCCGCTCAAATGGAGTATGATGAAGGTCTTATTCTAACAAAACTACGTCCAAAAATGATTTTAGCTAGGAGCATATTCTATCATATAACCTCTGAATAGATATGTCCCGCTGAAACTTACCGAGAGTATATCATGTTCATATTAACTCTGATATCACTTTTTACCCAAACCTGTCATTTATATTACAAAATGATGGGTCCACAAAAGTCAGATGAAAAGCCTCTTTATTATTCCCAAAAAGGAGCAGAAATACATTGAAAAGCAAAAGCAAAAGTACATCATTTTGGGGGAGCAGTCAGGTCGTGAAGCCGTTGCGCCAGTGCGGCCATCCTCTCAGTCCTGGAATCCAAGACATCATGGCGAGCCCGCTCCAGCCGTACCTTATCATTGCTCATGAGGGACAGTTCGGCCCTAGCCCGAAGAAGACCAGCACGGGCAATTTCTGCACGCCCCAAGTTCTGTTGTGCTACGCCCAATCGGCTATCCACCACAACTAGAGCTTCCGACGACTGAGAAGCCCACTCTTTTGCCTGAGCGAGTTTCGTTTCCAGCCTGAGGGCCCTCGCTACATTCGATTCGTGCTCGGCCTGGTACTTCGTTCGAAGAGCAATAGTCTCCTCCAGGACGACTTTTCCTTCATCTATCTCCTGTTGATATGTCTAGATAGATTTATTTACGCCTGCCATCTGTTTGGCAAGCCGCGCAGTCATGGAGTCGTATCTAGCCTGGACCAGATCTTCAACATTGTCTTGAGCTAGCTGCAAGTATTCGTTAATGGGATGCTCCAAACCATTAACTATCTCCTCCAGCGTCTCAACTAGCCCAGTGTTGTCGAATTCTCGGATCGGTGCTATCACGGACTGGGAGGACCTCTTCAGCGACACAAAGCTCAGATTCTTCACCAACACCATTGATATTAATATTTTCAGAGTGTTGTAGAATATGTCGGTGAACTGCTCGATCAGCGCAGCTAGATCCGAACGGTCGCCGGGAGTGGCCTCAATATTGGCGTGTCCCCCTCCAGGAACAACCGTAGACGATATGGCCACGGCTGTCGCCTCAACAGGTGGTGCGATAAAAGATGAAGCGCCAACACCGGACGAAGGTACCAGCATACTCATAGGAGGCATTGTCGCAATGACAGGCTCATCCTGCTCTTGAGATATCGGAATCTCGTCAACCGGAGAGCCGGCACCCGAAGATGTCTCCTCTTCAAAATCAGGCACCTCCGTGTCACCACCAGGACCTGACACAGAGCCGAAAAGTGCATCTACACTGCCCTCCCCGAAGATGTCTTCCCCTGAAAAGAAGACAAAAGGAAGTTAATATCAGCATAATGTTAACTTTCCTAAAAAAAGGCGCGAAGATGACATTTACCCATGGCCGACGGCATATATGTCGCATTTGCAGCCTGTACAACTAAATTATTCCTTAATGATGTTAGGCAAGCTATTATACCTGGAGAAGGGGGTGCTCTAAGAAGCACTGGCGAATGCTCTTCCAGGTCCTTGTCAAATTCCGATCGAGGCTCATCGACTGGAATCTCGCCAGACGCACTAGCAGACACGGCAGGAGTCTCTCCCGATGACGAGCCACATAAAGGTATTCTCAGCCCTGAAGGCGACCTCGTTCCACTACCTGAAGCAGTAGCAGCGACGACGGCCTCCAGCAGAGATTCTCCGGCACCACCAGCCGGAATATTAGAGGGTCCCTCTCTAAAAGGAGAGGAACCCCCAATCAAAGAATCATCCCCAACATGGGGAGATGCAAGCTCACTTCCAGGAGCCTCAACACCAAGGATCCGGAGAGGACGATTAACCATCTTCTTCTTCCTCTTACGAGGGGAAGTCTCCTTCGGAGTAGGGGCCCTTCGTTTCCCAGAAATCGCCAAAGGGCCTACAGGTAGAGGAACTTTACCCCTCGATACCGCCACCAGAGGCTCATCTGGATTGACGAACTCCTCACCCTCGTCAGAAAAAATCGATGGGACTTCGACTCTTCCCCCAGACTTGGAGGAGGGCACCCTAAAACTTCCATGCATGTCAAAATCGCGATAGAAGGTGTTTTTTGCCACATAAAACTGGGCATACGAGTGCAGGATGCGCAGCTCCGTGGAGAGTGTGAGGACAGACACAGCAAAAATTTCTCCAGTACAACCCATGAGGAAGTATCGCCAGCCTCTCGCCCCATCAATGAGTCCACCCCTGGACCGGAAGCTGGTATGGCGTTGCCCACGTGCAGCTGATCATACCCAAACTGCCTGGCAAACCGACTAGGCAGGTAGGGCTCCAAGAAGCAATGGTCTTCACTCCTGTATAGTAGATGGGAAGGTCTGATACAGACCAACCAATTAAAAGCTTCAGGAGAAAGATTGGTCTTCTCTCTACCAGAATCTTCAAGCCTAATCCCCGATTGATTGCGATGTACGGAGGGGACAGTACAGAAAAGCTTCCAGCTGTGACTGAAGCCCAGCGCCCGCCGGCAGTCTATGACCGTGGTCACGTTCCAGGAAGACTTCTGGTAGTTCAACCAGAAGCTACCCACCGAACTACTGCCAGAACCGGGAGACATAACCCTGGGGTTATAAAGAATTAACCATCCCATCAAATACAGGTATGGTAATTTTATCCTGGGAAAGCTATCATGCCGAGTCTCATCGGCGAGCAGCCCGTCAGTCATGGCCCTCAGGCCAGCTTGAATACGGTACACCATGGCAGGGAGCAAGCCCAGTCTTGCCCCAAACACCAGACGTATTGCAGGCCACAACGTGTTGTAGTGAATGCGGTCCGCAGATGCGACGCCAGGTACCACTACTCGGCGCAACCATATGGAGAGGAAGCCAGCCAATTGAGCTTCCCTGGACAGAGGCCTGCGGCAGCGCCTCAAATAACTATAGGCCTTAGTGCCTACAGGATACTATCTGATCCCTTCATCGAGGATCAAGTCCGGAGCCCCAGCATCCACTATGAGATCGTCGACTACCTGAGCATTAAGCACGCTCAGGGGATTCATAGGCAGATCCTTGCCCTCCAATACCGTCTCCGGCTTAGCAGTCCTGGACCGGTGAAAGAAGAGGTAGGACGTCCATTTGCTGATGTGAGCCAAATCTGAGGGCTCATCATAAAAGCGGTGCAAGCGAGGTAGTGGCACATCAGCTCCTGATACACTTCCACTACCCGAGGGTCTGAATCCCCCAACTTCCGGTTCGTAGGAACATACTCTTCATACGGAGTATCCCCCATCGGCAATCTCGAGATCTCTGCCATCTCATGAAGGGGCAATCCCAACTCCCCCAGTGGAGTGGCGAAAGTCCCGGTGAGCGAAATATATCGCTCCATCAATGCCAGGAACAGGTTAGGGTTAGGAGGTAACCCAATACTGGTAGCACTCATAGCTGCAAACAGACCAATGTTCTCCAACTCGGTCTAAAAATGTTTCAAGGCCCAATCAACTAAGCGAGCCCATCGAAGGTTTGAAGGGGTGATCCACCCACCGCACCGAGGGTTCACTTTAGGGTATACTCCCCCGTGCCCCATAAAATTATTACAGAAAGTCGGTAATTGGACCGGCTGGATCACCAAGCTGTCTTCACTCGGGATACTGCCCGGGTACAGTCCCCTGAACACCGTCACATTGCCGGAAGGACGGCTGACAAACGACCCCTGATCTGCTCCTTTCAGATGAAATATCTTCTACGGCCTGCCGTGAAGATCAGGAGTCAGCGTCCACGACATCTTCCTGGGATGTGTGGCATGGAAGAAAGCCTAGATGGGATAGTCTCTCGGCATCTTGGGCAAATACAAAACCAAGCTCCCGGCAGGGAAAACCCAGAGTTCTCTCTTGGGCTTCGTCTGGGACTGCTTGTCAATCATGTCCCCGAAGAGGAAGGCTGACTTTATGTATTGGTCCCCGTCTATATACGTCAGGGGCTCCCCGTTGATCATGCTCAGCAGCATTCGCTCGCCCTGAGCCGATATCAGAATCTCCCTTCCTTCAGGATACTGCGGCTCGGAGATAGGAAATGTCACGTGTGACAGATCCTCCAGATAGACGGAGTGCAGCATCCCTACGGCAGAACCCATCACGTCGGCTAGCGGAGACACATGCAAGTTAACTGCAAGAGTGCAAGAAAAGCACGTCAGTTCCTACAACTAGATATTACAGATCTTGCAGCACACGCGAAAAATTAATAGTCTGTGCTTTACGCCAAGACCATAAAAACTTGACCATTATGCTGGAATCCATTTCCTAAAGCGTAAAATTTCAAGGCTGGCAGTATACCATCTGTGCTTTACGCCAGACTGATAAAATTGAGGTATTACGCCAGAATCTTCATCCAGAAGCGTAACACTCAAATTTTATACACCAACTTTCGACAGTCGAAGCTTTTAAGCCGGACTGCAAAAGTATAGAGTTTTTACGCTGACACATTAGAAATGTGGGCGTAAAATATGAAACGTCTCTGTGCATCATCTTCCTCAAAGAGGCTATCAGCACAGGAGACGACATAGCGCGGTCATGTACAACGTGTGCGAAGGATTTTTGGTCGTTCTTCTTCATCCCAAATGCTCTACCTTTTAGGCCGGGTGCACTGCTCGTCGGCGGGATACTTCGCTCGAAAGGAAGTTCGCCTGGCCCGACCGAAGACGCTCTCACTTGAGCAGAAGAACGAGAAGAAGAATCAACCTTATTTCCCTTAGCGGAGGAGGATTGTTTCGAGGCCATTACTGGAAACTTCAAAATCTCGGAGAAGAAACAAAGAAGAACTCGAACAGACGAAGGCTTTCTTTCGTAGAAGACGGATGGAAAGTTTTTCTCTCAGAAACTTAGGGTATATATAGAGTTCAGATGGACTCTTCGAATCCCAAACCAAATCTCCTAATTAATAATCCGGTTATGATTGGGTACTACGTCAACCTATCACTCAGAGAAGGCGGACAGTCAGCGAATTCGAAAAGTTTTCGCACGAGGAAGATACGTGGTTTTTACGCTAAGGGGCTTTTTTACGCTCGACAGCTACAGATCTACGGTTTTTACGCTCACAGGCTACAAGTCTATGGTTTTACGCCCGGATGCCTTTGTGCTCGGTAGCTTTTATGCTCGAGAGGCTACAAACCTACGACTTCACGCTCAGCAGCTACGAATCTACGATCTCACGCTCGGTGGCTTTTTACGCTCAGAGGCAACAGATCCACGACTTCACACTCGGAAGATTTTTTTTTCAGAAGCTACAAATCTACAGTTCTGCACCAAGGAGTTTTCTACGCTCGACAGCTACAAATCTACGGTTTTACGTTCCAATGGCTACAAGTCTATGGTTTTACGCCCGGGTGCCTTTGTGCTTGGTAGCTTTTATGCTCGAGAGGCTACAAACCTACGACTTCACGCTCAGGAACTACAAGTCCATAATTTCTCGCTCGGTGGCGTCTTACGCTCAGAGGCAACGAACTTATGATTTCACGCTCCACGACTTTTCGCGTATCTGAAAGATGCACAGGCCAGTACAGTACATCTGAACAGTTATCAAAGGTGGTCAATTACAGGAGTTCACACAGAAGATACTCCTTCTTTACCTCAAAATACCCCAAGTACCCGAAGCATACAGAGTTCAATATTGAAAATTACTCTTCTTCATGGGTCGATTCGAAGTTTATCCAGAATCTAATCTGAATATTTCGTCTACAAAATCAAGATGGTGACTCAGTTTTGACAGCCAGTTCTCGCCCTGTTCCAAGTGATTTTCGAGAAATCACTCTTGAAGACGACGGTCTGAACAAAAAATTATGTTTATCAGAAGTAAAAGCAGTTCAGAATTCTACGCGGTTCCTAACAGCAAGACAGTTCGAACACTCGACTGCTAAAACGGCTTTCTGTGCATCCTTAGTTATGCGTAAAAGATAAGACAGGACCTAGCACTCTTTCTATACAGAATCAGCATAAAAAAATTAGATGTGTCGAAGCTACACATATTCAGACTTCATAGCAAAGTATGGCAAGATGATCATATGAAGAAAAAGACGTTCTTATTAAAATTACGATTACATATGAGAGAAATCCAGTCTACAAGGATTTTTCTCCATTTTCGTGGTTACATATGAGGGAAATCCTGTCCACAAAGGGTTTCTTATTTTTATTTAAAGATCGCGCCCAGAATCTGTTTCAGCCAGGTTCTCGCATGGGCGGCAATTCTTTACCATCTTCTTCAGCAGTCAGTCAGTGTCCGCAAACTGACTGACATATTGGTCAACGACGGGAGGATACAAATCTGGGCATAGACCCATCCTCCAACAGAATAAAAGCAGGTTAAATCTGCTTCCCTACAACCAACGCCACTCCAGGACGGCAGTTACAGTTTATCTGCTCTCGTCCCCGGAGGTAACGGGAGAAAGTACCGCTTGCAAGCGGCATGGCAAAATGCGACCCTTCTTCTCTCCCAAAGAACCACCATACAAAGTTGCTGATTATCCCGAGCAAAGGAGGCTATGATATCCTTCAATGATCCATCGTTGCAGTGGACATTTGCTCGAAGATGCCATCTTTTTCGGCTCCGTACATGCTGGAAGAGCATGATCTCCTTCTTTCTCAAGTCTACCCGACGAACTCCGGCCATCATCTCTGTGTGGTGAAGGAAGTGTGGGGAGAACAGGAGAACTCCTCAGCCTTTTTATAGGCGAAAGAGATCACCGATCCCCAATAACTCTGTCATAAAGTCAGCCATGAAAGAACGTGTCAGGCTTGACCGTTTCAGGCTTCATTCAGAGCATTTCGAGTTACGAGGAACGGTTCATGCTTCATTTAAAGCGTTTCAAATTATGAGGAATTTAAAAGCTTTGAAGGGGGTCTTGTAGAAGCATGAAAAATATACGGGATAGCTATATGCGGCATATTGAGGAAGAGCAGCGTAAACAGAGGACCACGGAGCCATCAGCGTGCAACAGAGCTTTTCCGCTGAGCACAGCATAAAATATGAGCTCGAGGACCATCCGCGTAAAGCAGTATATACAGGACACTACAGCATAAACAGGGTTCTTCATCGCCTTTATGGCGTAAAGCTCATCCGCTTTCAATACAGCATTGAAGTATACGAGGGACGCTTCGTATTCGTCGAAACGAACCTGTCAGATCGTGCAATGAACCTGACGTCTGGACTTCTGACAAAAAGTAATGCACGATTACCTAAGCGACGGCTATAATGATGGTGCGGTACTGCTACCCAGGCTATTATTTACTGCCATTTCCTCTGCGTAAACTGCTTTTTCGCAGACAAGGGGATACGCTGCCTAATATTACACACACAGATGTGAGCTATTTACGCTCAGCAGAAGACAAACCGCCTGCCACGTCAAAAGCTGCACCTCGTACGAGATTCGAGGCACGTCTCTGCATTTTATGCACAGAGCGATGACAGGTTCTCAAGGCACGTCTCTGCATTTGAAGCACCGAAAACTGACAGATGCCTGAGGCACGTCTCTGCACCATGCGCAGGCCAAGTGACAGACCTTCAAAACACGCCTCTGCGTTTAATGCACAGGATAATGGCGGATCTCCATAATTAATGCTGGGGATTTGATTATATCTCCAAAAGCCGTAATTCTGGCTAAAGCGTCCACATCCACTCGGCTTATGTGCCCACTCGGCTTCTACGCCTACTCGGCTTCAATGCCCACCCGGCTTCTACGCCTGCTCGGCTTCTATGCCCACTCGACTTCTACGCCCACTCGGCTTCTATGCCCACCCGGCTTCTATGCCCACTCGACTTCTATGCCCACTCGGCCTCTGTGCCCACTCGGCCTCTACGCCTGCTCGGCTTCTATGCCCACCCGGCTTCTATACCTACTTGGCTTCTATGCCTGCTCGGCTTCTATGCCTACTTGCCTTCTATGCCATGGTGATAGTCATTTGGCTTCTACGCCAACCTCTTCTACACAAGGGATAACTACCTACGTGGCTTCTACGCCGTGATTTTCGCAGCAGATATACGCGTTTGTCCCTTAGTTGGACGCGCGTCACATGCTCACTCAAAAGGTCATTTATACGCAGGCATTGGTTATTGTAAACCGTCGTGTAAAAGGGTGCCGTACTTTCCACTACTCGGTTTTTACGCCGATTGTGTGGTCAGTGTCACTAAAAACTCTATAAATAGATACCTCTATCAACAGAGGAACAGGTCGACAAATTGAAAGGAGAAAGAGGAGAAGGAGATCAAGAGAGAGAGAGAGAAGAGTCCTGAGCTCAGGCAAAAAGAAAGGATCGACGACCCTGGCATCGGGCATCCACCCTCTTTAGCAACTCTCGAAGCGGCTTTCTGTCTTCCACGGCACTTCTTCAAAAATATCGTGTGGTCTAAGGGCTAAAGTGATCGACCGCAGATCAGACATCTATAGCAATATTTACCCAGATTAAATAAATTGTACTTAGATATCCTCGTGTAGGATCAAATTTGTACAATCTTGTTTGTAAACATAAAAGAAGGGCGGGTCTTCGTACAAGACCTCGTTTTTCGCATCCATCAAATCTTTTTCGTTTATTATCCTAAACAGGAAGTAGCAGCACAATAATGGAAACTGGAGCTGATATCCTCGGATGCTGTAAAAAAAATCACCAACAGTCCCGAAATGAGTGAGATACTCAGAAAAGCATATACATAAGTCCAATTTGGATATAGGGGCAAAAATGGGGTTTCTGGTCAACACGGGGTCCACAAGTGGGCCCGTCTTACACCAAAAAATATGCCAAAGACAAAGTTCTCCAAATTCGTCAAACTTAGTGTCTACGAGTCCATAACAGTTATACGATCCCATCAGAACTTTCAGAACTAGATTCTGATTAGCTGATCATGAAATTGCCTGTATGTGGAACCATGGGTCCCATAAAATGATGTTTCGTCAACGTTCTCAGAATCCATCCAAACTTGGGTCATAAGACCAGCGTAATGCCATGAATCCGATGGCGCAAGTTTCGTTACGAACGACAGGTACACACAAAATTAGGATAAGTGTCAGAACAGGCCGATATGATATTTTTTGACGGATATGCGTTAATTTCAGTGTGCACGCACATCCAAATCAAGTTTCGCGAAAGCCCACACATCCACGTTGACGATACGCGCCTTTCGGTGTAATTGGTACGCGATGAGGTTTGCCCGGATTGACGGGACCAGCTCCGTATCGGAGAATTTTAATGTCTTTTAAAAATCGTTTATCATCGATTTGGAACTTAAATTACAAACAATAGAAAGCAAGCTAAATTATTCTACTTGAACACATAGCAAGAGGGTCATATAGTGATCTCATCTGCGAAGATGGTTCAAAAAATAGTTGATAAACAGAGGAGTAATCGGGCCATATAGGGGGTTGGTTGAGGCTCGGGTCTGTTAAAATAAAGAAGAAGAAGAAGAAGAAGAAGAGAAGAAGAACAGCAGTGGCAGTCGGTACAGTAGTCGTATCGGTCGGATGGGAGTGGGGACTGAGGCTCAGAGAAGCTACTGAACTGAAGGGGTCAACATGGGGCAGCTCCGGCCTGCAGTGGGTAGTGGCCGACGGTGGAGGGGAAGAGGAAAGGCAGCAGCGACAGCGGCTTCAGCAGCATATGCAGTCACAACAGCGGCAACAACGTTCGCAGTCGCAGCAGCGGTTTGGAGGAGAAGAAGGGAAGGGGGAGTCGTGAGCTGGTAGTGGTGGCGGTCGTGGAGTAGTGGAGCTGGTGGCCGTCGAGCTGGTGGAAGTGGGATGGTCGTGTAGGTGTGGGTGGCAGATGGAGGAGATGGAGATGGTAATGGTGGTGGTGGTTAGCGGAGGTGATGGTGGTTGGCGGTGGTGATGGTGGTGTAGATGGTGGTGGAGATGGTGGTTGGCGGTGGAGATGGTGATGGAGCTCCGGCCGAGGGGGGAAGGTGATAGGAATGGTGATGGTGAGCATAGGGGCTTTATTAAGAAGAAGAAGAAGAAGAAGAAGAAGAAGAAGAAGAATGAAGAAGTAGGATGGCTGTGAATGAATAAGTAGAGGGAGGAGAGAGAGAGATGGGGGCGATTCCTAGGTTTTTCTAGGGATTAGGATGGGCTAGGATCCCAATGTTTTGGGTAGTTTGTCATGAAGAAAAATGAGGGGTGGTGATGTATTGAGGTTTGTATGGAGGGTTGAGATTTGAAGGGGATGGATAGTAATGTATAGTACCAAGTAAATGAGAGAGGGGAGCATGACCGGTCAAGGCTATCAAGAATAGGTCTTCTTCATTTGGTTGCTCCAATAGGAGGGACACCTAGCTACCATTTCATATTTAGGTCCTTAGGAGTTTTGGTGTTTGCAAAAATGGAGAAAAAGATTGGATGAGGGTGAAATCTATATTTGGTGTGATGTAGAGGGAAAATTGGTGTGTGGTATTTTGTATGAACCATGAGGGTGTGAGTGGGGGTTTGGGTTGGTGTTGGGTCTAGTTTTGGGTTAGGTTGAGTCATTGCACCAATTTAATTAAAATTAGTGTCAATGGTGTTCTTTAATTAATTGGGACTGCAAAGGATTTAAATTGGATGGGACACAAGTGTCATGGACGTAGTAGACTCGGAATAAATTATTGTCATATTTTGGGTTGCAAGAAATGGGCCGAGGTTGTGTCTCCAATTTTGATTGGAACGGGCAAAGATGCAAAGTTGGATTTAAAATTAGAAAATATACACAAATATTATAAAAATTAAAATGAAGCACAAGAGAGTGCATTTACGAGTGACTCAAATGTCAGAATTAAAGATTGGTATGTCTAGGTCAAGGATGTGATATTTGTTGGACGACAGAAACTAGTGTGAGTACTCTAGATATTTAAACAACAGTAAAGTACAATAATTGAATAAAAATCACAGTAGTGAATTATAACCCCAATAATTAATCCCGAATAATACTAATTTAATCCATAATCCTATTTTTTGGTCAGGGGATTTACACTCAGGCGCAGTATCAGCGAGGTCGGTTACTTCGCCGCCTCTAAGAGCAGCACTAGCAGGCACCATTCCAGCATCTTAAGTTCAGGGTCCGCTTCATCGATCCAGGTAGGCATTTTTGTAGCAGCTTTCGGGGGTGCTCTACCACCGGTACAGAGGACAACGCCGACAGTCTCAGAGTATCTTCTACCTCCACTACCCGAAGTTGATCAGACGTAGATGTTTGCACTCTTTCAGTAGATGATGGAGGCACATTAGCGCTAGTCAGAGGTTATGAGACAGGTCATAGAGAATGCCCAACAGATTATGCTCACCACAGTCGAGAGAGTCACCTTAGTCCAGCCACAAACGGTACTACCTCAGTTCATCCTGCAACAGCCGAGGACTGGGACAATCATAGATTTTAAGAGGATGGGGCCGAAGGATTTTAAATTCACTGAGGGAATTCTTTATGCTGATGATTGGATAGAAGACATTGAGAGAAATTTACGGTTGGCGCAGATTCCTGAGAGGTTGTAGGTAGAGGCCAAAGGAAGCATAATGTTTGACATCGCATTGACTTGGTTCAGGACGGACACCAGGACCTTAGCACCGGGACTTACTTGGGAAGCTTTTAAGGAGATCTTCAAAGAAAAGTTCTTTCCAGATGTGGCTCTGACATCTCTAGCCAGCCAGTTTTAGTACCTCATTCAGGGAGGTATGATGGTGGATGAGTATGCGGTAGAGTATTGCAGATTGGGCCACTTTGTGGAGGGACAGAACCCAGAGGGATGGCCAGGAAGTTCAGGAAGGGCCTGAACAAGAAGATCAAATAACATACGAATGGAGATCCCACCACTACTTTTGAGGGGATTCTGAGGCAGGCAGAGCGGGCAGAGGATGATCTAGAGCTTGGCTCCAAGAGGCCGAGGGACATAGGAGGATCCAGTACTAGCACGGGCCCAATGAAGCGGCCTCACATTCAGCAGCAGCAGCATATACACTTCCAGCAGTCGAGGCAATAGTATCTTGTACCAGCTAAAGCACCAATACAGCAGGCACACCAAATCTAGAGGCCAGCTATTCCTTGCCTTTTCTGCAAGAAACTGGGACATGGATGGGATGCGTGCACGATTAGATTGGGCCAGTATTTATTCTGCGGATCAGGAGACTACCAGTTGAGGGCTTGTCCTAGAGCTCCAGCCCTTTCAGCTCAGGGTGGGGACTAGGCACAGAGAGCACCCGTGAGACCACCTGTGGGACAACAGAGAGGACCTTCGTTGCTGACTCAGCAGTAGAGGTTCGTGTAGCAGCAGCAGCAGCAGAGAGGTGCTCCGCAGGGAGAGCTTTTGCCTTGACCGTCGAGGAGAAGGAGCCAGTTGGAGATATCTTTTTTGGTTCAGTCTATCTTGATTCTTTTTTAGCTTAAGATTTATTTTATTCTGGTGCTTCACATAGTTTCATATCTGTATCTTTTGCTTTGAAGCATTATCTTATGACTGAACCATTGACGAGGACTTGCAAGATCACGACCGGGGGTGGGATTATCCTGGTCAGTGATGTTTGCAAGGATCGGAGAGTTTTTGGGAGGCCGAGTGTTAAGCACGTGTCTACTCGTAATGCTACTTTCGAGCAACGACTTATTACTCGGGATGGATTGGTTGAGTAGGCACCATGCTATTATCGATTATCGTAGAGGTAGAGTTTTATTTCAGACACCAGGAGAGCCAGAGTTTGAATTTTTCAGAGGAGCAGCAGAGCAAAGCGAGGGAGACTTTTGTGGAGCTTTGGTAGAAGAACTAGAGCTGCCACATCGATTGATTGTAGAATATATGGACGTCCTTTCGAAGGAGTTATCGGGCTTGCCGCCAGATCGAGATGTGGATTTCTCTATAGACTTAGTGCCAGGCGCACAGCCGATGTCACAACACATCTATAAAGTCAACAACAATGAACTAGCTGAATTAAAGAAATAGATGAATAAATTGCAGGACAAGGGCTTTATCCGGTCTAATTCGTTACTATGGGGTGCTTCGGTATTATTTGTACCAAAGAAAGATGGATCGGTACACATGTGTATCGACTACAGGGTTCTAAATAATCTCACTATCAAGAACAAATACCCGTTGCCGCGGATTGCCGATTTATTTGATCAGTTGAAAGGAGTGAATGTATTCTCGAAGATAGACTTGAGGTTGGGGTACCACCAGGTGAATGTGAAGAAGGTAGATATTCCGGAGATAGCTTTCAGGACTCGGTATGGGCAGCTCGAGTTCTTGATGATGTCGTTTGGATTGACTAATGCCCTGGCGATATTCATGAACCTGATGAATAAGGTGTTTCAACAATACGTGGATCAGTTTGTTGTAGTCTTCATTGATGATATATTGATTTATTCAAAGACCCCGGAAGAGCATAAAAAATACCTGAGAATAGTCTTAGAGACCGTCAGGAATAAGAAGCTGTACGACAAGCTTTTAAAGTGTGAGTTCTTTATTGATAAGGTTGAATTTCTCAGGCATGCGATTACAGGAGACGGAATCTCAGTAGACCCGAAGAAGATATCAGCAGTTGAGTCATGGTCTACTTTGAGTTCAGTGGAGGAGATCAGGAGCATTATTGGATTGTCAGGCTATTATCAGATATTTGTTTAGGATTTTTCCAAGATTGTAGAACCGATGACTAGGATAACCTGTAAGGATATAGAGTTCGTCTGGACTGAGGAGTATCAGGCCGTCTTTAAGGAGGTAAAGAAGAGGTTGACTACAGTTCCAGTATTGATGTTGCCATCAGGGACAGAAGGATTTTCTATATACAATGATGCTTCGGGTAAGGGTTTGTGTTGTGTGTTGCAACAGAACGGGAAGGTGATTCCCTATGTTTATAGGCAATTATGCCCTCATGAGAAGAATTACCCTACCCATGACTTAGAGTTGCCAGCTGTCATTTTTGCTCTAAAGTTATAGAAATACTACTTGTACAAAGAGCGTGTGGAGATCTTTACAGACCATAAAAGCTTGAAATATGTGTTTACACAAAAAGAGCTCAACATGAGGCAGAGGCGGTGGTTAGAGTTGATGAAGGACTTTGACATTTCTTGGCAGTATCATCCAGGGAAGGCCAACGTAGTCGCTGATGCCTTGAGTAGGTATCCAGTGACTATGTACTTCACGAGGGACAGAAATTTATTAGTCGATCTTGATAGCTTGGGTATTGAAGTGTTAGTTCCTAGAATCATGGTACAGATATGGGGACTTCAGGTACAGTCAGAGTTAATGGACCATATCAGAGCCGCATAGTCCGAGGATGAGTCTTTGAGGAGCATCAGAGTGTAGGTCCGGATGGGATTGGCAGAGGACTTCAGTATTGCAGAGGATGGATCATTACGGCATGGTACCAGATTGTTTGTGCCGAGTGGAGCATTACGCTAGGAGGTTCTTCAGGAGGAGCATCGATCT
Organism: Iris macrosiphon; assembly: GCA_036927795.1. NCBI lineage: Eukaryota > Viridiplantae > Streptophyta > Magnoliopsida > Asparagales > Iridaceae > Iris > Iris macrosiphon. The sequence continues at coordinate 98,780,349 of JAYESA010000010.1, read as the reverse complement.
CAATACTCTATGCATCCAGGTGCCAACAAGATGTATAGAGATATGAGAGAGCATGTTTGGTGGTATTGGATGAAGTGGGAGATGGCTAGCTTCGTATCTAGATGCTAGGTATGCCAGCAGGTAAAGAAGGAGAGACAGAGGCCTGCTGGATTGCTTCAGCATTTACCTATTCCAGATTAGAAGTGGGAATATGTGATGATGGCCTTTATTTTGGGGCTTCCGTGTTCTCTAGGAGGGAAAGGCACAATTTGGGTTATCGTAGATAGGTTGACCAAATTGACCCACTTTCTGCCATTCAAAGTGGGTACATCTACGGAGAAGATCGCGAAGATGTATGTGCGACAGATAGTCAGATTGCATGGAGTTCCTATTAGCATCGTCTAGGATCGGGATAGTCTCTTCACGTCATACTTTTGGAGGAGTTTGCAGGCTAGCTTCGGCACCCAGCTCAAGTTTATTTCCGCATACTACCCCCAGACTAACAAAAATTTAGAGAGGACTATCCAGACTCTTGAGGATATGCTACGCACTTATGTTTTGGACTTTAGGGGTTCTTTGGAGGATCACCTTTATTTGGTAGAGTTTGCTTATAACAACAGCTACCAGGCCAGTATCGAGATGTCACAATTTGAGGTATTGTATGGACGAAGATGTCATACTCCATTATCTTGGGATGATATTGGTGAGAGAGCCTTGTTGGGACCGGAGATGATCGTGGATGCAGCTGAGAAGGGAAGCTTATCAGAGGTAGACTACGAGTGGCGTAGGACAGACATCGGCATTGGGATGATAGCCAACGGAGATCATTGGAATTTGAGGTATAGGTTTTATTTGTGTTGCTCGTATTTGCCTTGTTTTAGATAGAGTGCTAAGGCTGTATTTTATTCTAGGTTGGCGATCTGGTGTTCTTGAGAATTTGTTCGACATGGGTCACGATTCGCTTTGGTGGAGGCGAAAGCTTAGTCCACGGTACATCGGGCCCTTCGGTATTCTTGAGAGGGTCGGTGCAGTGGCCTACGGACTAGAATTATCGCCTGCATTAGAGGGAGTGCATAACGTGTTCCACGTGTCACAGTTGAGACGGTACGTGACAGATCGTAGGCATGTATTGGATCACTTAGAGATCGAGGTTGGTTCTACTCTTAGTTATCTAGAGCAGCCCATGGAGATTCTGGATCACAGGAAGAAGGTACTGCAGAACCAGACGATTCTTTTGGTACGTATCGCGTGGAGGCATCCCTCGCCTGGGGAGTCTACCTAGGAGCGAGAGGCCGAGATACGCGAGTGATATCCTTATATGTTTGAGCCGTGAGGTAAAAAAATTTCTTGCTTGTTGTGATTGTTTTTTGTAGATAGTTTCTTCCTTAAATTTTGAGTACAAAATTTTTCTTAGGTGGGTAGGATTGTCACCCTCACTTTTCCAAATAGGGGTAATTTAGTAATTTGGCCTAATTATTTTATTTTTAAAAATTAAATATTATTTAGTGTGCTATATAATTATTTGGTAATTTGTATTATTTATTTATAATTAGTATACTAGCTTAGTTAATTGGACTTGACACTTGTGAACCCAATTAGACTTGTCATGATAACTAGTGAGCCCAACATGGACTAGGTCTATTAAACCCTTTTCCTCTAATTAATTAAGGAGTTTAAACTAATTTTCATTAGTGTAGAGACTCCCCATTTTAGTCCTTATTAATTATTCTTCATAATAAATCATTGGGGGGGGAATGGCACAATATAAGATTGCTTGGAGAATGGGGAAGTGGCCGACCGCTATAGGGAGATCTTTTCTCTCTCTCCTCTTTATTTATTTCTTTATGTTGAGATCCCCAAATTCATAGATCCCTAATTTTCTTATTCTTCCATCAATTCATTTGTATTTTTCTCTCACTTTCACCATTAGAAGAGCTTTAGAGCTTGTAGAAGCAAGGAGCATAAGAAGGAGGAGCATTGGTAGAGAGATCATGTCCACTTGAGTTTTTATTGAGAATCTATCTCCTAATTGGTACTGAATTCATGTTCCTTGTATCTTCTAAATCATGCATTTGACCCTTAGGAATCACCCAATTGCATATGTTTACCTATAGGAACAAGTGCTAGATCAATTGGTTATGTATTATGAATTCTATGTGTTAATTTGTATGTATTTTAGGAGAATTACGAGATTGACACATCAAGTGTGTGTCATGAGACCAATTAGAACTAATTAGACTTAGATCAGGGTTATGGGACTAGGTACGTGTCCATAAATAGATACGTGTAGGTCGTATCATGGTATTTTGTGATACGGTATGATACGAGACTTATTTTGAGTAATTTTGTACAATTCTCTATAATTCCTAATGTAGTTAGCTCTAATAGCTATTGTTATTTATATTGGATATGTGGGAATATTTATCATGAATAATTGGGAGTTTTGGTGTGTCACTTGGATGTGTATATTAGTGTATCACATTAATGCCTATTAAGTATTTATTTAAATGACTAGTGTGTGTGTGTGTGTGTTGCTATAGTATGTACATGATATATATAAGTATATATATGTATATGTGTTAGTGTGTGTTATGATAATAATACCTGAGTATGTGGAGTTTTGTGTAGTATATGGTGTTGTGTGTGGGGGATTTGTATGTATCAGGAAGTTGGCAGTGAAGTGAGTGTCCACTGTGAGTGTTCATTGTGTAGTAACTTGGGCAGTGTATTTCAGTTGTGTGTGAACTCTTGAGTTCAGATATCAGTAGACTGAAGGGGAATACTGTAGCAGTGAAAGCAAGTTGCCTCAGCAACTTGCTGTCAAAAAGTCGAATGTAACAGCAGAGTATCAGGGAATACTAATATTGAAGGTTGGGGGCTGGGAATGAGCTGGAACCTGGGTATATTTTCTCAGAGCTCACACTAATGTAGTATCAGTTTACCCACGGTTGTATATATGTTGTGTATCATATCTGGTACCAGAGAATATACTATCAATAGATGTTAGTTATCAGACATGTTAGATAAGTTAGTATAGGGTAACAATTAATTAGTTAGTGGTATATTATTAGTCATCGAGTATGTTGGTAAATTAAAGGTTAGTTAGTCTAGATAGAACTAGCTAATTAGTATTATTTATCAGTTAGCAAATTAGTATTATAATAGAACATATAAGTATTAATTATATAGAGAGGTAATGGTCTATTATCATCTAGAGTTAATTAGCTAGTGACCTAGTCATGACCTATATAGACCAATTAGCTTAGTATAGATCTGGTTTACCTAGAATTGACCGAGAAGAGCATGTTTGTGCACTCTTTAATTTAATTCTCATCATTTTCTCCATCTGACATAAAATTCCTAAATAGAATTGTGTGATACTAGCTTGGACATCGAGAGATACCCTTTGCACAGGACCAGAGGCAAGTACATCTCTCTGTTAGTTTTTATTTCATGATGGTGTATATATCGCATGTTCCAGAATTGTATACTTGATTCTGACGTAGTAATTAAACGGACTGGTACTATATGGATCATGTCAGGAGATGTTATCCCTTTACCGTGTTCAGCGGGTACTCCTTCACATGTATTTCATTATGTGTATCGGATAATTATTATCGTGTACTTCATGTTCATATACTGCTCATGTTCAGTATGCCCATATTCGTGTTCATAATATGTCGTGATTGGATCTATGAGTATTAATTGGGGATGGAGGAGTATGAGTTGGTTATGTGATCAAGCCCAAGTGTATTCATATATATATCGATTACATATCCCACGTGTAATCGAGTTACCATATTGCATTCATGTTCAACCCAAACCGATCACATAATGAACTTGTACTCTATGGCACAGTAGCTAGTTTTATCTATTTCCATTACTTGCAGTTATTTGTATCGCCTGTTCTTCATTCCAGTATATTACCTGTTCACTCTAGTTTATTCTATTTCTTATGGCTAGTTATCTTTTATTATTTTCTATTATTTGTTATATATGCTCTATTATGTATTTGGATCTGCTTTCAGAGGTATGTACTTCGCTCCAATCCTGAATGGATATATTTTTCAGATGATTGGTTTGTGGATCAGTGTCCCACTTATTACGGGCTGCAGGACGGCGAGCCATTAGAAGACTCTCCTCTAGAGAAGGAGGACTTAGTGCCAGTATCTCAGGAGGATTTGTTATATTTATATTTTTGGACATTGTATTAGTCTCATTCTAGACTCATGGCATGTATATATATTATTTTCGATTTATAGATGTATTGTGAATCTTATTTTCTCTCTTTATTCCATATCGTGCTTTCATCCTCCTTTAGTTTTATTTTGTGATAGAGTATTGTTTACCATTATCATATACCATATTATTTCTCCATTGGGAGTTTAGATGATATTGACATGTATCATATATATATTGTATGAGATATTTAGATGGTATGGTTGACCCCGACAACATTCTACCACCGATGTTGCGGCGTAGGCTGGGCGTTGTTCACTACTCGTGCCCTTATTCTGGGTGCGGGTCATGACAGATTTTAAGATTATTGAGGCGATGTATAGGGATTGCACAGGAGTTCTAAGGAATGAGTTACATGGATTAATACGAACACGATTGAGAATTTACTTGGGTGACTTAATTCATGAGTGGTGTATATGATAACTCAGGAACAAATAAGCGATTTGATGATTCGTAGAGTATAGCTTGAACCCTGAGTCATTTATTGATCGTCTTAGAAATATTCGAGCGAATTAAGGATTTTAGGATACCAAATGACGTGATTGTGCAAAGCATTAGTATAAATACTTCCAAACAAGTAAGCGAATTTGATGGAATAATACAAGATTTTATTCAAACGAGTTAGAATATATTGAACAAGTGATAACGCTTATAACGAATAGGGATTCAAGGCAATGGAAATTAATACCTTGGTCGAAAAGACTTAGTGAATCGTACGAATGATTTTGAATTGAATCAAATAAATTAAAACTTGAGTTTGAGATAGAATAATTTAGGATACGATCGGAGTATAGTGTGATGGAAGATATCGTGCATCAAAAATATAGATTAAGTAGGATATCGCTTGATGGAATTTTAGCCTGAGTATTAATGTTATGGTTTCAAATTTGGATGACTTGATACGATATCGATAAGTTAAATGATAGCACGGATTGATACAAGTAAAGAAATATTGTCGTTCGATGAAAGAGGTAAGCGATAACTGATTTGATCTGGAGTTTGGAAGAACGATCATAAATCTTGTTCGAAAGATAACCTTCGAAAATCAGTCCCGGCCGAGAATAATTATTCCGCGGGAGCACTAGCGTGGTGATTTCACGTCCAGTAAGGACGACCGAACTCACGGGAACATGCTCAATGATTATTCAAACGAACTCAATAAAATAAAACGTATCAAAGGTGGATAGACTTTGGCTTGAGTATTGAACCTAGTTGCTTGAGGAGCGCAAGAAGTAGAGTATGAATTTATCAAACGATAACATTGAAGTTGGACGAATTTGCTAGACAAATTATGATCACGGCATGAACGAACATGACTTGAAGGATTATATATTTTGTGGATGGAGCAAAGTAAAATGATTAGGTGTCTCAATCATTTTGATGATATCCATAACGTTCGACATTCTTGTCTTATGCAAGCATAACTCCATGCTCGTACATGCGTTATGCCCGGATTAGGATGATTATCCAGCGAGAGCATAGGCATGGTGATCGCACATCCAGCGGGAATGATCGAACTTGTAGGAGACTGAAGCATGACAATTGAAGAATCGTCTTGACTTGCGGTTTGACACGAAAAGATGCGCTTGAGAATACAAGTTAATCGGAAGTATTTTGTGGATGAGTTAGTCTATAACCTGGAGTAAGACACTTTTGATGGTTTAGTGAACGGATACATGAATCTTGTTGGATGACTTAGAGTTTATGATTGAGATCAGTGATTAAAAATTTAATCGTAACTTGGTGATCTAGACTTAGAATTGATATATGGGTTCTATCAAACATCTGGGGAGATAGACTATACTAATTGCTAGGCTTGACTGTGACATGGATATATCATAGATTTGACTGAACGGACTCGGACCAGGTACAATCAAATGTGTTAATATGAGTAGGATGATCTATGCTTGATGTTTATAAATCTAAGAGAAATAGGCTAGGGTAGAATAGTCTGTGCAAATAATTAATAGTTTAACCTTCTGAATTGGGGCGAGCATCGTGCGACGAATTTGCACAATGAGTCATAAGCATGAATTGTACGTATGACCTTGTGAGATGACCAAGTAATTAGAAAAATGAACCTGTCCCGAGTGAAAGAACTTGTGCGACCAACTTTGGAGTATTGCTTGAGCAAGCCATAGAACTGGGGAAGCAAGACATAAAGTTAGACTTTGAACGGTAATTGTGTGCTATGTTTGACACGAATGGAATAGACCATAGGACATTGACGCTAGTCCGTAAATCGGATAGATCGTTCTTGACGTTGGTGCAATGCTTGGTTTTAGTGGAATTCGAATAACTTGGATTTTGATTGACCCTACTTGAGGAATCATAGAGAACCATAAACGAGAACCCTGGAGATTTTTGCAAGTAGTTTGTCCGACTTCACTATCGCTAAGTTTGGTTGAATGTATATATTTAAGGGATGCCTTTAATATGTACACCCACCAGACTCGTGATATGTTGATCTCGAATGCTAGTGCAAGTGAATATGTTAGATTCGCAAGAATGAGTATAATAAATTGGATATGTTTTTCTCAGCCCTAGATCATCATTTGATATAGATTATAACATACCTTACGTTAAGCGATATATGTTCCACAATAAGGCGCAGTAGAGAACGAGTCAGAGTTTGGATTGAATGATAGAGTCGTTCAATGAGACAGGCCCAGCATACATGCAACATAGAATAAGGAATAAGTAGGAAGTTATGTTCGAACGAATCTAATGATACGGATTGATATGCTTGAGATATATTCGATAGATACGATAGAACGGTTTACGCTCATGAAGTCTCGAGGATGAGACTTTTTCTGAGTGGTGTATAATATAATGACTAGTTTCGCTCAAGTGGACAACCGATTCAAATAGCGCAAGTGCAACGACCCAACCAGCCTATCTTAACGAGAAGACTCGTTTGAGGCAAAGGATTACAGACTTGGCCCTTCAGGAGTTCAGACTTAGACTTTCAAAGAAACGCTCGGAGTATCAATCGACCGAGGTGAATCTTCGCTAAGATGGGTGACTATGATGAACATGTTTTTGCTTAGCCTGCACACTTAAAAATACGGATGAATACATACTGGTTGCTAGGCGAATCACCCCTTGTATGCTAATAAAGAGTACAATGTACCTAGCGAAGGGAATAATCCCATTATGTATTGCTTTACTAGAATATGGTAAAGAAGTAACTTAATAGTTTTCTTATGCGCTGCACCATATTCCTATGTACAGTTTCAATCCTCGTACTACCCCTGTTAGACTCGTGCTAGCGTAGCAGTTTATGTTTCTATGGTTTCGATGCTTGCTTGCTTCATGTGCTAACTAGTACTCGCTTATCTTATTCAAGGCTAGTCTCATAGATTCATGCCACAGCCTGGAATGCAATACGAAACATGATTCCCTCACCTGAGGCAGGAAGACTATCAAAATATTCATTCTGAGCCAAGTAATCGAAAACATCGAACGACTTTGGGACCGTTGGGTTGTCAGGGTAGTTTTCATACCAGAAGCTACAAAGATGATAAGAAAATATAAAAGTAAGATGCAAGTACAGAATGACTAAAATGAATGGCACTAAAGAATGGAACTAAAGGAATGGCACTAAAAGAATGGCTCGAGGATCCCGTAACAAAGAAAGATGCAAAGAACCAATGAGTCAGGAATGGCCTAGGATGGCTTGTAGTGAGGATCATTAAATGTGCCTACAACCATTGTCATTTACTCAAAGAAGAAGATATCAAAATAAAAAGAAAGACAAATAAAGGAGACTCGCTTGGTCGCGGACGCTTGTGCACAAGCTTGATTTTCTACGGACGGGGCACCGTGACCGATCCGACCTAGGAGGAAATCTGGTAGTCGTGCTAGTTATAGATAGCACGAATATGTTTGGTCTATTGCCGGGGCACCGGGACCACTGTATTATGGCAAATATATCCATAATGGTGTGTAGGCTAGCGACTCGTTCATATAGATTAAGTCAGGCTCGGTTGCGGCATTTCGCATGCGAGTTATTGCATTGCGTCAAAGAAATTTGAATTGGAGTGACCTGAGAAATAAAAAAGTAATCTGTGTAACCTGAGTTTTATAATCATTTGAATATCCTGAGTAACATGCCTGAATCTAAGTAACAAAGTAACTTATGTATCACAATTTAAGCAAACTCGTGCACCTGATTTAGAAACACGCTCGTAGCATACATGTGTCGCTTATGCGATTCCTTGGATTTTAATATATGAATATATTCATTTTTGGCTAACTTGTTTGTATCATTGGATAGGAAAGGAAGAATGGTAATTTGGTAGGTTTTGCCATGTTACCCTTCTATCGCAGGGTACACTGCCACACGAGTTAGGCTTTATATTTTATGCCATAAAACTGATCCTAAGAAAAGACTAGAAAGATAACATAATACTTGTGTACGAAACTAATATAACGTGTTAGAATTTGTCGAGCGGGCGAGAAGCCTCCCCACCAGTGCATTCATGTACTGATAACCTACCAGATTGTTTGCAGGGTGCGAGAACCTCGTTTGATGCAGAGTATCCTCTCGTGCACACTAAGGCATGGAGTTCACTCTGGAGTTGGAGTGTTGTATCTGGAGCTGAAGCACATATACAAGACATAATGTTGGAACATCGCCTATATATTATCCTAAGTTGTAAGCTGCTTGGCACGCCTTTATTGTTTAGAGAGTGAGAGCTTGAGCGACTTGTAATCTTGGCCTAGTGCTGCTAGTAACCTTATTCATTATCAATAATAAGCTTGTCTATGTATCATACTTGTGTTTATTCTATGCTTCCGCTATATCGACTTGGTGAACTAGTTATCGAAATGGCCATTTACTCGTGTCGTTCAAATTTTTGCTGTATTGGAGACGATCTGTGCAACTCTGTGGCTTAACTATTTTTCCCGCCTGTTCGGATTCATGGCCTTGTACGGGCATAACTTATGCTCGTGCGGCATCACGTCCAGATTGGAAAGGTCGTCCTGCAAGAGCGCTGCCACGGTAATTTGTGCCTAGTGGGGACGGCTTTTTCTGTGAGAGATCGGGGCATGATAATCAATGCTAGGGATCTGTATCCCTAAAATATGGGCCTCATTCATATTCTTCTCAGCGGTGTCAGCACTTATGATGAACGTTGTCCAGTCCTCGAATTGACCAGGGTCTGTCTAGAGCCTCACCGCCGGGTGTAGGTTCTTTCTGCCACTGTCCATCAACTCGGTCTCAGGAGTACCCAGGGTTAGGCTCAACGCAGCCTGTTGGAAGCATTTAATATAGTCATGAGCGAACTCATTTTTTCTTTGAATGATATACATAAGGGAGGACATTGTCATGTCCATTCCTCGGCCAAGGAAGAAGAGCCGAAGGTCGTTGAAGGATGAGATGCAGTTATCCGAGAGGCAACAAAACCATTCATAAGTGACCCCAGACAAAGCTCCAATAAAACAACTGGTAAGCAAAGCATCGTCCCGTGGTAAGTGTCCCATCATAGAGCCAAAGTAATTTATGTACTTGTGAGGTGACAACTTCCCATCGAATGGTACCAGGGCTATGGCTTATACTTGGGTGGATATACCACATTATTCCACTCAGAAGGATAGGGTTTTCGGATCCCGAGCTTCTGGCACGTGTCTTGGTTGTCCCTAGCCTCAATGCGAGCACGAAGTTCCCTGAGGGCCTCCTGTAACATGATTTTGGATAGACTTATATGATTATCATATTGTATCTTAAATTGGTCCTTAATATATTGTCTCTATCATTTAACCTTGTTATCATCACCCTTACTAGCTTAGGATTGAGATGTCTTTAATTCCTCTAGTTCAGTTTTCTATAGAGCTTTACCATTATTAGTTCCTAATGTTCCTTGGATAGTGTAGTATCTTGGTAACTTGCGGTAGGATGTGTCAATCTTGAGTATCAGTATTAATTATTGAAGGTGTAACTGTTAGATCTATGACTGGTTCCTAGTTTGGTAGGTTTATATTAGGTATCAGTTTATAGGCCAGTAAAAAACTCATAGTGTAGTACTATTTGTAACCATAGTTCTATGGTAGGTGTCAGAGTATAGCTAGTAGTGGGTATCCTAGATTATTAAGTACATGTGTCTAGTATAGTTATGAAGTTAGTATCTGTATACTAAGGGCACCTAGAGAGTATAGTGTCCAAGTTGTATCAGGATTTATGAGTAATAAGTGATAGGTGTAGCGTACCAGTTTATTGTCAGTAGGTATTATTGTGGGTGATAGTATCGGCTAGGTGTACTAGTGTAGTATTATTATAGGGTATGTAAGGGAGTATCATGAGAATGGGAGTGCAGATGTTTAAGTTAGTGGGAGAGAGGTCCAGCTAGGCCACCTGTGGCACAAAAAATTATTCTGCACCAGCAAAAGGAGATACCCCTAAAAGGTAGGGCTTTTACGATGACGGTCGAGGGGACCGATGCTACAGGTGTTGGGTTAGCAGGTTCTGATATGTTCTTTCCTTACATTCCCTTTCCATCTATTGATCTACTTGATTTCTTAATACCTCATAGTTTGTATTAGTAATTTTTTGCTATAGTATGGTTAGTAGTAAACCCCTGATAGAGTCTGTAATATCATTACAGATAGAGACCATAACCACATATGTTTGATAACCCATGAATGTTCCTTTCTCGATAGAATTATATGTTGTATAATTTTAGGTAGGACTTCCTTAGACCATGACTATATGGGGTTTTTGATTATAGTGAGGATAATGATGAACAGGTTATGACCAGTTATAAGAGAAAAGATGAGATGTGTGAGGGGTACCATATCTTTTGAACCATGAAATATTCCTTCAGTTCGTGCCCACTTCCATCCTTAAATTTTGAGGACAAAATATTTCTAAGAGGGGTAGGATTGTAACTACCTAATTTTGGGAGAGGGATAATTTTATAATTTCATAATTGGTTATAAATATGTATCTATATTTGATTTGTGTTAGTTATAATTATATTAGTGTTAGACTAGTCATATTTTTTATTGATTATAACCATTTAGTGTTAGTTATTTATAATTACTTAGTATTAGTTAATGCACTAGCTTATTAGAATGGACTAGTGTTAGTTAGAATTAGTGTCACACCCATTCCCAGATTTGGTATTCTTAAATTTGTGATATTAAAATTTTTCCTGTAGATGTATTCATATTGTATTTTATATGTTGGTTCCTATTAATTATGTTTTATTTTATTTAATTATATTTTTCTTTATTGAGGGAGACTATCCGAGACAAGTAGTGAATACCTTGGCAATTGTCATGAACCAGTACTAGGACCCGTATGTAGGATGGATATCTAACCCAGTTTACTTTTGGAACCACTCGTCTTATTTTGGATGGTTAGGATTGCATTAGGATTAGTCATGACTAGAATACCCTTTTTTCTCGTGTACATATACTCCTCTTTCTCTCTCCTCTCTTTCATTTTTATTTTCTTCTTTACTTCTTCTTTCCTCTTCCTTCTTCCCTCAAGAGCTCCCAACTGAAACCCTAAGCCTTAACCCTATACTTGGTTCTAAAAGGATGTTTGTTAGTCCACCAAGGCAAGTACATCTTGCTCAAAGTGGTGAAGGTATAGATTTTTGTATTTTTGTATATATAGTAATAAAAATGTGTTTGATAACTTCTTGATGTTCTTATTAGTTTTAGTTATTGGAGTTTTTTGCTTTGATGAATATTTTTGAGTAGATCTGAGTTTTAAAGTTAGGGTTTTCATGGGTTCCAAAAGTTTTTGTGGTTGATGGAGTACTTTATTTTGCATTTTGGCTTTTGTTTCACTTGAATAAGAGTTAAAATGAAGTTTTTATGAAGAAAACAATTTTCCAATTTTTGGAGCTTTTCCGCCATGGCTGAACTTGCTGTCTAGAGAAGACGAAGTTCTCATGCGGCCAGTACCATATACGACCGAGACTTCCATGCGGCCTGGACTCTTTGTCGCATAACCAACCAGCATAGGTCCATCTTGTTGGGTGTCACGACCCACACCCGATATAGGGGCACGAGTACGTGGGTACGTCCAGCCTACGCCGCAACATCGGCGGTAGAATGCTGTCTAGGTCTAGCTAATCAATCTCACATGAATATCCAACTCCATAAGGAGACACAGATATCACAATATAATCTGAAAATACTCAATCACAGAACTAAAGCACGATAAGATACCGAAGTAAATAAACGAAATATAAGACAAGTCTAAATAACAAAAATAGTCTAACCTGCAAACCATAACATCCAATCTCCAAGTATGCTGGAAACAAGTCCTCTAAGTCGCAGTTTGGAAAAATATTTCCAGTCAGGATGGAGCGAAGTACAAGCACTAACAGCAGTTCCATGTATATTGACAAAAACAATAATACAGTGTAAAGAAATACAAGATGGATATGAATATGGGCAATAAGAAATACCGAAAATAGAAATACTGGAGCATGTGTCATCAATGGTGCAAGTAGCAATGAACAGAATACATGTGCATGCTAGAACAATGAACTGGAATATAGTAAATACTAGAACAATAACTAGAATATAGAGAAATGCTAGATCAATAAACTAGAGATACATGTATAGACTATCTAACTAAGTGTGTGAAACATCAGCATTTCATGTGATCGGCATGGGACTGATCAGGCTTGTTACATATTATTAGCTATAATTCATGTAAGGTCAGGCTAACCATTCGGATAGCTATGATGTGAGCAATAGTCAGGCTAATCACATGTTACAGGATATGAGGTATGTAATGGTCAGGCTGCACCGACGTGAGGTGTGGGTGAGCTATGATTCATGTAGAGTTGGGTATGATCACATAATCTACTAATATTTCCCCGTCCCCAGCTAGCACGATGGATTCCAATCACGACTCCTCGTGACTGTTCTCGATGATGCCAACTCGTGTATACATAGTGTCAAAATCATTTACGCTATACATTTAGAGTTATAGAGATAATCAACATAATAAAAACTGTCAGAGAATGTACTCGCCTAGGGTCCTCTACTGAAAATAAAAATATCCTGATTCCGAAGTCTTGTCTGAAATCCAACAATCATATAGACATCGTATAATAGTAATTCAAAATTAGTCGATACACTAACATACACACAATCATAAACACACTGAACTTAGAGACTACGCTAGGGGTGCTACTTGTCATCTAACAGGGTCAAGTGTGCGTCTAACTGCACGGGTGTCAAGTCTTCAAATGCTGTACAAAATTAGATAGTCAAACTCTAACATATGTCTAGCCAGTACGTCAGTGTACATAAGGCAGTCAACTCACAATATTCAAGTTCACACAGTCAAGTAAATACGGGATATCCACAGTTAAACTAGGGTCATACAGTATATATACATATATAGTCATAACTAGTATTAACATTTAATTACTTATATATATATATATATATATATATATATATATATATATATATATATATATATATATATATATATCAATTTGATCATAATACACATACGCGTACGTATACACATATGAGTCACTGGGTTCACTGACACGAGTCAAAAACAAATCAACTAAACCTATCATGAAGCAATACTAATCCCTAACACTATTCACACATGAACACACATAAAATCACGAAGGAAGAGGGGACAGGTACGAACCTTGGCGGGCACGTACGGGATTGACGATGACTACGATGACGACGGTTTTGATGATGACGACGATGACGATGGTGATGACGATGACGATGATGATTGTAACCTCCATATCCTGAAATTCGTCCTTAAATGTTGTTATTAGGTTAATTTGGGGCTAATAAAAATTTTCACAATTTTTGGTTAATTAAAAACTAGTAACAATAAATTTTTAGGACTTTTAAGAATTTATTTTAGTGTTAAATATAATTAAAAATATTTAAAACTTTTATTTAGGTTCTAAATAATCAAATATATTTTCAAGAATTTTTTGAGAATTTTTTGAGTATTTTTAATATTTATTGGGAGTTATTTAGGCTAATAAATAATTTTTAGCACTTCTAGAATTTATTGTGCAAAACCAAGAATATAGAATCAATCCACAAAATTTTTTAGTGTTTATAATATTATTATATATTTTCTGAAATTATTTCAGACTTTTTGGAATATTTTTATTATTTATTTTTATTTAAATAGGTAAAACAAATTTTTAGATCTTCTCCTAATTATAGTAGGAAACCTATGAATAAAAAATTGTCCTAAGTATTTTTTTAGGGTTTTTAGGTTCAAAATATATTTTCCATATTTTTTTCCAGATTTTTATGATTATTTTTAATGTTTATTTTGAGTTATTTAGATTTAAAATGACTTAAATAATGTTTTGATAAAGGTAAATCAAAAATAAATAATATAAACAAAATTACCCAAACAGATTCTGATACGTGTCATCCTATATTTATCATTCAGCCGCATGTCAGCGCATCTATATATATATATATATATATATATATATATATATATATATAATAACCTTAATTATACCATTATTTTAGAGAGAGAGATTTTGGAGAATTGTCATTTATGATTCCTTCATCTTCCAGAAGCCATTACTCATAACTCTGGACTCCAAAAGAGGCCCAATTTTTTGCATTAGAACCTTATTGAGGTTAAATTTCTGAATATATAAATTGTTTTATGAAATTTTTAATATTAAATTCTGGAAAATTCGTAGAGAACAGCATGTCCGAAAATAGATGCGTCTCAATGTTTTTACGATTTTGGGAGAATCAGGAATCAGAATCATGAACAGTTTAAAGTTTCAAAAAATTAATGTTGAGATCATTGACATATATTTTTCCCAGAATTTAATTCGATATATTTCTATACTGTCAATTCTGTAGAACTTCTAGGTTAGAAATTAACCACCGTTGCACAATACAAAATTTATATGTGCAATAATTTCCAAACGAATTTGAATTTGGATGAGCCATAAATTACAACATGTTTTTGATGCATGAAAGTTGAGTTTGTGTCGGTTGACTTTTTGGTCAACAGATTGCCTTGATTTGCGCGCCATGAGTCTCGAGTTGATAAAATTTAGTTCCTTTGGACAAAATTTAGGAATTAACCTAAAAATCAGAATAATAAGATTAAAATAAGATTTTAGAGTAATTATTCCAGAATTAAATAAATTAAAATAAATTATCTTTTGACATGGTAAAATTGTAATACATAGGCCATTTGGACTATGACTTGGACTCTGATTCATACCAGCTAAGGACCACAAGCGAGTACATTCTCTGACAGTTTTTATTATGTTGATCATCTCTATGATTCTAGTTGTATAGCATACATGATTCTGACACTGTTGTATACACGAGTTAGCATCATCGAGACCTGTCACGAGGAGTCGTGATTGGGATCCATCGTGCTAGCTGGGGACGGAAAAATATTAGTAGCCTATGTGATCATACCCAACTCTACATGCATCATAGCTCACCCACACCTCATGTCGGTGCAGCTTGACCATTACATGCCTCATAACCTGTTATGTATGATCAGCCTGACTATTGCTCGCATCATAGCTATCCGGATGGTTAGCCTAACCTTACATGAATTATAGCTAATCATACATAGCAAGCCTGATCAGTTCCAAGCCGATCACATGATATGCTGATGTTTCACACACTTAGCTAGATAGTATATACATGTATCTCTAGTTTATTGATCTAGCATTTCTCTATGTTCTAGTTATTGCTCTAGCATTCACTTATATTTCAGTTTATTGTTCTAGCGTGCACTTGTGTTCTTGTTCATTGCTAGTTATACCATTGATGATGACATATGCTCAAGTATTTTTATTCCCAGTATATTCATACTCGCCAATATTTTTTATTTCTAGCAGTTACATTCATCTTGTATTTCTTTACACTGTATTATAGTTTTTGTCAATATATGTAGAACTGCTGCTAGAGATGTACTTCATTCCATCCTGACTTAAAATATTTTTCCAGACTGCGACTTAGAGGACTTGTTTTCGGCATACTTGGAGATTTGGATGTATTGATTGCAGGTTAAACTATTTATTATTGTTAGACTTGTGTTGTATTTTATTTATTTTCTTCGATATCTCATCGTGCTCTAGTTTCTGTGATTGAGTATTCCATATTATATTGTGATATCTGTGTCTCCTTATGGAATTGGATATTCATGTGAGAATGATTAGCTAGTATTGCGACCTAGACAGCGTTCTACCGCCGATGCTGCGGCGTAGGCTGGACGTACCCACGTACTCGTGCTCCTATACCGGGTACGGTCGTGACACTTTTTAGTGGTGGCCCATGCAGGTCAGATTTCGCAAGTTGTGCGATGTCATGGTAGTGCGACATCTTAGTTGTACGAATACGTGCCTGCGATAAAATATAGGACATATGATACTAGGATGAGAGAGAATACTCAATCACAAATTTTTGAGAGATTCCTAGGACGACCCTTGAGAATCTTATTATAATTTCTAATTTAAATATTTCCCTTATTTTCGTCCGTTCTTACTTATTGAACTTGATTCTTGTTGATCAATTGTTAAATTTAATTCTTGGTATCGTTGTTGAGTTTGATTTCATATTGAGATAAACTTTACGGACTAAAATTTATGGTATCATATGATGACATATGTTAATGAGGACAGTGAGAAAGGTAAAATACCTACTTTGGTTATGGAGCCTAGAGTTTATCGCGACCACATTAGCTGTCGTGGCAGAAACGTAGGAACCTAACTTCGGATGTACATATCTTAGTTATGAATTTAGAGTTTCTCACAGTCATACCGGTTGGCGTGGCGATGATTCTAGATTACATGATTAAAGAGTTGCATACCTTAGTTATAGAACCTATCGTTTATCGCAGCTATGCTCACTGGCGTGGCAAGGATTCTGAGTGTCATAATTTCGGACAAACGTGTATGATTATCAGATTGTATCTTAAATTAGTTCTTAAAGTATCATCTCAATACTTATCTACTTCTGTTATTACAGGACTTTGTTCCATCGCTTCTTTTTGTTTGCTAAGAGATACCTTTAGTCCTTAATCCAGTTCCTTTTTGAGCTTCTTTTCTTTGAGGATTCCTTGTTAGTATGATAATTGGTGACTTACAATTAGGTCTGTGTCTTGTATCAGTGTTGACTGTTGAGAGTATAGCTTGTGAGTCTGTAAGTGTTTCTTGGTTGGACATGTGAGCAGTAGGAATCAATCTAGAGTTAACCCGTAGCATAGTACCTTATAACAATAGTTCTAAAATAGGTGTCATCATAGTTAATATTGGTACTATAGGTAGAAGGAGGAGTAAAGAGTATCAGTGATGGTTCCAAGTGTAAGTATCAGAGTCAGCATGCCAGTCCTGGATAGTCATAAATTTATGTAATTGGATGATTTATCTAAATAATTAAGTATCGAGGAAATTGTATTAAAAATTAATGGAGCATGATATTCAATTTGATGATTGATTAGTTAGGTGTGTCAAGAGTAAAGAAATGTATATGCATAAAGGGTTTTAATGAGATGCCATGAGTAGAGAAATATCAAGATTGGTCATGGAAGGTGTGAAGTGTATCACTGATTAGTGTACCAGTCTGTAAAAGATTTGAGAGAAGATACGTATACATCAATCGAGATATGGAATAATATGCCTGCCTTTGAGAGTGAAATAAAACATGTTTATTACAAAAAATGCAAGTGATCTTGAGTTCTGGTGAGTGTGATTAGGTGATTTAAATAAGGAAGCTAGTGTTACTATATCAAGAGTACTAGTATTTCTATATCGAGGATTAGTAGAGCAATGTGCTAGTAACAGTAAGTACCTTGTGTGATAAAATTTGATTGGCGTATCGGTTAATATGGATAGAAAATTATTGGAAACAACAGTGCAAGTAATCCGGGCAGTACAAATTTTAGTACACAGTTGAGGGTTGTAGACAATTAGTGTAATTGTGTGTACCTTGTGTGTTAGAGACTGTGAGTGTATATATGTATACTTAGATAGATGTGGATTTAAAGTTATAATTTGAAGATTGGAAATAAATTTCAATTTTTAAGAATTTTGAGGAGTTGAGATTTATGTTATTAAAATTTTTGAGGATTCAAATTCAATTCAATAAACATAGTCAAAGCTATAAAGATTTTTGGAAGTGATTAAAATTTTATTTCAATATTTAAATATTGACTTTTGAGGGAAGTATATATATTTTATTTTAAATTGTTGAGAAGTTAAATTTTGAGGATTTTATTTTGAGGATAAAATTTTATGGTGGGTAAGAAATATAAATTTGTATAAGAGTAGATGATATGCATGTGTAAGGATCTATTGGCTTGAGAATGCCTGAGATGGCACTGCAAACTGACTTGGGTGTCCATCTAGAGTTATATTAGAGAGAGTAGTACTTAGTATGGTGTGTTACACTTGGTGTGCACTTGAGTGATAAGAACAACTAGTATAAGCAGTTATGGTAGGTAAGAGAGTTAGCAGTGGGTGTGCTTGTAGTAGAAACTATGGTACCTAAAGGGATACATGTATCAAACTTTGGATGCATCATTAAACCTATGGTTGTGTTAGAAGGCTATGTTTTGTTCTTTCCTTCTGTTCTTTTTGTCTATTTGATTGATTAATTAATTTCTTAGTACCATAGCTTGTATCAGTGATTTCTTGCTAGAATGTAGTTAGTAGTACACCCTGACAAAGACTACAATACCATGACAAAATAGACCATAATCATGCATATTTTCTCTAGATTGCGTATTGTATGACTGTAGGTAGGATTTTCTTAGACCTTGATTATTGGGGGTTTGACCGTAGTAAAGACTAATAAAGAGGTTATGAATTGACAGAGAGAGACAAGGTGCCTTAAATTTTGAGGATAAACATTAATTTTAATAAAGAGCTGAGAGCTTAATATGGCAGAATTGACAATTTTGTTAGATCATTTAATTTATGAAGATTAGGATATAATTGAATTTGTCATTAAATTTGAGGAATTTAAGAAGATTATCATTATATTTATTTGACTGCAAGGTATAAATTTAAAAATTATTTTGAATATTGTATTTGAAGACTTCGTAAGTATTATATTGTTTGATTATTGTGTGGAAAAAGAAATCCATGAATAAGATCACTAATGGATTAGTGTTTGAATTCAATTTTTGGGATGAGGATTTAAATTTTTTAAATACGCATCGATTGGACTTAAATTAGAGGAGTAAGATGATTAATGGATTAGTGTTTTCGGATGAGATTTTTTTTACTTTTTATAAATATGTATGGATTGGATTTCAATTAGAGGATTGAATATTAAATTCTTGTATTTCGTTATTAACTTAAATTTTTGGAGGAGATTGTGATAAGAATGGAATTTAATTTTATATTTGAGAATTTTCAGGAATATGATATTTATATAATTTTGAGAAATATTGTGAAATAACAATATGGATTAGTTCATGATTATATAATTTGATGAATTTAATTTTGATGGTAATAAATAAATAAAGAAAATAATTGAGGATTTTAAACTTCGAGGACAAAATTTTTTTAATGTGGGTAGACTTGTAACCTCTGTATCCTGAAATTCGTGCTTAAATGTTGTTATTAGGTTAATTTGGGGCTATTAAAAATTTTTAATATTTTTGGTTAATTAAAAACTAGTAACAATAAATTTTTAGGACATTTAAGAATTTATTTTAGTGTCAAACATAACTAAAAATATTTAAAACTTTTATTTTAGGTTCTAAATAATCAAATATATTTTCTAGAATTTTTTGGAAATTTTCTGAGTATTGTTAATATTTATTGGGAGTTATTTAGGCTAATAACTAATTTTTAGGACTTCTAGAATTTATTTTGCAAAACCAAGAATATAGAATCAATCCACAAAATTTTCTAGTGTTTATAATATTATTATATATTTTTTAAAATTATTTCAGAATTTTTGGAATATTTTAATATTTATTTTTATTTAAATAGGTAAAACAAATTTTTAGAGCTTCTCCTAATTATAGTAGGAAACCTATGAATATAAAATTGTCCTAAGTATTTTTCTAGGGTTTTTAGGTTCAAAATATATTTTCTATATTTTTTCCAGATTTTTATGATTATCTTTAATGTTTATTTTGAGTTATTTAGATTTAAAACGACTTAAATAATGTTTTGATAAAGGCAAATCAAAAACAAATAATATAAACAAAATTACCCAATCAGATTCTAACACGTGTCATCCTATATTTATCATTCATCCGCATGTCAGCGCATCTATATATATATATATATATATATATATATATATATATATATATATATATATATATATATATATATTGGAGAATTGTCATCTAGGATTCCTTCATCTTCCAGAAGGCATTACTCATAGCTCCGGACTCCAAACGAGACCCAGTTTTTTGCATTAGAACCGTATTGAGGTTAGCTTTCTGGATATATAAATTGTTTTATAAAAGTTTGAATACTAAATTCTAGAAAATTCGTAGAGCATAGCATGTCCGAAAATAGATGCATCTCAATGTTTTAGCAATTTTGGGAGAACCAGGAATCAGAATCATGAACCGTTTAAAGTTTCTAGAAGTTAATGTCGATTTCATTGACATATATTTTTCTTAGAATTTAATTCAATGTATTTCTATACTGTTAATTCTGTAGAACTTCTAGGTTAGAAATTAACTCCCGTTGCACAATACAAAATTTGTATGTGCAATAATTTCCAAACAAATTTGAATTCGGAAGAGCCATAAATTCTAGCGTATTTTTGATGCATAAAATTTGAGTTTGTGTTGGTTGACTTTTTGGTCAACAGATCGCCTCGATTTGCGTGCCATGAGTCTTGAGTTGATAAAATTCAGTTCCTTTGGACAAAATTTAGGAATTAACCTAAAAATTAGAATAATAAGATTAAAATAAAATTTTAAAGTAATTATTTTAGAATTAAATAAATTAAAATAAATTATCTTTTGACATGGTAAAATTGTAATACATAGGCTATTTGGACAATGACTTGGACTCTGATTCATACCAGCTAAGGACCACAGGCGAGTATAATCTATGACAGTTTTTATTATGTTGATTATCTCTATGATTCTAGTTGTATAGCGTACATAATTTTGACACTGTTGTATACACGAGTTGGCATCATCGAGACCTGTCACGAGGAGTCGTGATTGGGATCCATCGTGGGGAAATATTAGTAGCTTATGTGATCATACCCAACTCTATATGCATCATAGCTCACCCACACCTCATGTCGGTACAGTCTGATCATTACATACCTCATAGCCTGTTATATATGATTAGCCTTACTATTGCTTGCATCATAGCTATCCGGATGGTTAGCTAGACCTTACATGAATCATAGCTAATCATACATAGAAAGCCTGATCAGCCCCATCCGATCACATGATATGCTGATATTTCACATACTTAGCTAGATAGTATATACATGTATCTCTAGTTTATTGATCTAGCATTTCTCTATGTTCTAGTTATTGCTCTAGCATTCACTTATATTCCAGTTAATTGTTCTAGCGTGCACTTGTATTCTTGTTTATTGCTAGTTATACCATTGATGATGACATATGCTCCAGTATTTTTATTCCCAGTATATTCATGCTCGCCAGTATTTTTTATTTCTAGCAGTTACATTCATCTTGTATTTTTTTACACTGTATTATAGTTTTTGTCAATATATGTTGAACTGATGTTTGAGATGTACTTCGTTCCATCCTGACTGGAAATATTTTTCCAGACCGCGACTTAGAGGACTTATTTTCTGCATACTTGAAGATTTGGATGTATTGATTGTAGGTTAGACTATTTATTGTTGTTAAACTTGTGTTGTATTTCATTTATTTTCTTCGATATCTCATCGTTCTCTAGTTTCTGTGATTGAGTATTCCATATTATATTGTGATATTTGTGTCTCCTTATGGAATTGGATATTCATGTGAGAGTGATTAGCTAGTATTGCGACCTAGACAGCATTCTACCACTGATGCTGTGGCGTAGGCTGGACGTACCCACGTACTCGTGCCCCTATACCGGGTGCGGGTCGTGACAATAATGATGGTGATGATGATGGTTATGACAAAGGTTGACAATGATGGGTTGCTTGGGAAGATGATGGCCGGAGGGAGAACTCGGGCGAGGTGTTAATGGTGGTGGAGCTGGTGGTTATAATGCAGTCGGGGCTCGGGTGAAGGAGGTAGAGAGAACAGGGAGGAAAGGTGGTCGGAGATAGAGGCGTCGAGGTAGAATGGGGAGGTCGGGATGACCGGCTGGGAACGGTGCTGCTCGGGGTCGGGGACGACAATTTGCTGCCTAGGCTCAGGCGGCCAGTCGGTTCAGGCGATGGCACTATGGTGATCGAGACGATGATAGGCGGGTTGCTCCGGCTTCTCAGGCGAAGCGCGGTGGTCGGGCATGGCTGCTCCGTTCGGAGGAGAACGGTGGAGGAGAACGGTGGTTCGGGTCTCGCTGTCGAGGGAGAGGCTGACAGAGGGTCGGGGATGATGTAGTAGGAGGAAAGCTCAGGCGGGCTATCCTGGCTCTCGGGGACGACGGGAGAGGCGGCTCGGGGTTGTCTGCGGTGTAGGAGGCCATTAACGGCGATGGATGACTTCGGTGGGGAAGGTCGGGATGGCCGGGTTCCGGCGGTCGAGTTCACCGGAGGAAGGAGAGGTTGAAAAAGGAGAGATGGTTTAGAGTTAGGTCTCGGTTTAGGGTTTTGGCTATTGGATGTAGGTGGAGGTGATGTAAAAATAATTGAGAAGTTTTGCATATGGGAGGAGAGGTTGATGATGACATCCTAGGGATTAGGGCCGGCCATGTGCCTCATTGGGATGGGGGATGGCTTTGGAAAAAGGGTTAGGATGAGGATTACATATATATAATGGTGTGTGTGGTGAGGATGGTGTTACATTTGAATGAGTGGCCTAGATTCAATATGAAGGAGAGTGTACAACAAAAAGGAAGAGAGAGGATCGATCAAGGGGGAGGTGGTTAATTTTTTCATGTGCTTGACTAATAGGATGGTGACACATCATTGCATTTTTGCAATAAAGTCCCCAACAATTGGAAAATTGCACAGAAAGTAGATTTTGGGATTTAATGAGGTAAAACACCATATTTGGTGTGATGTAATAGTTCAAAAGGGTGTTTGGTGTTTAGTATAAGTCTTGAGGGTGTAAATAGGGGTTTGGTTTGGTGTTGGGTCTAGTTTTAGGTTAAGTTGGGTCTTTAGACCAATTTAATTAAAATTAATATAAATGGTGTTCTAAAATTAATTGGAAATACATACGGCTAAAATTAGGTGGGACACAAGTGTTATGGACGTAGAGGACTCAGAATAGAATATTGTTATAATTTGGATTGCACAAAATGGGTTGAGATTGTGTCTCCAATTCTG
Organism: Iris macrosiphon; assembly: GCA_036927795.1. Lineage (NCBI taxonomy): Eukaryota > Viridiplantae > Streptophyta > Magnoliopsida > Asparagales > Iridaceae > Iris > Iris macrosiphon. Next base: position 98,756,721 of record JAYESA010000010.1, on the reverse strand, counting down.
ATTGGAACGCACAAAGATGCAGAGTCAAATTTATTTTGAATTAAAAATAAACGTCCGTGACGAATATTGTGCGACTAAAATAAAGCACAAAAAAGTATATTTATGAGTTACACAAAGGTCAGAATAGGGGACGGGCACGTCTAGGACAAGGGTGTGGAATTTGTTGGAAGGCAAAAGCTAATGTAGCACTCCCAATATTGAAGCAATGGTAAGGTACAATAATTAAATAAAATCACCGTAATAAATTATAATCCTCAATATTTAATCCCAAAAATTACTAATTAAATCCATAACCCTATAATTTGGTCAGGGGTTCATTTAGTGGGATTCTAGGTCTAGTCCACTAACTCATGCATTAAAAACACTATATAATATATATATATATATATATATATATATATATATATATATATATATACTCATATCATGCAATTATTTAAAATAAATACACATAATATTTATATATAATAAAAAGACAAAAATACCCCTATTTTAGAATGTGGTAGTGACATTGGATGTATGACTGAATATAACACAAAGTGTTCTTGATTCAAGTGACAAAACTCCTTGTGTTTTGTTCGTTAGACAAATAAGAAATTCGCTAAGTCCAAAGAGAAATATACGGCATGATCCTTATGAGGCAAGTAGGGTATGCGACCACTTTCCCTAGGACGCATGACTCTGAAAACTTGGCACATCTTTCTATGGATTTGTCTTTTCTTTCTAACATATTTTATGGCATGTCACATCCATCCTTCAGTGACTTCTCTGACACATCACTTTGGCCCTTATTCCAAGAATAGAATTTTGTCCGGAGCATGCGTCTTGGAGGAGCATGCGGCCTTGGATGATATGCTGCATGAGGTAGCATACGGCTTGGATGAGTATGGGGCTTGAGATCGTATGCGGCCTGAGGTAGCATGCGGCCGATAGTCCATGCGGCACCTGTCCTATGCACCAAGTTGTGCATGGGGCTCAGCTATTTTATTTGGAATATTTCTTTGTTCTATGTTGTTGGTCTTGATAATTGCTTGTGATTAATCCTAAGAAGAATGAACTTAGTAACCCGACCTTGTGATAGACATGATCATGTGCTAGAATTGACTATGTCATAAGTAACTAACTAGTTGTGCTCCTAACATGAGATATGTGTCCCAATGAAATAAGGCTCATACGACCAACTGTAAGTTTGATAATTTGACCCAATTTTTTGTATCCGTGCTGATACATTTGCTACGTGCTACGTTTACACATATTATAAGGTGTACTGAGGTACAACCATATTTTAATATGCAGTGAGATACGATATAACTTGGCTATGTGCTATGTGATTACATATTTTTGGTCGTGCATCGAGAATGCCCCCTATACTACGGTACGACATATAGGAGGATTGATCATGTGACCACGCTATGGAATTTCTAACACAATCATAGGACTAATTTTGGCAACTAAATTGGTAGAGCATTGGGAGGGATAAAATCCCGAGATCCTGCACATTAGCCACCTTAGACTATCGTCATGGCGTGCAAGGCTGACCCCCATGGATATTGGTCACATCCACACTAGTGGACAACAATATCCAAATACTTATATTGTACAACGCATTCTATGTAATTCTAGCACGGTGGGCTTACGAGGGACCGGTGCATAATGTACAATGTGCTATGTGATTACTATGGCTCAGTTAGCCACACTAAACAGCTCACGATCTGAGGATTTCAATATTGCATTATTCTGTTCTGAGATAACTCAGACTCCACATAACAAATCGTAGGATTGATTGGCCGATTTAAAAGAATATGTGCTGGTAGTCTAGAGAAATGAACTATTGTAGTACGATGGTTCAACGCTTGTCCTTGTTTGGTTGTTGGCTTGTGCCAATATGTCATAATAGGTCATGTACGGAAGCTGCATATTATATTTATATCTTAGATGGTATTGTGGCATGTGTGTTCTGGATTATACTGATGTGTTGTATCTTTGACGTGTTCATAATTGGTGATTCGTACCCTATCTCGGCGTAGTGCGATACCTCTTGTCCTTGTTTGGTTGTAGAGGTGTCCTACTACTCTGATGAATGGTCATACGCTTGCAGTTGTGGCACGGATTCCTATTTTATGTAATTTATTGGAGGATTCCTTTTTTATGTACTTTATTGGTTTTTACTTTATTCACTTATACTCCTTTGTGGTACTTGCTATCGGGGCCTGGCCCCGCTGGTTTTGTTTGGCCAGGTATAGTAGCAGAGCCTGAGGATCCACTCATGTATCCGACCGATGGAGAACACCAGGAGGATGTCCACCGAGAAACTTGAATGGGTTTCTTCTCCCCCACTATGAGTATCATTTTGTATTATATTTTGGCGTTTAGCCGACAATACTTGTTAGCCGGTTTATCTGGACATTAGTCCTCTATATGATTATATATTTTTCAGACCGCGCTTGACTTACAATTATATACTCTTGGCAATGTACTATTGTATCATCCTATATAACTAGTTTCATGATCATTCTGATAAAGCGTTAGGGATGCCTAACTGCTTTATCTTAGATGTTCATTATTATTGGTTCTTGGTTGATGATTGAGACATAGATGTTCTTGACTCTAGGTGACTTGATTGTAGTATGCACCCTTTGTCTAGTTGCAGCCGTGACCGCCGTACGATATTTTATACCTTGTACGGGAGAGCTGGCCATGTGTGTCTCCGTATTTCGGTACTGGGGCATGACAATTAGTTAGTGCCATTGTGTTAGTTCTTGACATAGTTATTTATATTAATTTAGTTAGTTAGTGTATGGAGAGAATATTCCCTATTAATTAGTTGTAGAGATGCCTTTCATTAAATAATTAGATTTATTTCTAATCCAAAAAGATTTCTTTCATGACAATTTCTAAACCTTAATTAGAGAATGGAGAGGGACAAACTTGACATTTTAACATAATCAAACCCTACTATAAGCGACAAGTTCTAATTAGGGTTCATCCATTCATTTTATTTCATTCATTAGCCTCCATTCTCCCCAAAGTAACTTTTTTCCAATCCAACCTAAATACATACAATTTCCTATTCTAATCCACTCATTCTCAACCAATTAGCATCCCATAGAGGCCTAGAAGCTTGGAATTGCAAGTAGCACCATTAGAGAGGTGATTGCTAAGAAGTTTGTGTCCATTCTAATCTTTATGTGTCCACTTGGAGGAGTTTTATTGGGATCTGACTCCCAATAGGTATAATTTTCTATTCCTAATAATTTTATGGTTAGATTATAGTTTCGGACCTCTAGGAACCAACCCATGGCTAAGGACAACCCATATGGAGAAGAACTACGTACTAGAAGACTTTAATTTGATAGTTATAGGTGTTTGTGGTCAAATTGGGGAAAACCCAAATTTGTGTCCACAAAGTGTTTGAGGGATGTGTTGGCCCAAATATTTAAGTTAATTTTTTGAAAATGGCTAATAGATTAATTTTAGCATTATGATAATCGATCAATCATTATAGCTGTCATGACCCGCACCCGGATATTCGGGCACGAGTACGTGGGTACGCCCAGCCTACACAACAGCATCGGCGGTAAAACGTTGTCTGGTCAACTCTAACTAACTAAATATCTCAATAATATAAATATGGTACTCGTCAATCATCTCAACTCCAAAAGGAGAAACAATATGGTATCTCACAAATATAACTATACTCAATCATAATGCAAACTAAGCACGAATGGAATAACGAAGAAAATAATGAAGATGCAATCCACAAGTCAGAAATAATATACATGCCATAAATCTCAATAACTGTCTAATACAAATCCACCAAATAAACTAAACCTCCTCAGGCTCTGGAACTAAGTCATCCTGGTCTATAGGAGTATCTTCTAATGCTAAGCCCTTCTGCAGCCCGTAGAATCTAGGACACTGATCTATGAGCCAATCATCTGAAAAAATATATCTAGTCAGGATTGGAGCGAAGTACATACCTCTGAAAGTAGTTTCAAATACATAATCGAGCATATAAAACAGATAATAGAAAAGAATACAAGATAACTAAACAACAGAATGAATGAACTAGAGTGAACAGGTAATGTACTGGAATGAAGAACAAGCAATATGAATATCTTCAATATAAAGGAATAACTGAAATCTAACTAATGTAGGCGTATGGGTTACCCACTCTGGTAAACCGTAGTAACTAGCAAGAAAACACATATATAATGAATATATAAAAATATGATAAGCATGCAAAGTACTATAAGCAATTTGGCAAGGTATGTCTGGCAAGAAAGTTGCAAAGTATAAGCGTTTATACGTCAAGTACAAGGGATCAGAACTATGGCATCAGAATAAACATCTCCGGATGCAGAAATAAATATTACCAACGTTCCCAGAATAATCGAGATAGTCAGAAAAGCCTACCCTTTCGTCCAATTTGGATACAGGGACAAAACGGTAATTTCAGGTCAAAGTGGAGTCCACATGTGGCCCACTTTGCACCGAAATACGTGCCAGAGGTAAAGGTCTCTAAATGGGATAAATTATAGGTCAAACAAATTTCAAACATCGATACAAACTCAACGGTATGTCCAATTTTGGATTCCGGTGAGCTGATCATAAATTCGTCCTTCAAGTCAACCCGTGGGGCCCGCAAATAGGCAGCTTAGTCAACTATCTCAGAATCGCATAAAACTTTGGTCACAGGACCAGCGTGATATCACGAATCCAATGACACAACTTTTGTCGTATTCTGACGAGCGTACACAAAGTCGGATGGTATTTTATAAAAGTTGCGATAGGGAGACTTTTTGCGGATACGGGTTGATTCCGACGCGCACACACGTCCGAATCAACTTCCGTGAAAGCTCACACATCAAGATATAGCAAACGCACATTTTTGTGTAATTGGTACACGACGAGGCTGTCCCGTTTGGCGGGGCGCACTCCGTATCATAAAATTTTAATTTTAAATATCAAATTTTTTGTCGTTTTGGAGGCCGAATAATTTAACAATTAAAGCAAACTAATAAAAAGTACAAAAAATAGAAATATTCTCGGTTACATAGAGAAGAAAACCCTTTAATTAGATTTTGAAAATATTAAATAGGTTGGTGGCAATTTAGGCATGAACATGGGGGTTTGGTGTTGAATTTCTAGACTGTTTTGGTTAGTTTTTCGGTCAACTTCCGATCGATTTTTCAAACAATCTAGGGCACAAAAATTTGTCCCGCTTGAATGAAAATCCTAGAGGGTTAGGTTATGAACGTACACGAAAAAACCGCTCACAAAAATAATCGAAAATGAAGAAGATATGGTACCTTGAAGATGGGGCAAAACTGCACACATGTGTGCGCGCGGGGCGGCGAGGACGGCGGACGGCGCGGCCGCGGCGTCGGTGTTGGTCGGAGGTGCGATCTAGGTTTAGGGTTTGAGAGATTAGGGTTAGGATTTGGGAGATTATAATATATATATATATATATATATATATATATATATATATATATATATATATATATATTAGAGAGGGAGAGAGATATATATAGCCGCGGGGGGGGGGGGGAGTGGGTTCTGTAGCGGCCTGGGGGGTCTGGGAATAGTTAGGATTAGTGTTTAGGTTGCTTTAGGATTAGGGAATAGGTTAGTGTTAGGGTTTAGTTTAGTTTAGTTTGCTTTTTCTATTCTTTTCTTTTCTTTTCTTTTCTTTGCATTTCTTTTATTTTATTTTATTTTGTTTTGTTTTTCTCTTTTCTTTTTTTTCTTTTCTTTTTCTTTTTCTTTTCTTTTCTATTATTACTATTAATATTACTATTATTATTATTATTACTATTATAATTATTATTTCTACTACTATTTCTATTATTATTATTAACTATATTATTATTATTATTATTATTATTATTATTATTATTATTATTATTATTATTTGTATTACTATTACTATTACTATTACTATTACTATTACTATTATTATTAATAACTATATATTTATTATTACTACTATTAAATATTTATTTACATATATATCCACATATATAGATGAGACTATATAAAAATTTAAAAAAAACTTTTGCACATAGAATAAATTCTAGAAAATCTATCGCCCTTCAACAAGACTCTAAAATAATAAATATCATTTTGTGAAATAAGTCTAAATAAGTATTTATATAATTAAATCAATAAAATTTACTTTCTAATTAATTATGAAAATACTTTAAAGAAATTCAATAATTTAATAAAATACTTAAAATAAAATTTAAAATTTTAGGGGGTTTACTATAACCCAAATTCTAATATGTAACTAACTAACCATACACCTAACTATATACTAACATGCATTCAAAACTTATACAATACTCTACTAACTACCTACTAATATACCAATATATATATATATATATATATATATATATATATATATATATATATATATATATATATATACACATATAACTAAATAGTTAACAATTATACATAACTAACTAGATAACAATAAAACTAACTAACTAACTAACTAACTAAAGCTATAAATCAAGGCTAACCCCATTACCTTGCTGCTGCCCTTATTCTTACTGTAGCTTGTTGTAGTTGAGATACTCTTGTATTTGATGTTGTGCCATGCTGCAGTTACTACTAATGTTATTGGTCCTCTTGTTGTTGTTGCACAGTTGTTGTTCTTGTTGTTGCTGCACAGTTGTCACTACCCGATTCTAGAAAATAGGGTTGTTTTTTATTTTTATTTGGTAAATTGTGTATTATATATAATTAATTATATTTATATTTAATTAGTGATTGTATTATTTTTTTTATTGATTGTTTTAGGGTTTTGGCTAGTCTAGACCCATGTCAGACCCTAGTGGACCCATGTCCGACCCAACCCATACCCTTGTGAGACCTATTTTTGGGTTTAAAATATTTATTATATTTTTAATAGGCTAGTTGGAGATATAGGGAGTTAGTTTTAGTGCTTTTGGAACCCCAAACCCAAAATCCAATTTGCATGACTTTAGGAGAGGGCATTTTGGACTTTTGCATTATTGTAAACCCCTTTATTATGCTTGGCCGGCCCTATTTGCACCGCATACAGCAGCCCCCTCCCCCCACTTCTTCATCACTTCTTCTTCTTATTCTTCTTCTTCTTCTTCTTCTTCTTCTTATTCTTCTTCTTCTCCACTCCTTCTTCTTCTTCTTTCTTCTTCCAATTCCTACAACTTCAAGTAAGTATTCTCATTTCCTTCTCTTCTTTCTTCCATTTCTTACTTTTGTGTTAACCCTAACCCTACACTTTTCCCTAACCTAGGTGTATAGAGCCTAGACTTAGTGTGGAGGCTTGATTTTGAGGCTTGAAGCTTGAGGGAGGTGATTTCAAGTGAATTGGAGACTTTGGCCTTGGGATTCCAACTCCCAAGAGATAAACCCTAGCTTTCCTCTTACTAATTACTCTTATATAGTGTAATTAGTGGTTTAGAACCTTTCTAGACCCTAAGGATACCCGTGGGAGAAAGTTGGAACAAGTTTGGTTGTGTTTGGAGACTTTGACACTAGGTTTTGTGTCAATTTCGGGTGGAATCCGAGATTGGCCCAATTTTGGGTGATGCCCTAGATTAGATAGACCTAGGTAGACATTGTCAGGTGTCTTGAGGGTTAGTGCATGTCTCCATTCGGACACGTGTAGTCGTGTCGCGGAGAAACGGGCGTTTCGGGCATTTTCGAGGTTTTCGTCGTCGCCGGTTCTATGTGCATGCGCATTTTTGCCACGGGCCTAGAATCGATAAGTTAGCATTTTTTTTCTAGGATCTAGACATCATTTAGAACCCGTGGGTAAATTTTGGGCTGATTCCGAGTTGGTTTGGTGTACGTTTCAGGAGTTTTGCGAACCGCACACCACGTGTTCGTCGAAATGACCGAACTGCCATTTTGACTTGGTTTCTTAGTTTCGGGCTTGTGCGCGCGTTGGGTTAGCTTTGGGGAGTGTGTGCTAGAGTTTTCGGGTTATATTTTATATATATATATATATGTGTGTGTTTGTGCGTGTAGGGATGGTTGTGCGCATGTTGGTGGGGTGTTGTGAGTGTTGTGTTGTGTTGTGTGTTTGTGTATATGTGTCTATATATACATATATATGTATGTGTGTCTATATATGTATATATATTTATATATATATATGTGTGTATATACCTATAATTGTATTTGTGTATGTGTATTAGTGTGAGTGCTTGTGTATATTTTTATATGTATATGTATGAGCGTGTGTGTGTGTGTATATGTATATATATATATATCTGTGTGTATGTGTATATATATATGAGTTTGTGTGTGTATATATAAATAGATAAGTGTGTTTATATATATATATATATATATATATATATAGATATGTGCATGTATATGTATATTTGTATGTGTGTGTACTTATATACATAAGTGTATATGTGTGTGTAAATATATATATTAGTGTGTATGTATATATATATATATATATATATATATATATATATATATATATATATATATATATATATATATATATGTATGTGTGTGTGTGTGTATGTGTGTGTGTGTGTGTGTGCGTGTTTGTGTGTGTGGGTTGTGCAGCGAGGGGAGGCAGCGCCGCAGCGGAGTACGCTGATGTGCGTGCACATAGTAGCAGCAGCAGCAGCATATGCAGCTAGTAGCAGCAGCATGTGCAGCATTCGCAGCAACAGCTAGGCGAGGTATTAGCAGGTAGCGAGGGAGAGTGAGGGTTAGATTGATTGATTAATAGATAGATAGATAGATAGATATATCTATATATATAGATATATATATACATATAGCTAGATATATGTTATAGCTAGATAGAGGTATAGACACTAGATATAGATATACATATATGAGAGTGTGTATGGGTATATATGTATGTGTGTATGTGTGATATATATATGTAGATATTTAGGTATATGCATATATGTATTAGATATATATATATTCTAGCCTAGATTATTAACTAGGAGTATATCTATATACTTAAATAGCTAACTAGAGGGGTAGTTAGAGGGGTATTGGAGGATATCTCAATACCTTGAGATATCAAGGTATCTCAATACCTTGAGATATCCAAGGTATTGAGTTTCGAGCGGGATTTTTGAGCAATTGCCTAGGAATAGGTTTAGAGTTATTTTTATATGTATATGTGTATATAATTATGCGTGCTAGCATAGGTTTTAGTGGGTTTAGACGGGGTGCGTAGCCTAGGTCGAGGTATCGGATACCGAGGGTATCCCTGTATCTCGAGGAGGCGAGTTTGAGGGTTTACTAGCTTAATGAGCTAGTTTTGACCTAGAATTTTAGGGGCACCCTAGCTTCACCTAGTATTGACCATAATTGTCCCCGTTGACCATAAAAGTCAATGTTTGACCTAGTTTTGACCCATAATTGACTTTTTGGACCCTGGGTTGACTTTTTGACCCGAATTTCACCGGTTTGACCCGTTCGACCTAGAATACCCCTAGAACCTTATTTTTAGGCACTTTATATCAGTTTAAATTCATATAACCCTGTTTAATCTTGCTTTTCGCAATAGGTTCTTGCGACGCCGGTCCGGATCTTGATCCTTATTAGTTGCTCAGGACAGCAGGCGAGTACCTACCTCTTTTAGTTTCCATTTCATGATAGCGTTTATATCACCTGTTCTAGAACTGTAATACTTGATTCTGACACATTGTTACACGAGCTGGTACTAGTGGATCCCGTCATGAGATGCTATCCCCCTTACCGTGTTCAGCGGGTACTCTATCACGTGTATTTCATCATGTACTTCGGGTATTTATTATCATGTGCTATCATGTGCTTCTTGTGCTCTCGCCTTCGTGTGCGCGAGCTATTTATCATGTACGTAGCGTGTCATGGTTGGATCCAAGAGTATTAGTGGGGGGGAGTAGGAGTTGGTTATGTGATCAAAGCCAAACAGTATTCATGTGTATGTCGGTTATACAACTCACGCATAACGGAGTTATCGTAGATTATTCGTGTGCAACCTAAGCCGATCACATAACGAACTTGTGCTCAAGGTACTTAGCTAGTATTCCTGTTTTCTCACATGCAGTTACTTCTCTACTACTTGTATTGTTCTCCAGTTTACTTTGCAGCTACTTTATCTGTTCCATCATGTATTTATTTCTTGTGCATCTTCTATAATTTTCTATTGCTAGTCATATACACATTACCATGTATTTGGAGTTACTTTCAAAGTTATGTACTTTGCTCCAGTCCTGAATGGGCATAGTTTTTCTAGAGAATCCTGAGGATTTCTGTCCGACATTCTACGGGTCGAGCGTCGAGGAGTATTGTGAACTCGAGACTGAGGAGGAGCCCATCGAGGAGACGCATTTAGCGCCCTAGTTAGCTAGGTGGGTTTTCCTAGGTTGTTCCCAGCTGATTATTTTGGATGACTGTACTGTATCTATTATTTTGTTGCCTGTGAGATGTTGTAGACTATAGACTTGGACTGTATATTTTTGGATATTGTCTTGCTCTTTGGTTCTTGTTTCCTTTTTGCTATCTTATCGTGCTTTTACTCTTCCCCTAGTTATGTGATTGAGTCATATATATATTACGTGGTTGTCCTCCTTTTGGAGAGGTTATATTGACAGGTTTTGTGAGTTATAGATTGTTGACCTAGAACGGACCTTTACAGCGTTCTACCGCCGATTCAGCGGCGTAGGCTGGACGTACCCACGACTCATGTCCAATTTTTCGGGTGCGGGTCGTGACAAGTTTTTGGTAGTGGCCCATGCAGGTCTAGTTTTTAGGTTTACCTGCAATAGGATATAGGATATAGGCTGAGAGAGAGTGATATAGGCTGAGAGAGAGTGTGCTCAATCACAACTAGGACCCTTTCTGATTTCTTTTGCTATCTTTAACTTTCTTAAAATTATTTTCTTTTGCAATATTACTGTCCTTCTTTGATGATATCGTTTCTTGCACCGTATTGAATTCTTTTGATCTGTGTTCAGGATGCCTCCGAAGACACGGTCTCAGTGCACCGTCCCAGCAGCTGCTACCGAGAGGTCTGTCACCTCTCGTCCTGCTCGACTTCAGGCAGCTGCTACCGCTCCACTCGCCACTTCTGTGGTCGAGGGAGCATCCGTTTCTCTCAGAGATCCTCTTACTCCTATCGATCCGAGAGTTACAACAGTTGTTCCGGTGGTACCTCCTCTACCACCGCCTGCACCAGTTGACGCCACGCAGTTGTTTGCATTCTTCAGAGAGATGATGGACGCGCAGCACCGTCAGGCAGATATTATGAGGTTGGGCATTGAGAATGCTCACCAGGTGGCCATGACGGCGGTAGATAGAGTGGCCCAGATCCAGCCACAGGTAGAGCAGGCTCAATATCCGAGGCCGGGCACCATTATCGACTTTCAGAGGATACGGCCCAAGGTATTTCAGGGTACGAAGGGGATCCTGTACGCGGACGACTGGATCGAGCATATTGAGGGCATCTTTAGGCTAGCACTGATCCCAGGCAATATACAGATTGAGGCGGAGGGCAGCCAGATGTTTGATCTTTTTCTTACTTGGTACCGCACAGATACGCGGATAGCAGTACCGGGACTGACTTGGGAGGCTTTCAAGAAGCTTTTCAAGGAGAAGTTCTTCCTGGATGTGGCTCTCAGTGCTTTGGAGAGCCAGTTTGAGGCGCTCGTCCAGGGGAGCATGCTGGTGGACGAGTATGTAGTAGAGTTCTCCGTCTGGAAAGATTTGTTGAGGGTTTAACCGAGGCAGCGAAGGCGCAGAAGTTCCACAAGGGTTTGGTCATGGCGGTCAAGTCCTTGGCTAGGAGTGACCGTGAGGCGACCTTCGAGAAGATAGTAAGCGACGCTCAGAGGGATGAGGACGACTTGGAGCTGAAGACCAAGAGGAGCAGAGATGCTTCCGGAGCAGGCAGCAGTGCAGGCCCAGCCAAGAGGCCGTTCCAGCAGACTCAGCAGCACCAGGGTCAGGGTCGTGCGCCCTTCCGGCAGGCGCCCCAACAACAGAGGCAAGGACAACAGCAGGGTCAGAGGCAGCCCATCATTTGCCCTTTCTGTAGGAAGCCGGGGCACGGATGGGACATTTGCAGGAAGAGGCTGGGTAGATATTTATTGTATGGCGTAGCAGATCACCAGCTGAAGGATTGTCCTTCAGTACTTGTTCGTACAGCTCAGGGCGGAGGAGCCACTCAGAGGGGACCATCCAGAGCACCTGCAGCACGGCAGAGAGGACAGCCTTTGCCGACTCAGCAGAAGAGGTTTTCTCAACACCAGCAGCAGCACCTAGGAGGACAGCAAGGGCGAGCTTTTGCCCTGACCGTAGACGAGGCTGAGCCCGTTGGTGATGTGATCTCAGGTTCTGTTCTTCTTAATTCCATTCCAGCACTTGCTTTATTTGATTTCGGGGCTTCCCATAGCTTTGTGTCTGTATCTTTTGCTGTTAGACACCATCTTGTTGCTGAACCTTTAGCTAGACTCTGCAAGATCACGACCGGGGGTGGCATCATCCTAGTCAGTGATGTCTGCAGAGACCGGAGAGTTACCTTGGAAGGCCGGGAGTTGAGTGTGTGCCTACTCGTAATGCCACTTTCGAGCTACGATATTGTACTCTGGATAGATTGGTTGAGTATGCATTGTGCTAGTATAGATTTTCATGGAGGCAGTGTTGTTTAGTCCGTCGGGTGAGCCAGAGTTTCAGTTTGCCAGAGGAGCAGCGAAGCAGAGCGAGGGAGTCTTCTGCGGAGCCCTGGTGGTAGAGCCGAGGTTGCTACATCCACTGATAGAGGAATACATGGATGTCTTTCCGGAGGAGTTGTCAGGGTTACCTCCGGACAGAGATATGGAGTTCTCTATAGACTTGGTGCCAGGCACGGAGCCGATATCCCAGCACGTCTATAGAGTCAGCAACAGTGAGCTGATAGAGTTGAAGAAGCAGGTAGATGAGCTTCAGGACAAGGGATTTATCAGATCTAGTTCTTCTTCGTGGGTGCTACGTTACTATTTGTGCCGAAGAAGGATGGGTCGATACGGATGTGTATCGACTACAGGGCTCTGAACAATCTCACGATCAAGAACAAGTATCTGCTGCCGCGTATTGATGATCTTTTTGACCAGTTGAGCGGAGCGAGGGTATTTTCCAGGATTGATCTGAGGACAGTCTACCACTAGGTGAAGGTCAGGCGGGAGGATATTCCGAAGACAGCTTTTCGGACCAGGTATGGATAGTATGAGTTCATGGTGATGTCGTTTGGGTTGACCAATGCCCCGGTAGTATTCATGAATCTGATGGACAAGGTTTTCTATCAGCATCTGGACAGGTTTATGGTGGTGTTTATAGATGACATCTTGGTGTATTCGAAGACCCCAGAGGAGCATAAGGAGCATCTGAGGATAGTGCTAGAGACTCTCAGAAAGGAGAAGCTTTATGGAAAGCTTTCAAAGTGCGAGTTCTTCCTTGACAAGGTTGAATTCCTTGGTCATGTGGTGACTGGAGAGGGGATCTCGGTGGATCCGAGAAAGATTATGGCAGTTGAGGCATGGAGTGCTCCGAGTTCAGTAGCCGAGGTCAGGAGTTTCCTGGGACTGGCAGGCTACTACAGGATATTTGCTCAGGATTTTTTCCGGATTGCAGAGCCGTTGTCTAGGCTGACCCGGAAGGACGTAGAGTTTGTTTGGTCAGAGGAGTGCCAAATTGCCTTTGATGAGCTAAAGCTGAGGTTGATGACAGCTCCAGTGTTGACATTGCCATCAGGATCTGGAGATTTCACTATTTATAGTGATGCATCGGGGAAGGGACTGGGTTGTGTGTTGTAGCAGAATGGGAGGGTGATTGCCTATGCTTCCAGGTAATTATGTCCTCATGAGAAGAACTATCCTACCCATGATTTGGAGTTGGCAGCAGTCATATTTGCTCTAAAGTTGTAGAAACACTATTTATACGGAGAGCGTGTGGAGATCTTCAAAGACCACAAGAGCTTGAAGTATGTGTTTACCCAAAAAGAGCTAAATATGAGGCAGAGGAGATGGTTGGAGTTGATGAATGATTTCGACATATTGTTACAGTACCATCCAGGGAAGGCGAACGTAGTTGCGGATGCGCTGAGCATGTATTCGGTAGCTATGTGTCTGACTACAGATCATTATCTTCTGGAAGATCTAGAGAGCTTGGGCATTGAGGTGATAGTGCCTGGAGTTGAGATGCAGATGTGGGGACTGCAGATTCAGTCAAAGTTGGTAGACTGGATCAGGGCTACACAGTTTGAGGATGAGTCCCTGAAGAGCATCAGGACGCAGGTTCAGATTGGATTATTAGATGACTTTACCATTGTTGATGATGGTTCATTGCGGCACGGTACCAGGTTGTGTGTGTCGAGTGGGTCATTGCGCGAGGAGGTTCTTTAGGAGGCACATCGATCCCAGTACTCTATGTATCCAGGTGCGAACAAGATATATAGAGATCTGAGACAGCATGTATGGTGGTACGGGATGAAGCGGGAGGTAGCACGCTTCGTATTCCGATGCTTAGTGTGCCAGCAGGTGAAGGCGGAGAGGCAGAGGCCAGGAGGTTTGCTTCAGCCGTTACCCATTCCGGAGTAGAAATGTGAGCATGTGACCATGGATTTTGTTTCTGGACTTCCCCGTTCTCCAAGCGGGAAGGATGCGATTTGGGTCATCGTGGACAGGTTGACCAAATCGGCCCACTTTCTACCATTCAAAGTGGGTACGTCTACAGAGAGACTAGCAGAGATGTATGTGCGCCAGATAGTCAGACTGCATGGAGTTCCTGTGAGCATAGTATCAGACCGGGATAGTCGCTTTACTTTGCATTTCTGGAGGAGTCTGCAGGCTAGCTTGGGCACCCAGCTCAAGTTTAGTAGTGCATATTACCCACAGACAGATGGTCAGTCAGAGAGGACCATCCAGACACTTGAGGACATGCTTCACACTTGTGTTCTGGATTTCAGAGGCTCTTGGGAGGATCACTTGCACTTGGTAGAGTTTGCTTACAACAACATCTACCAAGCCAGTATCGAGATATCACATTTTAAGGCATTGTATGGACGGAGGTATCGCACTCCATTATCATGGGATGATGTAGGCGAGAGAGCTTTGCTTGGCCCGAAGATGGTGGTTGATACAGTGGAGAAGGTCAAGCTCATTAGAGATAGACTTCGGGTGGCGCAGGACAGGCAGCGGCATTGGGCCGATAGCCACCGGAGACCTTTGGAGTTCGAGGTATAGCTTAGAATCTAGATTTTCTTCTTGTGTTTGCTTGTGATTGCTTATTTTAGACTAAGTACAGAGACCTTGTTTGTGCTAGGTTGGAGATCTGGTATTCCTGAGGATTTCTTCAATGCGGGGCACTATTTGCTTCGGTGGAGGCGGGAAGCTTAGCCCACGTTTCGTCGGACCCTTCATCATCCTTGAGAGGGTCGGCGCTGTGGCGTATAGGCTAGAGTTACAGCCTACGCTGGAGGAAGTTCATGATGTGTTCCACGTGTCATAGTTGAGACGGCACGTGGCGGATCCCAGTCACGTATTGGATCACTCAAAGATCATGGTGGGCCCTACTCTTAGCTATCCAGAGCAGCCGATGAAGATTCTGGATCGGGGGAAAAATGTGTTGAGGAACCAGACTATTCCCTTGGTTCGCGTCGCGTGGAGGCATCACTCTCAATGTGAGTCGACCAGGGAGAGGGAGGATGAAATGCGCGAGCGATACCCTTATCTTTTCGAGCCCTGAGGTATGGTTCTTTTCTTTTTTTTTGTATTCCTGTCCTAGTTTCGTCTTTTAATTTCGAGGACGAAATTATTTTAAGGAGGGTAGGCTTGTCACTACCCGATTCTAGAAAATAGGGTTATTTTTTATTTTTATTTGGCAAATTATGTATTGTATATAATTAATTATATTTATATTTAATTAGTGATTGCATTATTTTTTTATTGATTGTTTTAGGGTTTTGGCTAGTCTCGACCCATGTCAGACCCTAGTGGACCCATGTCCGACCCAACCTACAACCTTGTGAGACCTAATTTTGGGTTTAGAATATTTATTATATTTTTAATAGGCTAGTTGGAGAGATTAGGAGTTAGTTTTAGTGCTTTTGGAACACCAAACCCAAAACACAATTTGTATGACTTTAGGAGAGGGCATTTTGGACTTTTGCATTATTGTAAACCCCTTTATTATGCTTGGCTGGCCCTATTTGCACCCACACACAGCAGCCCCCTCCCCCCCCCCCCCTCTTCTTAATCACTTCTTCTTCTTCTTCTTCTTCTTCTTCTTCTTCTTCTTCTCCACTCCTTCTTCTTCTTTCTTCTTCCAATTCCTACAACTTCAAGTAAGTATTCTCATTTTTCTTCTTTTCCTTCTTCCATTTCTTACTTTTGTGTTAACCCTAACCCAATACTTTTTCCTAACCTAGGTGTGTAGAGCCTAGACTTAGTGTGGAGGCTTGATTTGGAGGCTTCGAGCTTGAGAGAGGTGATTTCAAGTAAATTGGAGACTTTGGCCTTGGGATTCCAACTCCCAAAAGGTAAACCCTAGCTTTCCTCTTACTAATTACTCTTATATAGTGTAATTAGTGGTTTAGAACCTTCCTAGACCCTAAGGCTACCCGTGGGAGAAAGTTGGAACAAGTTTGGTTGTGTTTGGAGACTTTGACACTAGGTTTTGTGTCAATTTCGGGTGGAATCCGAGATTGGCCCAATTTTGGGTGATGTCCTAGGTTAGACGGATCTAGGTAGATGTTGTTGGGTGTCTTGAGGGTTAGTGCGTATCTCTGTTCGGACACGTGAAGTCGTGTCACGGAGAAACGGGCATTTTGGGCGTTTTTGGGGTTTTCGTCGTCGTCAGTTCTATGTGCGTGCATATTTTTGCCACAGGCCTAGAATCAACGATTTAGCATTTTTCTAGGATCTAGACATCGTTTAGAACTCATGGGTAAATTTTGGGCCGATTCCGAGTTGGTTTGGTGTGCGTTTCAGGAAATTTTGCGAACCGCACACCACGTGTTCGTCGAAAAGACCGAACGGCCATTTCGACTTGGTTTCTTTGTTTCGGGCTTGTGTGCGTATTGGGTTAGCTTCGGGGAGTGTGTGCTAGAGTTCTCGGGTTATATTATATATATATATATATGTGTGTGTGTGTGTGTATGTGTGTGTGTGTGTGTGTGTGTGTGTGTGTGTGTGTGTGTGTGTGCATGTAGGGGTGGTTTTGTGCGTGTTGGTGGGGTGTTGTGAGTGTTGTGTTGTGTTGTGTTGTGTTGTGTTGTGTTTTGTGTATATGTGTCTATATATACATATATATGTATGTGTGTCTATATATGTATATATATTTATATATATATGTGTGTATATACCTATAATTATGTTTGTGTATGTGTATTAGTGTGAGTACTTGTGTATATTTTTATATGTATATGTATGAGCATGTGTGTGTGTGTGTGTGTATATATATATATATATATATATATATATATATATATATATATATGTGTGTGTGTGCGTATGTGCATATATATATATGAGTTTGTGTGTGTGTGTATATATATATATATATATATATATATATATATATAGATAGATAGATAGATAGATAAGTGTGTTTATGTATATATATAGATATGTGCGTGTATATGTATGTTTGTGTGTGTGTGTACTTATATACATAAGTGTATATGTGTGTGTAAGTATATATGTGTGTGTGTGTGTGTGTGTGTGTGTGTGTGTGTGTGTGTGTGTGTGTGTGTGTGTGTGTGTGTGTGTGTGTGTGTGTGTGTGTGTGTGTGTATATATATATATATATATATATATGTTGGTGTATATATATATAGATATATGTGTGTGCGTGTTTGTGTGTGTGGGTTGTGCAGCGAGGGGAGGCAGCGCCGCAGCGGAGTGCGATGTTGTGCGTGCACAAAGCAGCATCTCCAGCAGCAGTAGCAGCATATGCAGCTAGCAGCAGCAGCATGTGCAGCATTCACAGCAGCAACAGCTAGGCGAGGCATTAGCAGGTAGCAAGGGAGAGTGAGGGTTAGATAGATAGATAGATAGATAGATATATCTATATATATAGATATATATACATATAGCTAGATATATGTTATAGCTAGATAGAGGTATAGATACTAGATATAGATATACATATATGAGAGTGTGTATGGGTATATATGTATATGTGTATGTGTGATATATCTACGTAGATATATATATATATATATATATATATATATATATATATATATATATATATATATATATATATATATATATTCTAGCCTAGATTATTAACTAGGAGTATATCTATATACTTAAATAGCTAACTAGAGGGGTAGTTAGAGGGGTATTGGAGGATATCTCAATACCTTGAGATATCAAGGTATCTCAATACCTTGAGATATCCAAGGTATTAAGTTTCGAGCGGGGTTTTTGAGCAATTGCCTAGGAATAGGTTTAGAGTTATTTTTATATGTATATGTGTATATAATTATGCGTGCTAGCATAGGTTTTAGCGGGTTTAGACGGGGTGCGTAGCCTAGGTCGAGGTATCGGATACCGAGGGTATCCTTGTATCTCGAGGAGGCGAGTTTGAGGGTTTACTAGCTTAATGAGCTAGTTTTAACCTAGAATTTTAGGGGCACCATAGATTCACCTAGTGTTGACCATAATTGTCCCCGTTGACCATAAAAGTCAACGTTTGACCTAGTTTTGACCCATAGTTGACTTTTTGGACCCCGGATTGACTTTTTGACCCGAATTTCATCGGTTTGACCCGTTCGACCTAGAATACCCCTAGAACCTTAATTTTAGTTATTTTATATCAGTTTAAATTCATAGAACCCTGTTTAATCTTACTTTTCGCAATAGGTTCTTGCGACGCCGGTCCGGATCTCGATCCTTAATAGTTGCTCAGGACAGCAGGCGAGTACCTACCTCTTTTAGTTTTTATTTCATGATAGCGTTTATATCACATGTTCTAGAACTGTAATACAAGATTCTGACACATTGTTACACGAGCTGGTACTAGTGGATCCCGTCATGAGATGCTATCCCCCTTACCGTGTTCAGCGGGTACTCTATCACGTGTATTTCATCATGTGCTTCGGGTATTGATTCTTATGTGCTATCATGTGCTTCTTGTGCTCTCGCCTTCGTGTGCGCGAGCTATTTATCATGTACGTAGCGTGTCGTGGTTGGATCCAAGAGTATTAGTGGGGGAGGGAAGTAGGAGTTGGTTATGTGATCAAAGCCAAACAGTATTCATGTGTATGTCGGTTATGCAACTTACGTATAACGGAGTTATCATAGATTATTCATGTGCAACCTAAGCCGATCACATAACGAACTTGTGCTCAAGGCACTTAGCTAGTTTTCATGTTTTCTCACATGCAGTTACTTCTCTACTACTTGTATTATTCTCTAGTTTACTTTGCAGTTACTTTATCTGCTCCATCATGTATTTATTTCCTATGCATCTTGTATACTTTTCTATTGCTAGTCATATACACCTTACCATGTATTTGGAGTTGCTTTCAGAGTTATGTACTTCGCTCCAGTCCTAACTGGGCATATTTTTCCTGAGGATTCTGAGGATTTCTGCCCGACATTCTATGGGCCGGGCGTCAAGGAGTGTTATAACCCTGAGACTGAGGAGGAGCCCGTCGATGAGACGCCTTTAGCGCCCTAGTTAGCTAGGTTAGTTTTCCTGGGTTGTTCCCAGTTGATTATTTTGGATGACTGTACTGTATCTATTATTTTGTTGACTGTGAGATATTGTACACTATAGACTTGGACTGTATATTTTTGGATATTGTCTTGCTCTTTGGTCCTTGTTTCCTTTTTGCTATCTTATCGTGCTTTTACTCTTCCCCTAGTTATGTGATTGAGTCATATATATATTGCGTGGTTGCCCTCCTTTTGGAGAGATTATATTGACAGGTTTTGTGAGTTAAAGATTGTTGACCTAGAACGGACCTTTACAGCGTTCTACCGCCGATTATGTGGCGTAGGCTGGATGTACCCACGACTCATGCCCGATTTTTCGGGTGCGGGTCGTGACAACAGTTGCTGTTATCACTACCATATTCCAGAATAGGAATATTTTCGTCTTTTCATTTATTTAATTTAATGTGTTAATATTTTATAATATTTATTTATATTTAATTGCTATGATTTTATTTGATTGTTGTACCTTACCATTGTTTCGATAATTGGAGCACTACCCTAGCCATTGCCTTCCTACAAATTTTACACCCTTGTCCTAGACATGCCAGCCTTCTATTTTGATCTTTGTGTAACTCATAACTATGTCCTTTTGTGCTTCATCTTAGTCGTACAACATTCGTCGCAAAATTATATTTAATTCTAAATAAGTCCAACTTTACATCTTTGTGTGTTCCAATCAAAATTGGAGACACAATCTTGACCCATTTTGTGCAACCCAAATTATGATAGTATTCTATTCTGAATCTTCTTCATCCATGACACTTGTGTCCTACCTAATTTTAACCTTATGTACTTCTAATTAATTTTAGAACACCAATTATATTAATTTTAATTAAATTAATCCAAAAATCCTACTTTGTGTAATTTCCAATTGTTGGACACTTTTATGCAAAAGTGCATTGACTGTCTGATTATGCACAACATTTGAGGACGTGACACCCGTGCAGCTAGACGCACAATTGACCATGTTAGATGACAAGTAGCACCCTAGCGTAGTCTCTGATTTCAATGTAATTATGATTGTGTGTATGTTAGTGTATCGACTGATGCAATATTATTATTAAATAATGTCTATAGGACTGTTGGATTATTCAGACAAGACCTCGGAAATAAGATATTGATATTTCCAACAGAGGACCACAGGCGAGTATATTCTCTAACAGTTTTTATTATGTTGATTATCTCTATAATTCTAGATGTATAGCGTACATGATTCTGACACTATGTATACACGAGTTGGCATCATCGAGACCGATCACGAGGAGTCGTGATTGGGATCCATCTTGCTAGCTAGGGACGGGGAGATATTAGTAGCTTATGTGATCATACCCAACTTTACATGCATCATAGCTCACCCACACCTCACGTTGGTGCAGCCTGACCATTACATGCCTCATAGCCTGTTATATATGATTAGCCTGACTATTGCTCGCAGCATAGCTATCTGGATGGTTAGCCTGACCTTACATGAATCATAGCTAATCATATGTAATAAGCCTGATCAGTCCCAAGCCGATTACATAATATGCTGATGTTTCACACACTTAGTTAGATATTCTATACATGTATCTCTAGTTATTGTTCTAGCATTTCTCTATTGCTCTAGCATTCACTTATATTCCAGTTCATTGTTCTAGCATGCACTTGTATTTATGTTCATTGCTAGTGTACCATTGATGATGACATATCCTCCAGTATTTCTTATTTTCAGTATTTCATTATTCCAGTATTTCCTATTGCCAGTATTTATAACCATCTTGTATTTCTTTACACTGTATTATAGTTTTTGTCAATATATGTAGAACTGTTGTTAGTGCTTGTACTTCGCTCCAATCCTGAGTGGATATTTTTTCTAAAGGATCTTAAGAATTTCTGTCCTACACATTATGAACCAGGTATAGACGCAGACTACACACCAGACATATTAGAGGAGTCTATTCCTTTAGAGGAGACACAACCTGCAGCTGTTTAGACAGCATTTATCTTATACATTTGAGACTTATTTTGAGGTTATTTTAGTTATGTTGAGACTTATGTGGAGTTTAATTTGAGACTTATGGAGACTTATTATGTTAGATAGCTAGACAGTGGTTTATCTCTATTTTGAGATATTGTGTTTGACTTATGTCATTCTTCCTTATCTTTATCGTGCCATTTATTCTTATAGTTTTGTGATTGAGTATACATTATAAGATATTGAGAGATGTTATTTTATTATCCTCCTTATGGAGTGTATATCATTGACAGGTTGTAAGTTATGTTTAGTATATTATTGAGACCTAGACAGCGTTCTACCGCCGATGCTGCGGCGTAGGCTAGACGTACCCACGACTCATGCCCAATTTTTGGGTGCGGGTCGTGACAGCTGCTCTTGCTTGCTGCTAATGCTGCTGAAGCTGCTGCTCCTCTTGTTGTTGCTGCAGCAGCTGCTGTTCTTGTTGTGTTGCAGTTAAGCTACTCTTGTTGTTGTGCTGTTGTAGGTGTTGTTCTCTTGGTACTGAAACTTGCTGCCTGGCCCCCTCTCACTGAACATGACACAACACTCACACTCACGCACTCACATACAAGTAAATATATATCTATACATACCCACATATATAAATATATATCACTAACCAAGACACATATATAAATATACACTCATATGTGGATATATATAATACATACATATATACATATGTGTAACTCTATATAGATATATAATCACATTCATACACACACACACACACACACACACACACACACACACACACACACATATATATATATATATATATATATATATATATATATATATATATATATATATATATATTATACTAGTAATGCATATGAACTCCCTCTCTCAAGACCACCAATACCTCAAATGAAACATAGACATATCATAAATATACATATACATATATATCATACAACCATTATAATTATATCATTCTAATAGCTATTACGATGGCAAATTAAATTTAAATACAATAAAACAAACACGTGGAGTGCACCACACCCGTATTATACTCATTCTATGATACGCTTACGATACGGCTCAACCACACAACCAAACATATCCCGAAGGACACGAGCAAGTCTAAAATCATAATTATGAACAACACGAAGAGTTAACTACTCAACTAAGTGCCCATGTCAAAATGTGACATGCTCAAACCTCCCGTGTCAGAAAAAAATTACCAAATCAACTCGTATCTCCAAATTATCATTATACGGCCTACACGTATCCAATTATGGATATGACACTAGTCACACACAACCAAACACATATCAATTTTGGTCTAATTGACCTATTGACAAACACAAGATGTGCCAATCTCGGAATTCCCCCAAAATTGACACAAAATACCACATAACTTTCTCCATAGGCCTGATATAAACCTAATTCCAATTCCTAGGGGTAGCCTTAGCTTATGGGGTAGTTCCTAATGATTAAATTATAGATTTAAAGTCTAATTATAGAGTTAAAATTGAATTATACTAATTGGAAGATTGATATCTAATAAAATTCCTAAATTGAGTGAAAAAAGCCTCCAACTTGTAGATCCTTGCTCCCCTTTGTAGATCCTTGCTTCCTCCTTATAGATCCTTACTCTAATAGCCTCCAATGATGAATAGGGAAGGAATTGGAAAAAAATTTGAGTAGAAATTGGTGTGGAAATAAAAAAATTGGAAGAAGAAAAATTTTAGATCTAGATTTAGAATGACAAATGAGAGGAGAGAAAGTCTCTCTCCACCCCTATGGTGGCCAGCCATAACCCCTCCTCCAAGCTTCTATGGAAAGTTCAAAATATTCCTTGGGGCTTGTCATGAAGAAATAATTAAGGAGGGAAGGTTCTAGTCTAATTGGTTTCACTAATTAATTCATCCTCCTAATGAATGGGCTTACTATTGGGCTCAATTCTAACTAGAATTAAATGTTGGTCCATGGATCTAATCTAAACTAGTTAGGTCCACTAACATAAGTCCAAAAATAAATCTAACATCTATAATAAATAAATAATACTATAAATAAATAGTTACAACATACACAATATTTAATATAATAATCCTAAAATAAATATACCCATGCCCAATTACCAAACTACCCTTAGTTGGAAAAAGTGAGGGTGATAATAGCAACATCTACTTAAACTCAGCATTATCCAGATATGCTTAAATATTATTATATTTGCTTTTGTATATTTTCTCTTTCATCTAACATGTACTTACAGAAAGCAATAAGTAAGATCAACATGGACATATACAACGAAGAAATGATGATGAGCCAAAGAAAGCGTTATACTAGAAGATTTCTCTAAATCGCCTACGACTTATCCGGAGCCTCCCACTCGGGGGTTCTGCTGAGGGCAAAGTCCCTCGTAGGGGTTCGGGAGTGAAGCCCCGAATGGTATTCTAATTTTTAGATATGTCTATCTTTGGACAACTGTCGTCAAGCAAAATGCATCTTCAAGTCAGCAAAAATTTCATAAGATTGACATTGTCAAGTGCTCTTGGTTTTTATTGTATATAATTTGATATTTATTGAGTCTAAGACTGTCACTACCATATTTTAGGAAAAAGGGTATTTTAGTAATTTTCTATTTAAATAATATTGTGCATGGTATATAATTTTTGTTGTATTATTTAATTATTATTGGATGTTATTTAATTATTTTGGACTTATTTTAGTAGACCCAACTAGTGTAGTTTGGACCCATGGACCAACATGAATTAAATAGTTAGACTTGGCCCATTTAGAAAGCCCATAGTTAAGGAGATGGATTAAATTAATTAAGTGATTAGACTAGAAGCTTCCTTCCTTAATTATTTCTTCATGAGAGGCCCCAAAGGGTACATTGGACATTTTACAATTGCTTGGGGAGGGGGGCATGGCCGGCCTATATTAGGAGGGGGGGATTTCTCTCTCCTCTCATTCTCATTTCTAATCTAGATCTAGAAATTCCCACTCCCAAACTCTTTCCATTCCCATTCCAATTCTCCACCAAATTTATCCCAAATTCTTCCCAATTCACCATTAGAAAGTTGAGAAGCAAGGATCTAGAAGAAGGAAGAAATGATCTATAAAGAGGAGCAAGGATCTACAATTTGGAAGCAAGTTTATCTCAATTGGAGGTTTTATTGGGAATCCATCTCCCAATAGGTATAATTCAGTTTTTCCCATTAAAATAGTTTCTAAATCTGAGATTTAATCATGTAAAATCAACCCATATGTATGTACTATCCATAGGACTTTGTTTTATGTTCATAGGAGACCCATGGAGAAAGTTATGGTGCTTTTTGTGTCAATTTTGTTGGAATTCCGAATTTATATTTTGTTGTGTGTGTCAATTGATCCTATAGATCAATTGGGCATGTGCTTATGTGTTTGGGGCTTATGTTGTGTCCATATTTGGGTACTTGTGGTTCGTATCCCAACTATTTGGTGATACGTGTCATTTTGGGGGTTTCCCTCCGACACGGGGCTTTGTCATGTCGCATTTTGACACGGACACATAGATCTACTTTTGACACTTTGATTTATTCATAAATATTATTTGTGACTTGTTTGTGTCCTTCGGGGTACAATTGGTTGTGTGTTGGACTCGTGTCGCATGCGTATCCTAGATCTAGTGGGATACGGTGGGATACTCTCCAATTTGGTGTGTTTGTGTGTAGATCTAATTAATTATGCTTTAAATTCTTCATTTATAATTAGTAAATATATGTAGATATTATATATTTATTTTAGTGTATTTATTATGATATTGTAGCATAGATCTATATTTTATGTATTTTAATATGGTGTATAAATATATGTATGTAGCTTTCTTGCATACAATTATATATGTTACTACTTGTTAATAAAATAAATTATACATAAATGTTTTATAAAATATATTTATGTGTTTAAATGTGTAATTATATTATTTATAATTATTATATAATTATTTGTATATTAATGAATATATTTTTATGTGTGCTTCTAGCCATGTAAAATATGTACATTAATATGTGCAATGTGTTTTGTAACTATTAGTATTTGATTGTGTAAAGTTTATGTGTATATATATATAAGTATATATATTTATTAAATTGTTTTATATATGTATATATATATGTATTTTTGTGAGGTATAATACTAATAATAATATATTATTTTATTTGTATAAATATTGGTTTGTATATACATTATTTAGAGTGTGCATTAATTGTATTATTAGTATGCTTTGTGTGGGTATCAATTGGGATCTAATTTTGATTCCTAAATTATTGTATTTTATTTCTATATTATTTATATAGATTTCTTGTGAGGTTGACCTTGGTTTGACCATGTTTGACTTTAGTTGACTTTAGAGTTGACCATAGTTGACTTTTGACTTAGAATTTATTTATTGACCTAGGAGTTGACTAATTTGACTTGTTCTCTTTCCGGGACCTTGTATTAATGTGGTATTCTATATCTAAGTCTTCGAGGTACCGAGTCAGACATCTGTGAGACTGTTCTTTGGATTTCAGGCGAGTACATTCTCTGATAGTTTCTCATTTATGATATCCTCTATGTTCGTTGTATCTAGTGTAGATATACATGTTTCTCTTGACACTATGGTTACACGGATTGGTATATCCGGATCTCGTCATGAGATATTATTCCTTGGTATATGGTGTATATGGTGCAAGTATTGTTTCATTGGTTATCTTGTACATGTACAGATACCGATTTTTGGGAGGAGTCGCTCTCTTCTTGGGGAATCTAGTGCCATAGCATACCGTGGTTGGATCTATTATACCAGTTGGGGGTGGGGAGTATTAGTATAGATATGTGATCAAATCCCTATTGAATAAAGTATTGGTAAGCGAATAGTGTTGATCATGCACCGCACGTATGATTAGCCAGGCCGCATTGTATCTTGCCCAAGCCGATCACATGTTAAGATAGTACTCACACACTTAGTCATTAGTATTATTGTTTCATTGGCATATTGTTCATTATTGTATTTCTTTCCAGTATTTCCTTATTGTCTATATATCTCTTGTATCTATTTTGTGCATCTTGTTTATCCATAGCTATTTACTGTTACATAGTTTTTATCATGGATTAGAACTGTTGTTAGAGATGTACTCTGCTCTTTTTCTGACTGGATATATTTTTCCAGATGACACTGAGGAGTACCCTACCTATTATGGACCCCAGGATGTTGTGGATTTAGATTCGGAGACCCTGGCTCAAGAGGAACTTATCCCAACTGAGACAGTTGACCCTGGAGTTGTAGCTTTGTAGTACTGTAGTATTCTTTTGTACTGGATTTGTCTCCAGCTTATTTTGTTGCTCTTCAGACTCATTGATGTATTATTTTTAAACTCATGAGTTGTATGATGACTATTCTATTCTTATCTGATTCGTGCTCATTCTATCTTAGTTCTGTGATTGAGTATTCTATCATTTTTGGTGGTTCATTACATTAGATAGACTATCTAAACAGCGTTCTACCGCCGATTCTGCGGCGTAGGCTGGGCATTGTTTCCAACTAGTACCCTTACACCGGGTGCGGGTCGTGATAAAGACTTATGTACATTGAGTCAGACTGGTATACTCAAGTCCACTCAAAATAGCCTGAAACCCATTGTAAACCCCCTCTCCCAAAATTAGGCCTAATTTACTTAGATAGTGAAACTAGGGCTAGTTTGAACCAATTAGAATTAGAACACGGCATTTATTTAATCATGCAATAATTTATATCGTGTAGCGTACCTTACCGTTGCTTCGATAATTGAAGCACCTTACTAGCCATTGCCTATCTACGAATTTCATAACCTCATCCTAGACATGCCCGCCTACTATTCTGACCCTTGTATAACTTATAATATTGCTCTCTTATGCTACATTTTAGTCGCGCAATAAACGTCGCGGACGTTAATTCTTAATTCTAAATAAATCTTGACTTTGTACCCTTGTGCGTTCCAATCGAAATAGAAACACAACCTTGACCGTTTTGTGCAACCCGGATTTTATGAATATTCTACACTGTACCCTCTACGCCCCTGATACTTGTGTCCCGCCTAAATTTAATCCCATGTACTCCTAATTAATTCTAGAACATCGTACGCGTTCGATTTAATTAATTAAATCCAATTTTTGCCTTTGTACAATTTTCTAATTGTTGGAGGGCTTTTATGTAAAAACGCATTGAGGTGTCCCCACCAGTGGACAATTCATAAGGAAATCTATTTTTTTCCCTTTCACCGAAATTTTTTCATAATTTTCGGGATGTACAACGCACACATCGTCCCCCATCTAAATTATATCCCTTGTATTTAATTAATGCAAATTTTAGCCCTCCCAAACACATCCCCATGTGAACCCAAGGCCCAAACCTAAGATATAGAATCCAAGGCCTTTTTCCAAAATGTTGACCAAGAATTTGGTCAAATATTCAACCTCCTTCACATATAAATACTTTTCTTTTTCCTATTAATCACCCAAAACACCCAACTCCTCTTAGCGAACTTCTCATCCCCTCTCTCTGTGCACCCCCACCTGGCCAGAGCTCTGCCTCGTCGACGTCTTCCTCCCTGAGCATGACCTGGCCGGATCTTCTCCTTCCCTCCTTCCACCGGTGATCTTCACCTCGCTGTCATCCTCTACGACATCTCCCCGCCGTACTGTACAACCGCCTCTCCCCGTCGACCGAACCACGATGCCCCGCCGGAGCAGCAGCTCATCAACTCCGAGCTTCGCTCTCCTCCTCGATCACCACCTTCCTCTTTCCTTCAGCCTTCGACCACCGGAACTCATGACCACCGGACCACGAACCGCCTCGCCACCTCGCTTGAGCGGATCCCCGACCCCGCTGCTCTCCTCTGCCTGAGAGTCATCAGCCACCGCCACCATCTCAATCCCACCGTCGAGCCACCATCGTCCCCAGTGCAGTCCTGGCGTTCGCCTCCTTCCCAAGATGTCTCCTGTTCAGTCGATCACCCGAGCACAGACCCACGACGAGCAGCTGATCCCGACCTCTTCCTCGCCTGAACTTCCCCCACAACGCCGGCAGCCCCAACACCACCACCATCATTGCCATCTTCCTCCCTCCGATTCACCATTCCCTGCTCCTCCTCCTGCTCCTTGTCCCCCTTGCCGGAATCCCCTCGACCCACAGCTCGACCACCACTGCCCACCATTCCCTGTCAGCCTCCAGCATTCCCTGTCCTCCTTGCCGAACCTCCCCTCGCCTGGCCGGAACAGTAGCCCATCCACGCCACCATCATCCCTAACACTATCACCATTAGTATCTTCATCTCACCATCACCACAACTCCTCATAATCATCATCATCCTCATCGACGTTGTCGCCAACGTCGCCATCCCCTCATCGCCATCCCCTCATCAATACCCCATCATCATCATCGCATCGTCATCATCTCTTCGTCGTCATTTTCAGCAACTCACCATCGTTAAACACCATCGCCCTCATCATCATCATCAGCATCACTTCATCGTCATCTCAGCATCATTATCATCTTCACCATTCATTTATCATCATCATCATCTCATAATCTTTATCATCATCCAATCATCAAAATCATCACATCAACTTTATCTTCACCATTAAACCATTATCCCATCATCATCATCACCTCATCGTCACCCCACCATTCATTTATCATCATCATCACTGTCGTCCTCACCATCATCGTCGTTATAGTCGTCACCATCGTCATCGTCGTCAACCTCACCGTCGTATCTGTGCACATACTCCGAGGTATGAACCTGTCTGTCTTCTCCTTTTTATGTATGTTCGTGTGTGCACCAATAGAACATTAGTATTTCTGTACCACAGTTAGCAAATAACAGACCTTGAGTCGGTAAATCCAACTCGCGTTCGTGCACGTACACGAACGCGTACGCGGACATTATTCAAAATAGTATATGTATAATAAGTTAATCATTAGCATATTATTAATTAGTATATATTTATGTACATATTTAATATGTATATGTATTCCAATAATTATGTAAATAAATTGCTGGTTATATTATTATATAAATATGAATATATATGTAAGTAAATGCTGATTGATAAATTATGACTATAGGTGTATTTATATTGTACGACCCTAGGACACTGTGAATTATCCCATGGTTACCTTGACCATGTTGACCCTAAGAACTTGTGAATTGTCTGCCTTGCATACATTAACGCACTGGCTTAGACACCTGTCAGCTGACTTACTGATTGTGTACAACACTTGAAGATGTGACCCTGCGTAATCTAATGCATAATTGATCGTGTTAGATGACTAGTGTTACCCCTAGTATACCCCCTGAGTCCAGTGTAAATATTATTGTGTGTGCACTAGTATAATGACTAATGATTTTATTGTATTATATTATATGTACATAGGATATTGGATTTGTTCTGCGCGACTTCTGGAGCAGGCTATTGGTACATTGCAGCTTCCTTGCCAGGCAAGTATACCTTGCGATTGTACTGTTATTCATATTCCATATGTTGCATGCATATTTATTTTCTGTCTTTAGTTCATATATTTTAACTGTTATATAAAATGCGCGCGACGGTGTCGTCGCGATATATTTTTATTTATGTATTACATTGACCTTGTTCATGAGACTACCCCATTATCATGTAGCATCTTTTGGTTTATTGGCCGTGACACAGTTGTTACACGAGTTGTGAGTCTCATATAGATCATGGACTGGCGTGCAGGATTTGGCCTTCTGTACGTGTGGGCCATGTGTTAGAAATAACTATTGTTAGAAACTTTGCATGCTAGTAGACTTAGAAGTTATTAGAGGTCTAGGGACATAGCCTATTGTAGTATAGTGGTCCCATCCTTGTCCTTGTTTGGTTACAGGATTGGGCTAGGGTACTAAGAATAGGCTATGAACCAAATTATGTCATGGATGTGACATACTTAGAGCATGGGGTGGGGAGAACAACAAGTACCGTATTTGAGCTCCTTTGCACTTTTCTCCTGTGCGCCCGGATTCTCCGCTGGAGATACGGGTGGTGATGACCACTATATATTATATTATTATCAGGCAGGCCTCTGGCGTTCGAAAGACGACGTGCCTTTTTAGGCCCCTGGATCCCCAAAAGGGAACAATGCCAAATCCAAATTTTCAGCCAGATAGCTCACTTGTGGGGAAAGTTATTCTTAACTGCATTCACTTAGATGGTTAGGCGACCCCATTGGATATTTATTTCAATAATTTATTAGCATGTGTTTTATGTATCTTGTTACCTCCCTCTGAGGACCTGGCCCCTTCCAGGTGTATCTGTTATTGAGTATTCGCTGGAGCGCAGATTCGGATGGCTACATGTGTTTGAGGATGTCTTCTCTTTGAGCCCGTGATTGTTAGCTGGTAATCTTATATTATGTCTTGTTATGTTGTCCTCATATTGTATTGTCCTTATATTCCAGTTGGTAGTAGATTTGTTTCCACCCAAATATTATCTCCAGATACTTTGTGTCTAGATCTAGTTCATAGATATTGGTTATTTATTTATAATTAATTTTTGTGGATGAGATTTAGATTATATCCTGTGACTTGTGACATATGTTATACCATTGTGGATTTGATATTTATATTACAGTGTACGTATGGGTTTGGTTTTCATATATTGGAGTTGCCATATCCATGCGGCTGGCATGCTTACGTGTCCTAGTCCTACGTATTTTTGGGACTGGGGCATGACATGATTTTGTGGTGGCTCATGCAGGTCGAGAGCATATTATTTCGGTTACGTTACTGTACCGAGCAAGCCTACAAATAGGATTAGAGTATAGGATCTCATCTATATTTGACTAAGATTTATCTTTCTTCTAATATGTTCTATTTGAACAATTGTATCCTGCTTGATTCATGTACTTCCCTAATAGTTCTTTGAGTATAGCCTTCTGCTAGAATATAGGAACCCATGTTATTAGGATAATAATTAGAGTAGCACACCTATTAAGATTACAACGAGAATATAGACACACCACTAAGTTTAGAATATCTAGTGAACCCTAGAATTCCTTATCTCTAGAATTGGTTTACCATTACCCCCTGATGTATTATGAGGACCTGTGAGTAGTATAGATACTACTAGAGTTAGTTAAAAGTCTAACCATAATATTGGCCCTAGTATTGAGGAACCAATAGAAAACCAAAATTGAATATTAGGACTGAGCCTAACCTTCGCAGTTAGATAAGTATTGGAGAACTATACATTTAGATTCTTGTCTTAAGATAAGCAGACAGTGCCTTAGAAAGCCAAGAGTAATGCATAAAATACTTTCCTAATCATACTTCAAACACAAAGACTAGCACCCCACTCCCCTTTAGAAAACCATGATGCTATCTAGAGCCCCTCTATTTCATATGTTGTTCCTTTGTGACCTTAACGTTCGTTAATTGCGCAACAAATAAATTATGTTCTTCTTTCTTCATATTTCAACTCGTGCCACCTAACACTTTTGATAGTAGGCCAAGTAATTTTATTCTTTGTTAAGGGCTCATAGTTTGCTAGGATTATAGTTGTAGTCTTGAATTTGAAAATTTTGTGCTTGGTAGTTAGAGTTTGATAAGTTGAGTTGTTTTTGCAGACTGTGACCCGAT
The DNA here is from genome assembly GCA_036927795.1 of Iris macrosiphon. Lineage (NCBI taxonomy): Eukaryota > Viridiplantae > Streptophyta > Magnoliopsida > Asparagales > Iridaceae > Iris > Iris macrosiphon. Next base: position 98,724,385 of record JAYESA010000010.1, on the reverse strand, counting down.
GATTATCCCCCTAGTTGTAGATCACATAAATTGTATCCATAACTCAATACAAGTTATATCTTCTTAAGGGCTAGTAACTTTTCCATTCTTGCTACTAACACTTGTTCTATAAGCACTATGACTAAGGCTTAAGACGACCATGACCTATGTAATATAGGAAGATACCCTAATAGGTACTAAGACCCCTTTTCGTAGACCTCAATAGGAGCTTCTACGGTATCCTTAAGACAATTACAATAGTAGTTCAATTGTTATAAGTTATGTAGTATACCTCACACCCTAGTATTAAATAGTCTTCTGACCCATTATTGAAGTGTAATTGGATGACATTAATTGTATACTAGCATAAGACGACAGTGTGTATTTAGACAATATAATTTAGAGGTCCTTGCCCCCATTTGGTCGACTAGCGACATAGACAAGGAGATTGCATGATAACTATAGAGATTGTAGAGTTTTTTTATTATTGTTGCTTATTTTGGTTTTGTTTTTGTGAACTTGAATTAATTTGTACCTCCTTTCATCATCATCTAGCGTACTTATATTATTGTACTACCTTGACTTATGCTGCTATTATAGCCTAGTTTTGCAAGCTTACTCTTCTATCGAGCTTGTTCATGATATATGTGTTAGTGGGTTAACACACTAATACATTTTAGAATCAATGAATTAAGGTCTAGCTAGCCTTAGTGCGCTTGATTCGCCCTTCGTAATACTACTTTACTTGGATTGAGATATGTAGTGATTAGCAGACGAATATACTTACCCTAGACATGTCTGACATGTCGTATCGGTCACATAACTGTACTAATACGAGCATGCGAACAAAGAATTACCAAATAGGATTTCAACCCACAACTGCTTTGACAATTCCCATTTGAATTATTTAAACGCCTTGATCCCGATACTTCTATTCTATTACCTCTCCCTTGAACTCTTTATTATTGATCTCCGTCTTCCCTTATTTCGGAAAGATGAAACCACTTGCTTAGTATAAGTTTGATATATATATATAGTACTAGATATACCCCACAGGCCAATCGCATTGTTGGTGACTATTTTTATAAATGATTAAGGGCATATCATAGATGATACGTTTGGTGTTAAAAACTTTGAGAATTCAATAACATGATTAAATAATTTGGGACATAGTCTTCTTAGATGTATAGCCTTAGATGATAGATGGGTAAATTCTAAGTTAGTTAGAAACTGCAATGTTAACTTAAGGAGAATTCTTTAGACTGTAATCAAGTTAGGTTAGATAGAGAAACCCTACCCTAGTTTAATTTTGAGGACGAAATTATTTTAAGTTGGGTAGATTGTAAATCCCCTCACCCAAAATTAGGCCTAATTTGCTTAAATAGTGAAACTATGGCTAGTTTGAACCAATTAGAATTAGAACACAATATTTATTTAATTATGCGATAATTTATATCGTGTAGTGCACCTTACCGTTGTTTCGATAATTGGAGCACCTTACTAGCCATTGCCTATCTACGAATTTCACAACCTCATCCTAGACATGCCCGACTACTATTCTTACCCTTGGGTAACTTATAATATTTCTCTCTTGTGCTACATTTTAGTCGCGCAATAAACGTCGCAGACGTTAATTCTTAATTCTAAATAAATCCTGACTTTGTACCCTTGTACGTTCCAATCGAAAGTAGAAACACAACCTTGACCATTTTGTGCAACCCGAATTTTATGAATATTCTACACTGTACCCTCTACGCCCCTAACACTTGTGTCCCGCCTAAATTTAATCCCATGTACTCCTAATTAATTCTAGAACATCGTGCGCGTTCGATTTAATTAATTAAATCCAATTTCCGCCTTTGTGCAATTTTCTAATTGTTAGGGGTTTTATGCAAAAATGCATTGAGATGTCCCCACCAGTGGACAATTCATAAGGAAATCTATTTTTTCCTTTTTACCGGAATTTTCTCATAATTTTTGGGATGTACAGTGCACACATCGTCCCCCATCTAAATTTTATCCCTTGTATTTAATTAATGCAAATTTTAGCTCTCACAAACACATCCCCATGTGAGCCCAAGGACCAATCCCAAGATATAGAATCCAAGGCCTTTTTCCAAAATGTTGACCAAGAATTAGATCAAATATTCAACCTCCTTCACATATAAATACTTTTCTTTTTTCCTTTAATCACCCAAAACATCCAACTCCTCTTAGCCGACTTCTCATTCCCTCTCCCTGTGCACCCCCACCTGGCCAGAGCTCTGCCTCATCGACGTCTTCCTCCCTGAGCACGACTTGGCCGGATCTTCTCCTTCCCTCCTTCCTCCGGTGATCTTTCCCTCGTTGTCATCCTCCATGACATCTTCCCGCCGCACTGCACAACCGCCTCTCCCCGTCGACCGGACCACGACGCCCCGCCGGAGCAGCAGCTCATCAACGTCGAGCCCGCTTTCCTCCTCGATCACCACCTTCCTCTTCCCTTCAGCCTTCGACCACCGGAACTCTCGACCATAGGATCACGAACTGCCTCGCCACCTCGCTTGAGCGGATCCCCGACCCCGCTGCTCTCCTCCGCCTGAGAGTCATCAGCCACCGCTACCATCTCAATCCCACCGTCGAGCCACCATCGTCCCCAGTGCAGTCCCGGCGTTCGCTTCCTTCCCACGATGTCTCCCGTTCAGTCGATCACCCGAGCACAGACCCACGACGAGCAGCCAATCCCGACCTCTTCCTCACCTGAACTTCCCCCGCAGCGCCGGCAGCCCCAACACCACCACCACCAATGCCATCTTCCTCCCTCCGATTCACCATTCCCTGCTCCTTCTCCTGCTTCCTGCCCTCCTTGCCGGAATCCCCTCGACCCACAGCTCGACCACCACTGCCCACCATTCCCTGTCAGCCTCCATCATTCCCTGTCCTCCTTGCCGGACCTCCCCTCGCCTGGCCGGAACAGTAGCCCATCCACACCACCATCATCCCTAACACTATCACCATTAGTATCATCATCTCACCATCACCATAACTCCTCATAATCATCATCATCCTCGTCGACGTTGTCGCCAACAACGTCGTCATCCCCTCATCGTCATCCCCTCATCAACACCCCATCATCATCATCGCATCGTCGTCATCTCTTCGTCGTCATTTCCAGCAACAGACCATCGTCAAACACCATCGCCCTCGTCATCATCATCAGCATCACTTCATCGTCATCTCAGCATCATCATCATCTTCACCATTCATTTATCATCATCATCGTCTTATAATCTTCATCATCATCCAATCATCAAAATTATCACATCATCTTCACCATTAAACCATCATCCCATCATCACCATCACCTCATCGTCACCCCACCATTTATTAATCATCATCATCACTTTCGTCCTCACCATCATCGTCATTATAGTCGTCACCATCATCATCATCGTCGTCAACCTCACCGTCGTACCCGTGCACATACTCCGAGGTATGAACCTGTTTGTCTTCTCCTTTTTATGTATGTTCGTGTGTGCGCCAATAGGACATTAGTATTTCTGTACCACAGTAAGCAAATAGCAGACCTTGAGTCGGTAAACCCAACTCGCGTTCGTGCACGTACACGAACGCGTACGCGGACATTATTCAATCTAGTATATGTATAATAAGTTAATCATTAGCATATTATTAAATAGTATATATTTATGTACATATTTAATATGTATATGTATTCCAATAATTATGTAAATAAATTGCTGGTTATATTATTATATAAATATGAATATATATGTAAGTAAATGCTGATTGATAAATTATGACTATAGGTGTATTTATATTGTACGACCCTAGGATACTATGGATTATCCCATGGTTACCTTGACCATGTTGACCCTAAGAACTTGTGAATTTCCTGCCTTGCGTACATTAACGCACTGGCTTAGACATCTGTCAGCTGACTGACTGATTGTGTACAACACTTGAAGATGTGACCCTGCGTAATCTAACGCATAATTGACCGTGTTAGATGACTAGTGTTACCCCTAGTATACCCCCTGAGTCCAGTATAAATATTATTGTGTGTGCACTAGTGTAATGACTAATAATTTTATTGTATTATATGTACATAGGATATTGGATTTGTTCTGCACGACTTCTGGAGCAGGTTATTGGTATATTGCAGCTTCCTTGCCAGGCAAGTATATCTTGCCATTATACTGTTATTCATATTCCATATGTTGCATGCATCTTTATTTTCTGTCTTTAGTTCATATATTTTAACTGTTATATAAAATGCACGCGACGGTGTCATCGCGATGTGTTTTTATTTATGTATTATATTGACCTTGTTCATGAGACTACCCCATTATCATATAGCATCTTTAGGTCTATTGGTCGTGACACGGTTGTTACATGAGTTGTGAGTCTCATATAGATCACGGACTGGCGTATAGGGTTTGGCCTCCTGTACGTGTGGACCGTGCGTTAGGAATAACTGTTGTTAGAAACTTTGCATGCTAGTAGACTTAGAAGTTATTAGAGGTCTAGGGATATAGCCTATTGTAGTACGGTGGTCCCATCCTTGTCCTTGTTTGGTTGCAGGATTGGGCTAGGGTATTGTAAGCCCCCCGATTTTTCAAAAAAAATTTAAAACATTTTCTCGCAAATTTTCTATAATTTTTGGAATTTAAAACTAAGGTATTTTATGATTAAAGGATTTTTAGATAATGCTAATTGATATTAAAATATTATGAAAATAATATTTTATGGTGTAAAATGGAAAACCGGACATAGGGTAATTTTCTGTGAATTTATTGGACTCCGGAAAAGCGTTTAAAGCCCTAAAAACTATTGGATATTTAAACCGAACCAAACCTGACTGAACCAAACCAAACCTGACTGAACCGAACCGCTGATTGAACCGAATCAAGCCAACCCAGCATAACGAGTCGGGTCGGGTCGGATCCGAGTCAAACCCGACCCAAACCCGAACCCGACCGAACCCTAAAATCCCCCCCCCCCCCCGTCGGATTCACTGTAGCAGCGTATAAAGCCCCCTCGACGTGCGTGCCCAACCTTCGGAAACCCTAGCTCATCCGCGTCGTCATCTCCCTTTGATCTTCCTTGCCTGAACCCTAGCCGACGACGTCGTCCTCCTCAACTCCTCCGCCAGGCTGCCCTCGACCAGACCCCTCGTCGGCTCCTCTGACCCACAGCCGACCAAAACTCCTCCGTCGAGCTGTCCAGACTTCAACCCACTCTGGCCTGTGCTTCCCCGACCGCGGCTGTGCCGGACTGACCGATCCCCCGTCGCAGTGCAGCCCCCGGCCAGTGCATCCCCTGCCGGCCCGCGTGATCCCCCACTCCGGCCTGACTTCCCCCTCGACTGAACCCGCTCCGGCCAACTGTGCAGAGCAGCCCGTCGCCCTAGCCCGACCTCGCCGACCCCGAGCCCGACTCCCTCCGGCGAAGCCCCCGCCGCTGTCTCGATCAGAACCCTAGAGCAGCAGACACACGGACACAGGAGCTCTCGACTCGGACATGTCGTGTCGACACGGACACGGAAATCTCGATTTCAGAGTCCTATTCAGGTAACCCATTCTCTCTCCTCGTTGACCCATTTTCGGTTCTGTCAGTTGTGACGCGTAGATGTGTAACCCTCTCGATGCCCATGCAACCCGCTCGGTGCATCGCGTCCTGTGGCGATCGCGAACCGCGATCCAAAAACAGGAAAATTAACGCCCTGTTTCACCCCGGAACTGAGTGTGTTCCGCCAAACGGGACGACTTGGTCATACGCGGTCTTCACCAAAATGTGCGCGTCGTTGATACGGATTTGTGAGATTTTACAGAAGTTGATTTGGATGTGCGTGCACACCAAAATCAACGCGTATCCGCCGACAACTCCCCGTATCCGTCCGTCCAGGAATATGCTGTAACTTTGTGTACACATGTCGGATCGAGACAAAACTTGCGCCATCGGACTCGTAGCAATACGCTGGTCCTGTGACCCAAGTTTGGTTCAATTCTGAGAACGTTGACAAAATCGCGTATCGTGGGCCCTACAGGCTCCACTTGACGGGCGATTTTGTGATTGGCTCATCGGAATCCAATTCTGGAAGTTCCATTGGGTTCGTATCATCGTTCCTGACTTGTTGACACTAAGTTTAACAAATTTAGAGAAATTTGACCCTGACACATTTTTTGGTGCAAAGTGGCCCACATGTGGACCCCGCTTTGACCAAAAACTGTTATTTTCGTCCCTGTATCCAAATTGGACTTAAGGACAGGCGTTTCTAGCTATTTGATATTTTTTAAATCTAATGGTGATGTTTATTTCAGCAACCGGAGTAGTACCTGCAAATCACACTGAGACCAGAGCTACAATTGGAGCCAGAACCACAGGCAAGTGTACCTTGCCAAAACTTGCAGTTCTTGTTATTATTCATTTGACTATATTTATATTATTGTGCATGCTTGACCTAGGACCATGTGACTTACTTAGCGTCCGATTAATAGTTGGGTGCCAACACCGTATGCGGAGTTTTGTAACGTCACTTAGAGATGGACATTTGTGACCCTTTACATTCTCGTACTTGTCTTATCAAGTACACTATAACACAGGACACTTGACACTATTTATGAGACAGAATCTTCCTGAGATATTTATGGTGATTCTGTGTAGGATACAGGTTTTATGACATAGATATTATATTTATAGATATTAGATGACTTGCTGCATTAGATATGATCGTGCGTGACATGGACATGAGGCATCGTGGACATGAGACGTGTGATTACATTGGGTGGGAAGAGACACACAAGCTACAGACTGAGTTTATATATATATATAAAATATAGTAAACACATAGTAAACACTGCTACCGGCTCCCAGACACAGAGCTTGTAGTGGTCTCAGCCTGAGTTTAGTGATGCTCTCAAATTGCATTTTCACATAGATGGTTATATAGTTTACCCTATTTATCTCATTTACTATTATACTTTATTTTGGCATGTTGATTTCTGTACCTTATTATGTCCCCTGAGGACCTGGATACCGGACTTTGTCCCTAGGACTAGCAGACGAGATCGACCCCGAGTTACACGGGACAGGAGCATTAGCAGGAGCGGAAGCAGGAGCAGGCACTGGAGCAGTACCAGATCCAGTAGACGAGTAATCACCGAGGGTATTATCTGGGTATAGGCTTTACCCATACTCAGTATTTGCTGTGGTTATCTTTATTCTTGTATCTTGACAGATGTATCAGACTCATTATTGGATTATTTTCCCGAGTTTATATTGTATTGAGATTGATCTTGCTTTATGATTCTGATATTGTTGTATTCATTTATGTGGATGAGATTAGTATATTTATACCACTATTGTTGTATTACAGCTTAAGTACGCCCCCATGGATCTATTAAATTGGGTTTGTCCATCGGTGTGTGCTGCTGGCCATTGCCACGTGTCTAGTCCCTCGATATTTTGGGACTGGGGCGTGACATAGTTTTTGTGGTGGCCCATGCAGGTCAACGACTAAATTGTTCGATTTCAACTTAGGGACCGAGCAAGCCTGCAATAAGAATAGGATAAGTTTTAAGGATCTCATCCACTTGCTTGAATCGTTCTTGACATCTATATCGGATTCAAAATTAATTTCTTGACTTGCATCCTGCCTTGATTCCTGTGTGCCTCTTATTGTTTATTTTGTTCGTTACTCTAATAATTTTTACTATGTGATTGGTAATTAGAACTTGACAGTTTAAGTTATTATTGTAGATTATGACCTAATGATTACCCCTTAGCTTTAAGTCACGTAATTAGTACCCCTACCTCGATACAAGTTAGATCCCTTACCCTTGATGGCCAGTAACTCTTCTATCCTCACTATCGACACTTGTCCTATAAGCACTAAGACTAAGGCTTAAGATGACCATGACCTAAGTAATATAGGAGGATACCCTAATAGGTACCAAGACCCCTTCTTGTAGACCTTAACAAGAGTTTTCACGGTATCCTTAAGACAATTTCAGTATTAGTTTATTGTTTTAAGTTGGGTATTATGCTTCACAACATAATACCACCTAGCCCTATTGACCCATTGATGAAGTAAACTAGGATGACACAACTTTAGACTTGTATAAGAAGATAGTGGTTATTCAGACAATAGAATTTAGAGGTCCTTGCCCCTATTTGGTCGACTAGCGACTTAGATAAGGAGGTTGTATGATAACTGTAGAGATTGTAGAGTCTGTTATTATTATGGTTGCTTGTTTGTTTTTGTTTTGTGAACTTGATTAATTTGTACCTTCTTTCATCATCATCTAGCGTACTTAAATTTGCTGTACTTGACTTATGCTGCTATTCTATAGCCTAGTTTTGCAAGCTTATTCTTTATCGAGTTTGTTTATGACATATGTATTAGTGGACATGTATACTAATACAATTGTCTATTCAGAATCAATGTATTACGGTCTGATCAACCTTAGTGCATTTTGGTTCGCTCTTCGCACGACTACTTTACGTGGATTGAGATATATAGTTGACTAGTGTACTTGCCCTCTAGATATGTCTAAGCACATCGTATCTGTTACATAACTGTACTAATACGAACATGCAAACAAAGGATTATTAAAATAGAATTTCAATCCACAACTGCTCTGACAATTCCTATTTGAATTCTTTAAACGCCTTTGATCCCGATACTTCTGTTCTATTACCTCACTCCTGAACTCTTTATTATTGATCTCCGTCTTCCCTTATTTCGGAAAGACGAAACCTCGTGCTGGGTATAAGTTTGATATATAGACAGTACTAGATTTACCCCACAGGCCGGTCGCATTGTTGATGACCCTTTTATAAAGGATTAAGGGAATATCACAGGTGATATGTTGGTGTTAAAAACCTTGAGGATTCAATAACATAAATTGGGGCATAGCTTTCTTAGATGTATAGCCTTAGATGAGAGATGGGTAAATTTTAAGTTGGGTAGAGACCGCAATATTCACTTGAGAGAATTCTTTAGACCCTACCCTATTTTAATTTCGAGGACAAAATTTTTATAAGTTGAGTAGATTGTAAGCCCCCTGATTTTTCAAATTTTTTTTAAAATATTTTCTCGCAAAATTTCTAGAATTTTGGAATTTAAAACTAAGGTATTTTGTGATTAAAGGATTTTTAGATAATGCTAATTGATATTAAAATATTATGAAAATAATATTTTATGGTATAAAATAGAAAACCGGATATAGGGTAATTTTCTGTGAATTTATTGGACTCCGGAAACGCGTTAAAAGCCCTAAAAACTATTGGATATTTAAACTGAACCAAACCTGACTGAACCAAACCAAACCTGACTGAACCGAACCGCTGATTGAACCGAATCAAGCCAACCCAGCATAACTGGTCGGGTCGGATCCAAGTCAAACCCGACCCAAACCCGAACCCGACCGAACCCTAAAATCTCCCCCCCCCCCCGCCGGATTCACTATAGCAGCGTATAAAAACCCCTCGACGTGCGTGCCCAGCCTTCGGAAACCCTAGCTCGTCCGTGCCGTCATCTCCCTCCGATCTCCCTTGCCTGAACCCTAGCCGACGACGTCGTCCTCCCCAACTCCTCCGCCAGGCCGCCCTAGACCAGACCCCTCGTCGGCTCCCCTTACCCAGAGCCGACCAAAACTCCTCCGCCGAGAGCCCCGGCGAGCTTTCCCGACTTCAACCCGCTCCGGCCTGTGCTTCCCCGACTGCGGCTGTAACACCCCATTCCGTTCAAGTGGACTGCCGACTCAATCGGCAAAAGTGCAGCTGTCCCGACCCGCTTTGCCTCAAACGAGAAGCAAAGGATATCCAGACTTGCCCCTACAGGAAATCAGCTTAGGCTTTCAGAGGTTCGCTTGACGTATCGCTCTACCGAGGCGAATCATCGCTAAGGTGGGTGGCTACGGTGAACTTGTCTTTGCTTAGCTAGCACACATAAAATCTGAGAAATATTTATGCTAGTCGCTAGGTGATTCACCCCCTGCATGCTAATAAATCTAACGCACCTAGCTAAGGGAATAATCCCAACTGGTATTGCTTATGCTAGAACATGGAAATTGAAATACTGCTTATATTCAGACCCTCGCATGCTGAGTCCCTAACGGCTTTATCTCTCGGCTTACCTTCGGGTCCGAGCAAACGTGTTTACCTGTGTTATTTAGAAACACATGCTTGTCTGCTTGAATGTTGCATTATTTTCATCCAAACCTCAGAAGACTACCAAGTAGTCATTCCGTGCCTGAATAAACCTGCAAGTATCCGGGACCATTAGGTCACCAAGGCAGTTCCCGATCCAGGGGACTGCATCATGCCAAGTAAAAGAATTATGCTCCAATGGCAAGACTCATTCAGGTATTCGGATCTCCCTGCAAGTCTCCCTCGTGCGGGCTTACATCAGCCCAGGAGACTGTGCATATCCAATAGCTAAATGAATAATGCAATACTGCTTGTCGTGTGCTCGTGTTGCCTCAACTGCATGAAGTGTGAATTAATAATCGTGTTCGATCATGGACAACTTGTGCACAAGGATATAAGTTCTGCGGACGGTGCTGGAGCACTGGCACCGATCCGATCCGGGCAGACTTCGTGTTTATAGTCAACATGTTAGGACTAGATAACTTGCAACGCATCGTGTTTTATGAGCTCCTCGTATTTTCGTGTTGCATGCTATCTTTGTCCTTGACTAGTCCATTATGGCATCAAGCCAGTGATCATCGTGTGTATATGCTTGCAATGCCTCGTGTGTTTATCGTGTGAATATGGCTTACAATGCATCGTGTGATTTTCATGTGTGTTTAAACCTGTTGCCCGCTTGCTTGTAAAATGGAAGATAAATAAGTCATTCTCGCTTAGCGGCTATCCGCGTGCGAGTCATTGCATTGCATCAATAAACAACTGAACATCTGAACGATCATGTTATAACAACATCGTGTTTGCTAATGCTATACCTCTTGAATGCTTATATATGCCGTGCTTAAATTAATCATGTTTGCCTTGGACAGAGAAAGAGAAATGGTAAGTTGGTAAGTCTCGCCGTGTTTCCTTAAACATCGCACGGCGCACTGCCCGATACGTTAGGCTATTCAATCTTTGCATGAAACTGATCCTAAGGCAACTAGAAAGACAACTTAATAGTTGGTGCACAGAACCTGTATTACGTGTTTGGATTTGTCGAGCGGGCGAGTAGCTTCCCCACCAGTGCATCCAATGTACTGATAATCCACCAGTTTGTATGCAGGGTGCGGGAGAACCTCGTTCGGTGCGGATGCCTCCTACGTGCGTGTTAAGGCGTGGACATCACTCCGAAGCAACGGTGCGTCCGGAACAGAAGTACATATACAAGACATAATGTTGTGAACATAGCCCGAACTCACCTGAACATCGCCTGTAAAATCATTACACAGTTGTAGCCACTTGGCACGCTTTTACTGTTTCAGAGAGAGAGGCTTGAGCGACTTGTAATCTCGGCTATACGCCGCCTGTAACACTTGTTCATATCAATAAAAGAGCATGCTTTACTTCAACTTGTGTTTCAATGCTTCCGTTATATTTGTCGACTCAGTGAACCTGTTACCGATCGCCTATGCGTTCATAACTCCGCTGCACTCGGACAATCTGTGCGACTCTGTGGCTTAGAACTCTTACCGCCAGCCAATGAACCATGGCCTTGCACGGGCGTAGCTCACGCTCGTGCGGCATCACGCCCGGATGGGTCAAGCGATCGTTCCGTGGGAGCGCTGGCGAGGGTGATTTCCGCCTAGCGGGAATGGCCGATTTGCCTGCGGGAGATCAGGGCGTGACAGTGGCTGTGCCGGACTGACCGATCCCCCGTCGCAGTGCAGTCCCCGGCCAGTGCATCCCCTGCCGGCCCGCATGATCCCCCACTCCGGCCTGACTTCCCCCGCGGCTGAACCCACTCCGGCCAACTGTGCAGAGCAGCCCGCTGCCCTAGCCTGACCTCGCCGACCCCTAGCCCGACTCTCTCCGGCGAAGCCCCCGTCGCTCTCTCGATCAGAACCCTAGAGCAGCAGACACACGGACACAGGAGCTCTCGACTCGGACACGTCGTGTCGACACGGACACGGAAATCTCAGTTTCGGAGCCCTGTTCAGGTAACCCATTCTCTCTCCTCGTTGACCCGTTTTCGGTTCCGTTAGTTGTGACGCGTAGACTGTGTAACCCTCTCAATGTCCGTGCAACCCGCTCGGTGCATCACGTCCTGTGGCGATCGCGAACCACGATCCAAAAACAAGAAAATTAACGCCCTATTTTGCCCCGGAACTGAGTGTGCCCTACTAAACGGGATGACTTGGTCGCACGCGGTTTTTACTGAAACATGCGCGTCGTTGATACGGACGTGTAGAATTTTGCAGAAGTTGATTTGGATGTGCGTGCACACCGGAATCAACGCGTATCCGCCGACAACGCCCCGTATCCGTCTGTCCTGGAACACCCTGTAACTTTGTGTACATACGTCATATCGAGACGAAATTTGCGCCATCGGACTCGTAGTAATACGCTGGTCCTGTGACCCAAGTTTGGTTCGATTCTAAGAACATTGACAAAATCGCGTATCGTGTGTCCATAGGCTCCACTTGACGGACGATTTTGTGATCGGCTCATCGGAATCCAATTCTGGAAGTTCCGTTGGGTTCGTATCATCGTTCCTGACTTGTTGACACTAAGTTTGACGAATTTGGAGATATTTGATCCTGATACGTTTTTCGGTATAAAATGGCCCACATGTGGACCCCGCTTTGACCAGAAACTGTCATTTTTGCCCCTGTGTCCAAATTAGACTTAAGGACAGGCGTTTTTAGCTATTTGATATTTTCTGAATCTAATGGTGATGTTTATTTCAGTAACCGGAGTAGTACCTGCAAATTATACTAAGACCATAGCTACAATTGGAGCCAGAACCACAGGCAAGTGTACCTTGCCAAAACTTGCAGTTCTTGTTATTATTCCTTTGACTATATTTATATTGTTGTGCATGCTTAACCTAGGACCGTGTGACTTACTTAGCGTCCGATTAATAGTCGGGTGCCAACACCGTACGCGGAGTTGTGTAATGTCACTTAGAGATGGACATTCGTGACCCTTTACATTCTCGTACTTGTCTTATCAAGTACACTATAACCCAGGACACTTGACACTATTCATGAGACAGAATCTTCCTGAGATATTCATGGTGATTCTGTGTAGGATACAGGTTTTATGACATAGACATTATATTCATAGATATTAGATGACTTGCTGCATTAGATATGATCGTGCGTGACATGGACATGAGGCATCGTGGACATGAGACGTGTGATTACATTGGGTGGGAAGAGACACATAGGCTACAAACTGAGTTTATATATATATATATAAAACATAGTAAACACATAGTAAAACACATAGTAAACACTGCTACCGGCTCCCAGACATAGAGCTTGTAGTGGTCTCAGCCTGAGTTTAGTGATGCTCTCAAATTGCATTTTCACATAGATGGTTATATAGTTTACCCTATTTATCTCATTTACTATTACACTACATTTTGGCATGTTAATTTTTGTACCTTGTTATGTCCCCTGAGGACCTGGATACCGGACTTTGTCCCCAGGACTAGCAGACAAGATCGACCCCGAGTTACACGGGACAGGAGCATTAGCAGGAGCGGAAGCAGGAGCAGGCACTGGAGCAGTACCAGATCTAGTAGACGAGTAATCACCGAGGGTATCTTCTGGGTATAGGCTTTACCTATACTCAGTATTTGCTGTGGTTATCTTTATTCTTGTATCTTGACAGATGTATCAGACTCATTATTGGGTTATTTCCCCGAGTTTATATTATATTGAGATTGATCTTGCTTTATGATTCTGATATACTTATATTCATTTCTGTGGATGAGATTAGTATATTTAGACCACTATTGTTGTATTATAGCTTAAGTACGCCCCGATGGATCTATTAAATTGGGTTTGTCCATCGGTGTGTGCTGCTGGCCATTGCCACGTGTCTAGTCCCTCGATATTTTGGGACTGGGGCGTGACAGGTACTAAGAATAGGCTATGAACCAAATTGTGTCATGGATGTGACATGCTTAGAGCATGGGGTGGGGAGAATAACAAGTACCGCATTTGAGCTCATTTGCACTTTTTTCCTGTGCGCCCGGATTCTCCGCTGGAGATACGGGTGGTGATGACCACTATATATTATATTATTATCAGGCGGGCCTCCGGCGATCGAAAGACGACGTGCCTTTTTAGGCCCCTGGATCCCCAAAAGGGAACTATGCCAAATCCCAGTTTTTAGCCAGATAGCTCACTTGTGGGGAAAGTTGTTCTTAACTGCATTCACTTAGATGGTTTGGCGACCCCATTGGATATTTATTTTAGTACTTTATTGGCATGTGTTTTATGTATCTTGTTACGTCCCTCTGAGGACCTGGCCCCTTCCAGGTGTATCTGTTATTGAGTATTCGCTGGAGCGCAGATTCGGATGGCTACATATGTTCGAGGATGTCTTCTCTTCGAGCCCGTGATTGTTAGCTGGTAATCTTATATTATGTTTTGTTGTGTTGTCCTCATATTGTATTGTCCTTATATTCTAGTTGGTAGTGGATTTGTTTTCATCCAACTATTATCTCCAGATACTTTGTGTCTAGATCTAGTTCATAGATATTGGTTATTTATTTATCATTAATTTTCGTGGATGAGATTTAGATTATACCCTGTGACTTATGACATATGTTATACCACTGTGGATTTGATATTCATATTACAGCGTACGTATGGGTTTGGTTTCCATATATTGGAGTTGCCATATCCATGCGGCTGGCATGCTTACGTGTCATAGTCCTACGTATTTTTGGGACTGGGGCGTGACACCCATCCATAAATACAAACCCAAAATCAGACCAAAACTAGCCTGACCAAAGCTTAGACCATTCTGGAAATAGGCTAACCGAACTTGGACCAAACTCTGGCCGAATTCGGTTTGCCATTTACATAATATTAGCTGGCTGTGATATCCCTGATTTTGTGGCTCCAATGTTCAAAAATTCAAATATTTTATGACCAAATTCTGGCCAAAATCTATCCCAGAATTTTCTATAAATAGACTTAAATTTTCACATTCTTACTCACTCAACCATTCTTAATCTTTATATCCTATAAGTGAGTAAACCCCTGACCTTTAACCTTTTCCATCTCCAAGATCAACACTCTAGTGTTCTAGTGCCAAGTGCAATCTCAGTTAGAAGTCTGTCAGAGTTGTAAGAACTTGGATTAGCAAATTTCTCTTTAGTTTGAATTCGACCTGCCCTTCGAATCAAACGCATGTGTGAAGTCTTTCGAGCCTTCGGATCAAAGTTTGATGTTGAAAGAAGTCATCAAGCCTTCCGATCAAAGCTTGTGATTCACTATTGGTGATTATAGTGGATAAAACTCCGAGCAAGAGTTTTCAGGACTGGACTATTCCTCTCAGAGGAAAACTAGTATACATTGCAGTATTTGCGTTTGTTCTCTCGCAACTCTATTGCTCTAATTTATTTACTGTTATTAGTTGGTAGCTTCCTTTACTCTGCATAATTATTTTTGGATAGATTATTTCGCTGTACTCTATTCACCTCCCTCTAGAGTTTTCTTACGGCCCTACAAGATGATCCCTTAGTTGCTTGAGAGTCTAATTTATGGTTTGGTAGTTTCTACCTGTCCACAATTAGATATGTATAGCCGTATCATGATACACCATGATACATATAGATGATTTGGATATTTTGGGGGTTTTGAGCCAATAGGTATTAATCTCTGTTAACTGCATTATAATTAGCTTTTCTAGTTATTTATATATCATAAATTATATATTATATATTATATTGTGTCCATGTAATTTGGGGGTTTGGTATATTGATGGTGTGGAACTTTGGGGGTGTATCATTGAGTATCATGATACTTGGTGTGATAGTGTGTGTGCTCTTAGAACAGAGTGTTGGTGCATTGGTGGTTGGTTAGTATTAGTGTTGTGGTTGGTATGTTATAGTGATGGTTGTCTATATGTGTGCTAGTGTAGTGTGTAGACATTAGAGAGGGTGTTCATGTGATGTGGTGTGTGGTTGTGCTTAGAGTAAGTGAGGTTGGAGGGGAGACTCTGATTAACTTCCTGCAGTCTGCAGGTATCACAGTATGCCAGTGCAGGTTGCGAAAGTTTTATCTCTACAAATGGATGTAGTACAGACTTGGAGATCCGGTGTACTTGTTGGGATAATCTTGTTAGTTTGTTTAGATTGTTTAGTTAGTTTAGATTATTAGTTGGTTTAGATTGATAAGTTGTTTGTTGAAACAACTTTGATATATTTATTATTTAGTCTATCTCTTTACATCAAATGTTCAACTATATATAGCTACCATTTCATTCAATAAAAATCACCAAGTTTATTCATCTTCCACAAAACTTGTGTCCTATTTCCTAGTTACTGGGCTATTTTACTACATTTGGTATCAGAGCTCGGGTTGAGGAACAGAGAAGCTATGGCAACCAACGACGAGCAAGGCCCCACGACGTCGACGTTATTCACCTTCAAGTACCCCATGCTGACACGGACCAACTACGCGGATTGGGCTCTCTTAATAAGAGTCAACATGCAGGCGCAAGGCCTGTGGGAGGCGATCGAACCCGGGAAAGCCGACTACCGCAACGACAGGATGGCCCTGTCCATCATACTCCGTGTCGTGCCGCCAGAGATGCTGCAGACACTGGCAGTAAAAGACACTGCCAAGGAAGCATGGGACGCTGTGAAGATGATGCGGATGGGGGTCGAGCGCGTGTGCGAGGCCAAGGCGCAGAAATTGGGCGCTGACTTCGAATCAATGAAGTTTAAGGACGGCGAGTCCGTCGAGGACTTCGCGATGCGGCTCACGGGACTCGTCAGCGACCTGCAACTACTCGGCGACAAAATGGACGACGAGAAGGTAGTTAAAAAATTTCTTCGAGTCGTTCCATCCAAGTACACGCAAGTCGCCATTGCCATTGAGACTTTAGTGGATCTCAAGACGCTGTTAATTGAAGAGCTTACCGGTCGTCTTCTTGCCGTCGAGGAGCGGTACGATCTTGGCAGCAACTCCGGCGACACAAGTAGCCGCCTTCTCCTATCCGAAAAGGAGTGGCTCGCTCGCACGAAGCAGAGGAAGGAAGGCGACGCCTACTCCGACGGTGGCGAAAGTTATGGTAGTGGGCGCGACAAGCCAAGAGGTCGTGGCCGCGGCAACACGAACTACGGCAACAACAACGCATCCGGTGGCACGCGCGACAAGAAGGGTAAGTGCTATAATTGTGGCATATACGGCCACTGGGCGAAGGACTGCCGCAAGTCAAAGCACGATGAGCGTGCCAATCTGACGCAAGTCGACGACGATGAACCAACACTACTCATGACCATGCTTCATGAGGAAAAAGTGCAGTTCCCAGGGAAGATTTCTCCAGATTCTAACCCGTGTCAGAATATTCTGACAGAACCAAAAGAGAATTCGTCCAAAGTAGAAAGCACTTGCCTACCCGACGCACGTCAGCCACATCATATGGAGGAATGTATTCATGTGAATCATGGTAGCAGTCGCTAACATCAATTCAGGTGACACTGTAAATAAAGAAATACAGGTGAAGAAAGATTGCAAGATGGATGTGGTAGTTTCAGCTGCTCCTGATAACCAACTACTCCAAATCCTCGCCACGAAAGAAGCTATGGAGGTCGCCGAGCCGATCCCCTCCACCGACGAAGAGATCCAGTCGTCGACTCCCCAAACGGCGTAAGAGATCGTCTCTGCCACCGATTCCAAACCCACCGAGAAGCGCGAGAGGGAGTGGGAGACCGAGCGGTCGGACCTGGTCGACGGGATGTGCTCGCTCCAGGCGAGGCTGGACTCGGAAACCAGGGTTGCGGAGGATCTCCGCGCGCGGCTGGGGATGTGCAGCCAGGCCCTGGCCCATGAGGAGGGACGGAGGAAGGCGCTCGAGGCCCTGGTCTCCGAGTCGAAGGCGCTGTACGAGAAAGTCGTATCGGAGTTCGAGGAGGCCAGGTCGAGCATCGCGGCAGCAGGGGAGCAGGAGTGCTTCTACACGTTAGCGTACCGACACCGGGCTCCGGATCTGGATGCAGCGGAGCAGGAGAGCTTTTACTCGCCGGCGTACCGGCACGGGGGATCGATGCTGATGGAGGAGGGGTTTTCCACGCCGAAGGCTAATGCGGGTGGCCATGGGGGAGAAAATGGGGAAACTGTTAAAGCTGTTTCCGAAGTCACAGAACATGAACAAGAAGTTAAAGTGATCAATGAGGTAAAAAAGATGGCACAGGCGCTAAAAGATATGCGGGATTATTCATTCTTGCTCTCGGATGATGCAGATTTTTCTGTTTTGGATAAGGGGCAGCAGCAGCAGCCTGTAATCCGAAAGCGAGCTCCAAATTCTGATGATCGTCCAGCTCAAGATTCATTGAAGCTCAAACCACCCATGGGCAAGCATGTAAAACTCCCTTCCTAGAAAATCGTATATAGCTCATTAATTATTAATTATTAATTAAATTATAGTAATTAGAGCTAAATAGGAGAAATAAATTTTTAATAATTTTTATGTTAGGTGTTCGGGCACTTAGAGGACTTGAGGGACCATCAGAAATTTTTAGGAATTTATTCCATGTAGGGGACCCCTTGAGCTGTTGCTAGCCTAACGATGTGCAATACCTTAATCTATAAATTCTCCTATGAGTATATATATATTATATATATATATACAAATATATATATATATATATATATATGCATATATTACTAGGAAAAGAAAGAAAGTAAAAGGAATTTAATAATAAGTAACTAATAACTTTAATAATAATAATAATAATATTTATATTAATACCAAACTACTATGTTAACCTGCTGCAACTTAGCATTGTTTTCCCACTTTGCTAAGCCTTCAGCCCCTGTAGCAATTGTGTCCCAGGGAGCCCGCCCCTTAGAGCCTTCAGCGTCCAAGCCGACCCCTTTGCCCTTCCAACCCGTCCGCTTAACCCTCTCTCTCTCTTAATATATAATATATATATATATATATATATATATTTCTCATCCCAAAAACCCTAACCTAAATCTCCAGACTTCCCCTTCCCATCTAGAGCCGTCACCGCAGCCAGAGAAGCCCCGCCAAGCCATCCAACCATCCCGTCGACGCCGACCTCGCATCCTGCAGTTTCCCACTCGAGGCACCTTCGCTCCGGCGCGATTTTCCGTCGACTCGCTCGACCAAACGTTGTTCCGTTTTTATAGGTATGATCATCCCTTAACCCTCTACAATATTCGTTTTATAGCCAATCTCGGAAAACGTGTGCCCCTAGGTGTAAATCAGCGTCCAAAATGGACGGACAGACAGAATTCTGGAATCGCAGAATTCTAGAATGACCACCCGTATTGCCGAGTTCGTATCTCCCACCACAGAGATCCGAACTCGGTGATTCTTTTTGATACCTGTAGAATACCTGACCTAGTTTAATTTTTGTTAAATAACCCTGTGCTATTAGTCGCTGTGGACATAGTTATATTCGTCACAAAACTGTGCACACCCACTTTTTCCGGTTTTCCAAAAGTTGGAAAACGGAGCGCGCCCCGCCAAATGGGACCGCCCCACCGTGTGCCAAGTATACCCAATGGTGCACGCAGCATAACCGGACATGTGAAAATTCGTGGGGACTGATTCGGACGCATGTGCGCGCCGGAATCAGGCCGTATCCGCGGACACATTCCATGTCGCAACTTTTGTGGAACTCGCACGTATTTTGTGCACACTTGTCAGATTGCGACGAAATTTGCGCCACTGGACTCGTGGTAACGCGCTGGCCCTGTGACCCAAATTTCACGCAATTCTGAGACGGTTGACCAAATCGCCAATTGGCGGGCCCCACAGTTGACTTTTTGGACCAAATTTTGTTCGGCTCATCGAAATCCATATTTGGACATACCGTTGGGTTCGTATTGACATCTAGAGTTTTTTGACCTATAGTTTGTCCCATTTAGAGACTGTTACCCTTGGCACGCTTTTCGGTGCAAAGTGGGCCACACGTGGACCCTACTTTTACCTAAAATTACTGTTTTGCCCCTGTGTCCAAATTGGACGAAAGGAATGTGCTTTTTAGCTATTTTGCTCATTCCGAAAACGTTGGTGATGTTTATTTTAGCATCCGGAGACGTTTGTTCGGAGTCCTTAGTTCCAGGTTCAGTGTCCTTGACATTTGGGCGCGTACACTTTACAGATTTCTTGCCAGGCAAGTATACCTTGCCATTGTACTGTTTTTACATTCCATATGAGACATGCATGTTTATTTTCTGTTTATTTAGTTCATTTATTTTAACTGCTATATAAACTGCGCGTCCAAGGAAACTTGGGTGCAATGACGGTGTCGTCGTACTATGTTTTTATTTATGTATATGCATTGGACCTACTTTATGAGGCTACCCCATTTTCATGAGGCATTTATGTTTTATTGGCCATAACACTATTCTTACACGAGTGTGAGTCACATGTAGGACACTGACTTGCGTACTCGGCTGGCCCCCGGTACGTATAGGTCGTGCGACGGATAGGGATAACTGCCAATAGAAACTTTGCATGCTAGTAGACCTGGCGGTTATTAGAGGTTTATCGTGTTATGGACATGACATGCTTAGAGCATTGGGTGGGGAGAACAACAAGTACCGCATTTGAGCTCCTTTGCACTTTTATCTATTGTGCGCCCGGATTCTCCGCCGGAGATACGGGTGGTGATGACCACTATATATTATATTATTATCAGGCGGGCCTCCGACGTTCGAAAGTCGTCGTGCCTTTGTAGGCCCCTGGATCTCCAATAGAGAACCATGCCAAATCCCAGTTTTCAGCCAGATAGCTCACTTGTGGGAAAAGGTGTTCTTAACTGCATTCACTTAGATGGTTAGGCGACCCCAATGGATATTTATTTTTAGTACTTTATTGGCAAGTATTTTTTGTATCTTGTTACGTCCCTCTGAGGACCTGGTCCCTTCCAGATATAGGTGAGCAGGAGTACCCGCAGGAGTATGGACCTGGACCTGATGCTACCTATCAGCCTGAGGAGATCTTACCTTCTGATTATATGTGATTCATTGCAGCTGTTTAGAGATTTTAGTTGCTATTCTTTTCTAGACATTTATTCTTATATTAGAGTTTATTCTCTTCTCTCTTTAGTAGTTTATTTTAGTCGATTTGCAGTGGATTTGTCTCCACCCGACTATTACACTTTGAGATTACTATTTGAGACTACTTCTTTGATATTCAGTTATTGATTTCCTTTATTCTATCATTTGTGCTGTGGATGAGATATAGAACTGCGTGTGACTTGTTGTGACATATATTTACCACTGTGGATTAGATATTCATGTACAACGTACGTGTGTATATGGTTTTCATATATTAGAGTTCGTATACATACGGCTGGCGTGTTACGTATTTCTAGTCCTACGTATTTGGGACTGGGGCGTGACATATTTTTGTGGTGGCCCATGCAGGTCAAGAATATATTGTCTCGGTTCCATAACTGTACCGAACAAGCCTGCGTATAGGAATAGAGTATAAGGATCTCATCCACGCTTGATTGAAATTTATCCTTCCTATTTAATACTTGCATCCTGTTTGATTCCTGTACTTTTTCTAATCGTTTCGTACGTCAACTGCAGAGAGATGGATTTGCAGAATGGATGTACTGCAGCCGATGGCGACGCAACTTCTGGAGTCAATGGTCAGACTCAAGGAGGGACCCCAACGATTCCTAGGCTTCCGGGGCCAGATGGACAGACTCACACCCCAGTTCCATCTGATCTTCCCGCTTCACCTATTGGGAACCTTCCACCTGCCTCAGTACCGCAAGATGGCCAAGCGCAGATGTTCCAATTCTTTCAGATGATGATACAGGAACAGAGGCAGCAGGCAGCCGAGCAGAGGCAGCAGGCAGTCGAGCAGAGGCAAGAATTTTTGGCAGCACTGGAGAGGATGGCTGCACATGCTACTGTACCAGCCCAAACACTAGCTCCAGCACCTCGAGCTAAGGTTGGATCAGTAAAGGATTTTGTTCAGATGGGTGCAAGGCAGTACAAGGGCACTGAGAGCCCGGAGGAGACTACCAGCTGGATCACTCACACACAGAAGCTACTGGAGGCATCGCAGTTACCTACGGACCTATGGATGACGGGTGTACGGACGCTTCTGGATGGTAATGCTCATCACTGGTGGGAATCCATGGAGCGCCAGTTGGGTACTTACCAGACTTAGGAGCAGTTCTTGGAGTACTTTGAGGGAAAGTACTTCCCGGACACTGTCAGGGACACCTTGTATGATCAGTTTCTTCACTTAGAGCAGGGGAACCGGACCGTGGACGAGTATGATGCCGAGTTTAGTCGACTCAGCAAATATGGCGCTGCATTGATACCAAATGACTTGGCTAAGGCTAAGAGATTTCATTGAGGACTGACCCAGGAGCTTCAACATTATATAAGCTCGCAGTCCCGAGTCTCTTATGCTGAACTACTGACAGAGGCCAGATTTTAGGAAACCATTAGCAGAGGAAGAGGAGGTCAGCTGAGGACACAATAAGGAACAGCAAGGATAAAGCAGGGACCAGCCAGGACACAACAGGGAGGACCTATCAGACGTCCTTTAGCATAACAGCATCAGCAACACCGAGCAGCACCGTACCAGAATCTGGGGAAGCCCTATTGCAATTATTGTGGGAGGAACGGACATATTTCGAGGGATTATCGGACCCGATTGGGTCAGTATATGAGATGTGGCTCCGGACAACACATGGCGAGAGACTGCCCAATGCAGACATCGACACTCCCACCACCAGTTCAGAGACTAGCGCTTCCAGCACCAAAGCCAGCCCAGCAGATGACCGGACCGGAAACACCTTGACCCCCAGCAGCAGGAGGATTTCAGAGAGGACCACCGCTACCCACTCAGGAGGAGCAGTATATGAGGACCGGACATGGACAGCCACAGCGGAACGGGCGAGCTTTTGCATTGGAGGTAGATGACATGGATCATGAGGTGGATGTCATAGCAGGTATTACCCTTGCTTTTACTTTTCCTGCGGTGACATTATTTGATACGGGAGCCACCCACTCATTCATATCATCTAGTTTTATTGCCAAACACAACATTGCTTCTACACCATTATCTAGTTGTGTTAGAATACTTACCGGAGGAGGAGTTGTACCAGTTAGTCGAGTTTGTAGAACGGGTCCTATAGTGATTCGTGGCAGGGAGATGAATGCCCAACTCTTAGTCCTTCCTATGCCGTCTTTTGATATTGTGCTTGGAATGGACTGGCTGAGCAAGAACCACGCTTTCTTCGATTGCTTTGGAGGAAGCATTCTTTTTAAGGTACCAGGCCAGCCTGAACTTGAGTTTGCCCGAGGATCCACAGAAATCCTTGATGGTATGCAGCTCGCAATGGACGATGTTGTCTATCACCCTATTATTTCAGAATTTCTAGACGTCTTTCCAAAGGATTTGCCAGGACTACCCCCAGACAGAGACGTAGAGTTTTCAATTGAACTAGCACCCGGAGCAGCACCTATAGCATCGCATGTTTACAGACTGGCGAAGAAGGAGATGGACGAGATGAAGGCACAGTTAAAAGAGCTAGAGGAGAAAGGTTTCATCCGACCGAGTGCATCACCCTGGGGAGCACCAGTGCTGTTTGTACCCAAGAAGGATGGGTCAGTGCGTATGTGCATTGACTACAGAGCCTTGAATGCAGTGACAGTGAAGAACAAATATCCATTGCCACGCATTGATGACCTATTTGATCAACTCAGTGGAGCTAAGATATTCTCGAATATAGATTTGAGATCGGGATATCACCAAGTGAAGGTACGGAAGCAGGACATTCCGAAGACCGCATTCAGAACAAGATATGGACACTACGAGTTTTTGGTCATGCCATTTGGATTGACCAATGCTCCAGCGATCTTCATGGACTTGATGAATCGAGTCTTCCACCAGTACTTGGACCAGTTCGTGGTCGTCTTCATAGATGATATACTTGTCTATTCGAAGAGCCACGAGGAGCACGAGGAGCACCTGCGGATTGTTCTAGAGACTTTGAGGAGAGAGCAGTTATATGCTAAACTCAGCAAATGTGAGTTCTTCTTGGACAGAGTTTTATTTCTTGGACATGTTGTTACAGGAGATGGTATTTCTGTTGACCCAGAGAAGATCTCAACAGTTGAGACATGGCATGTTCCTAAATCAGCAGCAGAGGTGAGAAGTTTCCTTGGACTTGCGGGATATTACCGACGGTTCGTGGAAAACTTCTCAAGAATAGCGGCACCTATGACTCGTCTGACTTGTAAGGATCAAGAATTTATATGGACTGACGAGTGTCAAGCGGCCTTCGAAGAGTTGAAGAAGCGACAGACTACAGCACCAGTATTGACGATTCCGTCAGGATCAGGAGGATATGTGATCTACAGTGATGCATCAGGAAAAGGCTTAGGATGCGTATTGATGCAGCATGGCAAGGTGATTGCATATGCATCTAGGCAGTTACGAGTACATGAGAAGAATTATCCGACTCATGACTTGGAACTTGCAGCCGTTGTATTTGCTCTGAAGCTATGGAGATATTACTTATATGGGAAACGAGTGGAGATCTATACAGACCACAAAAGCCTCAAGTACGTCTTCACGCAGAAGGAGTTAAATATGAGACAACGTCGATGGCTCGAGTTGATGAAAGATTTCGAGATAGAGCTACATTATCATCCAGGCAAGGCTAACGTGGTAGCAGACGCGTTAAGCCGGAAGCCAGCAGCTTACTTCTTTACAGCACAGAGGGAACTATTGGAGGACTTGCAAGAGCTTGGCATTGAAGTGATACTACCCGGAGCAGATGGGACACTAGCCAACTTATAAGTTCAATCATCATTGGTAGAGAGGATTAAGGCAGCTTTGCCTACAGATGCCAGATTTCGGAGACTAAAGGAAAGGACAGAGGCCGGAGAGCAGACCGGATTGCGCATTCATGAGGATGGAACATTACGATGTGGTGATCGTCTTTATGTTCCAAATGGAGAGATTCGACAGGAGCTGATGACAGAGGCTCATAGTTCGATCTATTCTATTCACCCTGGAGGCACCAAGATGTATCGCGACTTACGACAGCATTTTTGGTGGCATGGGATGAAGAGAGAGATAGCTCGCTTTGTAGCTAAATGTCTGGTATGTCAACAAGTGAAGGCGGAGCACCAGAGGACAGCAGGATTATTGCAACCACTTCCGATTCCAGAGTGGAAGTGGGAGCACATCACTATGGACTTCGTCACGGGTTTTCCCAAGAGTCCAAGTGGGAGAGATGCAGTGTGGGTAATAGTGGACCGACTCACCAAGTCAGCCCATTTTATATCTTTTAGAGTGGGTCAGTCGACAGAAGCTTTAGCTGACTTATATATGAGGCAGATCGTGAGATTGCACGGCATACCAGTCAGTATTGTATCGGACAGAGATTCGCGCTTCACATCGCACTTTTGGAGGAGTATGCAAGAAAGTCTTGGTACTCGTCTGAAGTTCAGTACATCTTACCACCCGCAGACAGATGGGCAGTCGGAGCGCACTATTCAGACCTTGGAAGATATGTTGAGGGCTTGCATGTTAGACTTCGGAGGATCATGGGAGGACCACCTACATCTTATAGAGTTTTCTTACAACAACAGCTATCAAGCGAGTATTCAGATGGCTCCGTTTGAAGCATTGTATGGAAGAAAATATAGGTCTCCTGTGTGTTGGAGTGACGTGGGAGAACGTCAGATTCTGGGACCCGAGTTGGTGGTCAACACCGTAGAGACAGTCAAGAAGATTCAGGGACACTTGCGAGCAGCGCAAGACAGGCAGAAGCAGTGGGCAGACCTTCATCGTCGTCCCTTGGAGTTTAAAGAGGACGATCACGTCTTCTTGAGGATATCACCGACCAGAGGCACCATCCGATTCGGAGGGCGCGGTAAGTTGAGTCCAAGGTATATTGGACCATTTGACATGCTCGAGAGAGTTGGAGAGGTGGCATATCGACTTGCGCTACCATCTTCACTGGAGGGAGTACATAACGTATTCCATGTGTCGCAGCTCAGGCGATATGTGGCAGACAGCAGTCATGTTCTCGACCATTCAGAGATCACCATTGGGCCGAGCTTGTCTTACCAAGAGCAACCCGTGGGAATCCTTGATCGTCGAGAGAAGGTATTGAGGAACCAGTCTATTCCCTTGGTTCGCGTAGCATGGAGGCATGGCGCGCCAGGAGAATCAACTTGGGAGCGCGAGGACGACATGCGCAAGCATTTTCCGAACCTATTCGAAGACCAAGGTATGAATTTACATTTTTAATTTATATCTTATACCATCCTTGCATTCTATCGTGGCTTAATTTTAATTTCGAGGACGAAATTTTTACAAGTTGGGTAGAATATAAAACCCCCTTCCTAGAAAATCGTATATACCTCTTTAATTATTAATTATTAATTAAATTGTAGTAATTAGAGCTAAATAGGAGAAATAGATTTTTAATAATTTTTATGTTAGGTGTTCGGGCACTTAGAGAACTTGAGGGACCATCAGGAATTTTTAGGAATTTATTCCATGTAGGGGACCCCTTGAGCTGTTGCTAGCCTAACGATGTGCAATACCCTAATCTATAAATTTTCTATGAGTATATATATATTATATATATATATACAAATATAAATATATATGCATATATTACTAGGAAAAGAAAGAAAGTAAAAGGAATTTAATAATAAGTAACTAATAACTTTAATAATAATAATAATATTAATATTAATACCAAACTACTATGTTAACCTGCTGCAACTTAGCATTGTTTTCCCACTTTGCTAAGCCTTCAGCCCCTGTAGAAATTGTGTCCCAGGGAGCCCGCCCCTTAGAGCCTTCAGCGTCCAAGCCGACCCCTTTGCCCTTCCAACCCGTCCGCTTAACCCTCTCTCTCTCTTAATATATATAATATATATATATATATATATATATATTTCTCATCCCAAAAACCCTAACCTAAATCTCCAGACTTTTCCTTCCCATCTAGAGCCGTCACCGCATCCAGAGAAGCCCCGCCAAGCCATCCAACCATCCCGTCGACGCCGACCTCGCATCCTGCAGTTTCCCACTCGAGGCACCTTCGCTCCGGCGCGATTTTCCGTCGACTCGCTCGACCAAACGCTATTCCGTTTTCATAGGTATGATCATCCCTTAACCCTCTCCAATATTCGTTTTATAGCCAATCTCGGAAAACGTGTGCCCCTAGGTGTAAATTAGCGTCCAAAATGGACGGACAGACAGAATTCTGGAATCACAGAATTCCAGAATGACCACCCGTATTGCCGAGTTCGTATCTCCCACCACAGAGATCCGAACTCGGTGATTCTTTTTGATACCTGTAGAATACCTGACCTAGTTTAATTTCTGTTAAATAACCCTGTGCTATTAGTCGCTGTGGACATAGTTATATTCGTCACAAAACTGTGCACACCCACTTTTTCCGGTTTTCCAAAAGTTGGAAAACGGAGCGCGCCCCGCCAAACGGGACCGCCCCGCCGTGTGTCAAGTGTACCCAATGGTGCACGCAGCATAATCGGATACGTGAAAATTCGTGGGGACTGATTCGGACGCATGTGCGCGCCGGAATCAGGCCGTATCCGCGGACACATTCCATGTCGCAACTTTTGTGGAACTCGCACGTATTTTGTGCACGCTTGTCAGATTGCGACGAAACTTGCGCCACTGGACTCGTGGTAACGCGCTGGCCCTGTGACCCAAATTTCATACGATTCTGAGACGGTTGACCAAATTGCCAATTGGCGGGCCCCACAATTGACTTTTTGGACCAAATTTTGTTCGGCTCATCGGAATCCATATTTGGACTTACCGTTGGGTTCGTATTGACATCTAGAGTTGTTTGACCTATAGTTTGTCCCATTTAGAGACTGTTACCCTTGGCACACTTTTCGGTGCAAAGTGGGCCACACGTGGACCCCACTTTTATCCAAAATTATCGTTTTGTCCCTGTGTCCAAATTGGACGAAAGGGATGTACTTTTTAGCTATTTTGCTCATTCCGAAAACGTTGGTGATGTTTATTTCAGCATCCGGAGACGTTTGTTCGGAGTCCTTAGTTCCAGGTTCAGTGTCCTTGATATTTGGGCGCGTACACTTTACAGATTTCTTGCCAGGCAAGTATACCTTACCATTGTACTATTTTTACATTCCATATGAGGCATGCATGTTTATTTTCTGTTTATTTAGTTCATTTATTTTAACTGCTATATAAACTGCGCGTCCAAGGAAACTTGGGTGCAACGACGGTGTCGTCGTACTATGTTTTTATTTATGTATATGCATTGGACCTACTTTATGAGGCTACCCCATTTTCATGAGACATTTATGTTTTATTGGCCATGACACTATTCTTACACGAGTGTGAGTCACATGTAGGACACGGACTTGCGTACTCGGCTGGCCCCCGGTACGTATAGGTCGTGCGACGGATAGGGATAACTGTCAATAGAAACTTTGCATGCTAGTAGACCTGGCGGTTATTAGAGGTTTATCATGTCATGGACATGACATGCTTAGAGCATTGGGTGGGGAGAACAACAAGTACCGCATTTGAGCTCCTTTGCACTTTTATCTATTGTGCGCCGGGATTCTCCGCCGGAGATACGGGTGGTGATGACCACTATATATTATATTATTATCAGGCGGGCCTCCGACGTTCGAAAGTCGTCGTGCCTTTGTAGGCCCCTGGATCTCCAATAGAGAACCATGCCAAATTCCAGTTTTCAGCC
Organism: Iris macrosiphon; assembly: GCA_036927795.1. NCBI lineage: Eukaryota > Viridiplantae > Streptophyta > Magnoliopsida > Asparagales > Iridaceae > Iris > Iris macrosiphon. Next base: position 98,695,503 of record JAYESA010000010.1, on the reverse strand, counting down.
AGATAGCTCACTTGTGGGGAAAGGTTTTCTTAACTGCATTCACTTAGATGGTTAGGCGACCCCAATGGATGTTTATTTTCAGTACTTTATTGGCATGTATTTTTTGTATCTTGTTACGTCCCTCTGAGGACCTGGTCCCTTCCAGATATAGGTGAGCAGGAGTACCCGCAGGAGTATGGACCTGGACCTGATGCTACCTATCAGCCTGAGGAGATCTTACCTTCTGATTATATGTGATTCATTGCAGCTGTTTAGAGATTTTAGTTGCTATTCTTTTCTAGACATTTATTCTTATATTAGAGTTTATTCTCTTCTCTCTTTAGTAGTTTATTTTAGTCGATTTGCAGTGGATTTGTCTCCACCCGACTATTGCACTTTGAGATTACTATTTGAGACTACTTCTTTGATATTCAGTTATTGATTTCCTTTATTCTATCATTTGTGCTGTGGATGAGATATAGAACTGCGTGTGACTTGTTGTGACATATATTTACCACTGTGGATTGGATATTCATGTACAGCATACGTGTGTATATGGTTTTCATATATTGGAGTTCGTATACATACGGCTGCCGTGTTACGTATTTCTAGTCCTACGTATTTGGGACTGGGGCGTGACAAAGCATATGCCTGCGAGGCCCGTGTCCAATGGCGACCAGATGAAGACTTCTTTTGCGAAAAATCTTCAATCAAAGACTAGACTGGACCCAGTCAAGGAAGCTGTTATGAGCAGATCCACGCCAGTTTCAGCTGAGAATAGAAAAGTTGTTGGTGGTAATGGCTCCAGCCGGCCTGTAGGGCATAAACCTTTACCCTCAAAGATTTCTTATACTACTACAGGTGCAAATAGACCTGCAAAGGTCATGAATGACCCCACTTTAAAAAAGAAGGTTCTATCTGCAGTGCCTCATTCTTCGAGTCAGAAGAATGCTTACTCTGAACAGAAGAGGAGATCGAGTGAAAAGATGTATGAAGTTAGACCAGCACCAAGACAGCCACCGCCTTTGTCCAAACCTCCGCCTTCTCAGAAAATCCGTGTCCGGGATGGCCGTGAGGACCAGTTGAAGAAGAAGCCGTTAAAAAGGAGAACTGATGAGGATGACGAAGAGAATCCTTTCCTAATGATCAGAAGAAAGTGAAGCATTGATACAACAAGATTAAGGGAGTGATTGTTGGGATAATCTTGTTAGTTTGTTTAGATTGTTTAGTTAGTTTAGATTATTAGTTGGTTTAGATTGATAAGTTGTTTGTTGAAACAACTTTGATATATTTATTATTTAGTCTATCTCTTTACATCAAATGTTCAACTATATATAGCTACCATTTCATTCAATAAAAATTACCAAGTTTATTCATCCTCCACAAAATTCGTGTCCTGTTTCCTAGTTACTGGACTATTTTACTACAGTACCATGATAGATATTCTACTAGGTGGTTGCGACCTCGAGTTGCAGATAGGCAATTGTAGAGTTTGTGCAACAGTAGCAAACAAGTAGATGCTGCAGCAGTAAGGAAAAGGGTTCAACAACATTGAGAAAGAGCTGTAGGCAACCAGGTTCATCACAGCAAGTTCTTTGTTCCAAATTGCAATAGTGAGTTCATGGGAGGATGGGGTTTTGTTGTGTATTGCAGTGAGGATTTAGGTGCAGGAGTAGTATATCAACAGTTATTCGGGTCAGGTGAAATATATTTCTAATTTTATAATAAATATTATAAGTTGTTAGTTTAAAATATAAATAACAAATATTAAAAATATAATAATTATTATTATCTATAAATTTAATTAACTTAAAATATTTAAAATATAATAACTAGTTAAATATTTGAAATATAAATAACAAATTTGAAAAGTATAACTTTTTTCTAGTTATAAGTTGTCAGCATAAATAAATAACTTAAAGTAATACCTATCTAGTTAAAAGTATAATATTAGTATTAATTATCAAATTAAAATATATTTAATAAATATTGTTATAAAATTAGGATAATTAATCAATTAAACTATAAATTATGTTAATATTAATTATTCAAATTTAGTAATTATCTTAATTTTTTTAAATTAATTATTAAATTTTATTAGATATTTATCAATTATGTTAATTTGTTATGTAAATAACCATTCACTATTGTTATAATATATCATTTTTTATTTCCTCACTTCTATCATAACCAGTCACATTTGTCATTTACTAAGGGACACTAAAATGTATGTATTTCTATACACTTTTTATTCATGAAAGTGAAAATTCAAATCCTATTTCACTCATTGTTTATCAAATATACCCTAAATGAGATCAACTTTAGAATTAAGTTAGAACTCAGTTCTATATGAGCTCAAATTGAACATATGCTAAACTCTAACTCGGTTCAACTTGAACTAGCTTCAGTTATTGTAAATAATATTTTTATGAACACATACTTACTTGCCAAATGGTTTGCAAAACAAATTAAACATTTGGTCAAACTTATAAACTCTTTTCTTCTTTTATTGTGTTTGCTGAAATCAGAAATTAATATACTGGTCAACAATATCTTTTGCTTTCGCATGTTAAACAAACATAAACACTCACACCCAAAATAGAAATTCCCTTAATACGGTACTTTTAGTCACAATAACACACATTGATAGCTATAACACACACTACTCGTTAGTGTTATTTTTCAGTTCTTATACTCAAATATGTTTTTGATGCAGGCTCAAGGCCACCCTGGAGTAATCCGAACAAGACTTCGGATTTGGACAACCCCCTTTGTTAGGGTAACCCCCAGGCTCAGCGTGATTCTACTAAAGATCGGGATCACATATGACCTCCCACGACCGACTTACAATAGGAATTAAGGGATAACCGAAATTAGCTCTAGATAAGATAAGTCAACCGTCTGGGCCAGGGCCGGCCCTATACTCTAATATACTTCATCTGTTGTTGTTGGTTTTGTTGGTATTTTTTTTCTTTGCACTAGTAAAGATAGTCCCACATTGGCTACACCACCAAGTGGGTATCTCAATATAATACTTTTTATGTGTTGAGGTGTGCACATGGAGTGTGGTGGGGTACATGGGTGCCATGTGGGGGTATTTTATTAGGAGAAAAAATGATTAACTCCTCAATGAAAGCTTTTAAGCTTTTGTCATCCACTTGGATATTATTCCATAGGAGCTAATCCCCAAAGGGGCTTAGCGACTCAGACTATGACTCGGGCTCGGGCTCGGGCTCAGGCTCGGGCTCAAGGGCGCAAAGTGGTATTTTATTGGCGCACTTTGCACTTTGCACTTAGCACGTCAGCATCGTCGCAAGGATCTTGTGAGCTTTTGTTGCGCTCGTTTTATGCGCGAGTTTTATGCTCGGGTTGCATGCGCGTATTGCATGAGCGGACGTTTAGCGGGTGCTGAACGGCCGTTGAACGGGTGCTGAATGGACACTGAGCATGCTATGCATTGGGCTGCGATTGTGGGATATCAAATTTGTATATTGGCTTTTTAGTCCCACATCGGAAATAAGAGGAGGATGGGCTTCCATCCTTCCCTATATAAAGAGACATGTATCCTCCTTTTGAGACACACCAAAAGTAGAGAAAGAGGAGTCTAAAGGAGTCCATTCGAGTCACACAAAGAGGTGACTACGAGGTTTCCAGAAGTTCTCTTGTGAACTTGCTGGCTCTTGGGAGCAGATCATCGATTAAGGACAAATCTTGCTTTGAACAACGGTGGTCTTCACCGTCCCAGCAAGAATAATTTTTTATTTTGTCTTCTTCTCATTTTTTTTCTTTGTTCATTCTGTCTGATTGTAACTGCGATTTGCAAGGAAGAACGAAGATAGTTTTTGTTTTATTGTAACTTTATTTTGTCCGTCCGCAACAGCGATTGCAAAGAAGAATAAGAAATTTGGTTAATTCTGATTCTTTTTTAATCTGAGATGCAAGTTGTAATCAGTATTTTTATATAGTTCTTCATTTGATCGAGGTATATTAGTGAGAAAAATTTTGTGTGAACTCATGATCTCAACTTCAACTTCTTGTCCTACCATCTTTGATTAAGCCTCGGGACTAACAATCTCAAAGCAAGATTCAAAAAAGATGAAGAACAACCGTGCAAAACTTCTCGACACTAGTTTTAACAAACTTGAGAAGTTTGACGGGGATCATTACAACGCTTGGAAGAGGAAGGTCTGCCTTAATCTTCAAATCACAGAGGTGGAGTATGTTCTGATAGAAATGAAGCCGGTTGTTCCAGACGGTGATGATGCTACTCTTCAGGCAGTTGCTACTGCAACTGCTAAGCATAACAAGTGGAGAAAAAACAACAACCTTTGTAAGCTGCTGATTCTGAACTCCATGGAGGATACTCCGGCGGAGTCATACAGCAAGACAGACCATGCTAAGGTCGTTTGGGAGTCTCTAGACAAGCATTACAATGCGGATGAGAACTGCAACAAGATTTATGTGACTGAAAAGATCTGGAACATATAATTTGAGGACGATAAGACTATGTTTTCTCAAGTTACGTCAAAAACTTGAGGATGATGGCATGCCCTTAATCAACGCCTTTGTCATGGGGGGTATTATGGCCAAGCTTCCGTCAGGATGGAGCAATTTTATCTCGGACATGCACCGGAAGAAGATGCAAGTTAGCCTTGATCAACTACTACATAGCATCCATGTTGAAGATGAGTTGAGGGATCAAAACAAAGTGGACACGTTGTCTAAGAAGTTGTCAAAACCAACTTGGTGCATGCGGGCAACTCCAAAGGGAAGCAGAAGGCTTCTCACTATAAGAAGAAGGACTTTAACCATCTCAAGGTAAAGTCGGCTTCGTTCAAGTCAAAGCCAAAGCCCAAGTCAGATGTGACTTGCTTTAACTGTGGCAAGAAGGGTCACTATTGGAGAGACTGCAGATCCAAGCCCAAACAGATAGAGCAAAGTGAGCCAAACAAGGTTGCTATAATTACACAAGTTATGATAGTTGGTGCTGCCACTAACTGGTGGGTGGATACTGGCACATTCTGCCATGTTTGCTCGAAGGAGTTGTTTACCATCTACAAGCCTATATTTGAGAAGGTTATAGTGGCAAACCAGGCACAAGTTGAAGTACTTGGGACCAGAATGGTGGTACTAAATCTGACTATGAGAAAGTCACTGACGCTCCCAGATGTGAATCACGTACCGGTAATAGCCAAAAATCTGGTCTTGAAAAGTTTGCTCTATAACACAGGCTTGAGGATGGACATCAATGCTGGATAGATGGTGATATCGTACAAAGGAACATACTTCAAAAAGTATTTTGTATCTAAGGGATGTTCAAACTTTAGCTTGTAACTCCTGCAAAAAATATTAATCCAATCTTTTCTTCTTGTTACTCTCTTGAGTTATGGCATAATAGACTAGGACATGTTCACTATAAAAGGATAAACAAGATGTCTAGTCTATGGCTTATCCCCAAATATGGGGGTAAGGAGGTAGAGAAGTGTGAGGTCTGTACGTAGACAAATATCACAAGAAAACTGTTCAAATAGGTTAACCGAAGCACAGATCTTCTAGAGTTGGTGCACTCAGATATATGTGACTTCAAACAGTTCTCCACAAAGTTCAGGATAAAGTATTTTATTACATTCATTGACGACTACTCGAAGTATGCATTTGTCAATCTGCTCAAGTCAAAAGATGAAGCATTCGAGAACTTTAAGGATTTTAGGCTGAGGCTGAACATCAAATAGGGTAACAACTCATGAGACTCAAAAGTGATCGAGGCGGAGAGTATAGATCTATTGAATTTGTATCGCTCTACAAAGAACATGGAATTGTCAATGAGACAACTGCTCTATATTCTCCTCAATCAAATGGAGTAGCTGAAAGGAAGAATAAGACGTTAATAGAGATGATGAACTCAACGTTGTTAACTGCAGGTCTTTCAAACTGCTTCTGGAGAGAAGCTACGCTTATGGCCACATTCATTCTGAACAGAGTGTCATACGCAAATTTTAATGTCACTCCTCATGAACTCTAGTTCAAAGTAAGACCCAACTTGAATATCATTCGAGTGTGGGGGTGCCTGGAGTATGTAAAGCTTCCAGACTTGAAGATTCAGAAGCTGGATACGAGGACTACCAAGACCATCTTCCTGGGATATGCTGAAAAGAGTGATGCTCGGAGGTTTCTTGATATTGAGTCAAATCTTATCAACGAATATTGCGGCACAAAATTCTTTGAATATAAGTTTGCAAGGCACAAGAATATTATTATCGCAGACATTCCGGAGAATAGTATGAGTGCACAGGAGGGCAACAGTTCCAATAAAAATGTAGTCCAAGAAGAAGTTGTCATTCCAAAGACAACGTTCGAACCAAAACTCGGAGAGCTGGTGTCTAAGCGAGTAAGGAGACACATGGACTTCGATGATAATTTTGTCACCTATCATGTGGAAGCAGATCCGCTTACATATGATGAGGCGATGAAGACCAAAGATGCTATCTTCTGGAAGGAGGCTATCAATGATGAGTATGATTCAATAACCTTCAACAACACTTGGGTGTTGGTCGATCTACCTAAAGGAGCAAAATCGATCGGATGCAAGTGGATCTTTAAGAATAATATGAAGGCCGATGAAACTATTGACAAGTTCAAGGCAAGACTAGTAGCCAAAGGGTTTTCTCAAAAGCAGGGGATCGACTACTTTGACACATATGCTCCAGTAGCACGGATGAAGACCATCAAGATATTAATTTTACTAATTATAATTCACAAGCTAGTCATTCATCATATGGATGTTAAGATAGTATTCTTGAAAGGAGAATTGACCGAAGAGATTTACATGCAACAGCCAGTAGGATTTGTCATTAACGAGCTTGAAGACAAAGTCTACAAGTTGGTGAAATCATTATACGGTCTGAAGCAAGCTCCCAAGATATGGCACGAGAAGTTTTATAAAGTCATAAGATCAAATGGCTACAGGGTCAGTGAAATGGACAAGTACGTTTATACTAAGTTTGCTGATGGGAGAGGAGTCATCGTTTGTCTATACATGGACGACATGCTAATCCTGGGTACGGATCTAGCACATGTCACTGAGGCAAAGAAGTTTCTCTTATCTAAATTCAGTATGAAGGACTTAGGGGAAGCTGATGTTATCCTGGAGATAAAGATCATCCGGACAGATACTGGAGTGGCGATGTCATAATATTATTATATTGAGAAGATACTCACACGCTATAGATATCAAGATATTCCAGGGATCGATACTCTGTACAGGTATGACAAGAAGCTGAAGCCAAATCCAATGGAGAGTGTCAGGCAGCTGGAGTACTCAAGCATCATCAAGAGTCTGATGTATGCAACAACTGCCACAAGGACTGACATAGCTTTCACCACGGGGATATTGAGTTGGTTCACGAGCAATCCAGGAATGGAGCACTGGAAAGTTATGAAGAAATTGATGAGATTTCTCAAGAGGACTCAGAAGTATGCACTACACTACAGCGGTTATCCAACAGGGATGAAAGATTTCAGTGATGCAAGATGGTGTTCAGAAGTAGAGAGCGAAAGGTCCACAAGAGGATATGTCTTCTCCTTGGGTGGAGTAGCTATATTGTGGAAGTCGAAGAAACAAATAATGATATATCATTCTTAGATGGAATCTGAGTTCTATGTACTGGCGACGGCAGCTGATAAAGCAGAGTGGCTTCGGAAGCTCATATATGATCTTCAAGTGGTGGGTGAGCATATTTTGACGGTACCGATTTACTGCGAAAACCAAGTGAATGCAGCGGTGGCATCAAATGATCTCTTCAATGGTAAGAAAATGACTGTGCGACTGAGGCACCGGAGTCATTGTCGTGATTGTTGTTCGGAGCTAGGAAAATATGGCCAATCCATTCACCAAAGTTCTTAATCGCCAGCTGGTCGAGGATACAGCAATCAAGATGGGCTTGAAGACATTCTGATATTGTGTCTTTGTAATCCTACCATTTAGTTTTATGCTTTTAGTTCAAAGAGAAAACTACTAGGCATCTAGCTATTGGTTCAAGGGAGGATCATTGACTGGGAGAATATCAGGAACTGTGGATAGTCCTTTGAGACATTCAGTGGTTACGGACCCAAAACCACTATTGTCTACTAATTATTCTTTTGTGTAGAACAAGTCATGTGGGAGGATGACTTAGATGCCTTAATGAGTTCTCAAGCATTTTGAATGTCTGGTGTGCTTAATAGGAAGAACGGTAGTGCAGCACTACAAAGGAGCGTAAGGTCTCTATGATACAGTAGGTGACACCACCAAGAGATTCCTCGGTAAGGGTAATGCCTCGACTTTGTGAGCCATGTCACAGCGGCATAGCACCGCACATAGGAAGGTTACCTAATGTTATAGAATGAAGAGTGGTAGATAGCACTACAAAGAGGGAGTGAACCTCATGTTACAGTGGTGTGATACCACACGAGGGAGTGAACCTCGGCTTCGTGAGCCATGTCACAACGGCGTAACACCGCAAAGGAAGTGCAAGACTTCATACTGGGTAGTTCGGCACTATAAAGAGGCAGTGAACCTCATGTTATAGTGGATGACACTACATGAGGGAGTGAACCTTGTTTGCTATTTAAATCAAAAGGAGAACTAAAAGAACTTGATTTGATTAACAAACTAAGAAAAAATACAGAGAATTCCTAGAAGATAATCTAAGTACAAATTTATTTTCTGGGGGTGACGATGGAGGGTTAGGAGTGTAGCAACTCTCTTTACTCCGTGGACGATCCAATACAAAAGCTCTTCTCTCTTGCTCGAGTGTAGATCCACAGATATCCAGCCATGTGGTTGTATAGGGGTAGTACTCTATTATTTATAGTTGTTCTGTGTCCGCATGGATTTCGGGCGGCATGGACATCGGGAGTTGCCATGTGTCTTCCCCTAACAGAAAGGAGTTACAACTATGCACGAGAATCCGGACTTCAGCTGTCAAGTGGATATTTTTATGATTTTTTTGTTGTTGACTATCTGGATGGTTTCTCGTCCTTTGTGGACGCGACTTAGTAAATTGGACATGTGGCATGCCACTTGGTTGGAGAGGATCACCTTGTTACAACAGCACGATTTGGTTTATTTGGGAATCTAGGGCATACGAAGCCAAGAATTGTAGAGACTGCATGGGCTCTGGAATGCATGGGTCAGAGCCACATGGGATGCATGGAGTCTGGGATGCATGAGCCAGAACCGCATGGGACGCATGGAGTCTGGGATGCATGAAGTCTGGGACGCATAGGCCAGAACCGCATGAAACGCATGGAGTCTGGGATGCATGGGCCAGAACCGCATGGGACGTATCGAGTCTGGGACGCATGGGCCAGAACTGCATGGGACGCATGGATTCTGGGATGCATGGGCCATAACCATATAGGAGTCTTTTGCCGTGTTGTACACGTAGTGGTGTACAGTTTCTGAGACTTCTGTTTTTAGTGAGTTCACATCTTTCGAGACGTTTAAAAAATCCTTTTCTGTCAGGATTCTGTGTTAGATGTAATCTTGTTGTCAGAGCGTGATGTCAAATCCATCTGCGAGCAAAACTGCATTCGGTCATTTAGTCTGCATAGCTTCGCCTAATTGGGCCACATGGTGATCATGCGATCCATTTTCTGTTGAACTTTTTCCTGGGTCACATGATTGTTGAACGCATGGATCCAGCTTTTCATGCTTCTACAAACCTCGGCAGAAGGCCATGTCATAGCGACGTATCATCGCAAGGAAGCGCAATACTTCATACCAATGAGTCTTTAAAAGAACCCACCTAGAGTGTATAGAAAGAGATATAGGCCTTCTCTTGAGGGTAAACTCTTAGACGTCCAAGATACATACACCAAAATCAGATATGCACATAGCCTTTAATGTGCAATCGAAAACACAGTTGATGTCATTGTGTGAGTGGAAAGAATTGCAACAATGGTGCAGAATTCAAGGCTTAGTCCATTCTTATATCATACTGTTATTCGACCCAGGCGAGAAGATTCAAGTCAAAGCGACATCTATCCTAATGCATGATGGACAATCAATGTGGGGAACGCTCAACCCATATATTGAGATATGTGGAAGATTGTTGGTATTTTTGCCTTTGGACTAGTAAAGATAGTCCCACATTGGCTACACTACCAAGTGGGTATCTCAATATAATACTTTGTATGTGTTGAGGTGTACAATGGAGTATGGTGGGGTACATGGACACCATGTAGGAGTATTTTATTAGGAGAAAAAAGGATTAACTCATCAATGAAAGCTTTTAAGCTTTTTGTCATGCTTTTGGATATTAATCCATATAGAGACTCGGACTCGGGCTCAAGGGTAAAAAGTGGCGCTTTGTTAGCGCACTTTGCACTTAGCATGTCAGTATCGTCGTAAGGCACTTGTGCGCTTTTGTTGCGCTCGTTTTATGCACGAGTTTTATACTCGGGTTGCATGCGCGTGTTACATGAGCTGGCATTTAGCGGGTGCTGAACGGGCGTTGGACGGACGCTGAGCGGATGCTGAACGGACGTTGAGCGGGCTATGCATTGGGCTGCGATTGTGGTATATCAATTTTGTATATTGGCTTTTTAGTCCCACATCGGAAAGAAGAGGAGGATGGGCTTTCATCCTTCCCTATATAAAGAGCCATCTAGCCTCCTTTTGAGACACACCAAAAGTAGAGAAAGTGGAGTTCAAAGGAGTCCGTTCAATTCACACAAATATGTGACTACGAGCGTTCCAAAAGTTCTCTTATGAACTTGCCGGCTCCTGGCAGCAGATCGTCGATTGAGGACGAATCTTGCTTTGAGCAATGGTGGTCTTTACCGTCCCAGTAAGAATAATGTTTATTCTGTCTTCTTCTCCTTTTTCTTCTTGGTTTGTTCTGTCTGATTGCAACTGTGTTTTGCAAGGAAGAACGAAGTTACTTTTTATTTTATTGTAACTATGTTCTGTCCGTCCGCAACTGCAATTGCAAGGAAGACGAAAATTTTATGTATTCTGATTCTTTTGTAATCTGAGGTGCAAGTTGTAATCAGTATTTTTATATAATTTATTCGTTGGATCGAGGTATATCAGTGAGGAAACTTTTGTGTGAACTCATGATCTCGACTTCAACTTCAACTTCTTGTTCTACCATCTTTGATTAAGTCTCGGGACTAAAAGGTTTTACATTTGTCTTTGTTTACAGTTGGGATACTACTTTTGTTGTCTAAATCTTGTGTAGCTGTTGATGGTTAGTTTATATTGAGTTGGGCTTTATATTTAGTTTTTGATGGATCTCCCTTTTATCCATACCATTGGCAATAATGAGGACACAACAATTAATAACCATTATTGAAATTATCCTTTCTGTGTTCTCTTATTAAATACATAATTTGTGGGTTGGGAATGTTTAATATGGTATGTTTGTGGGTTAAAAAAAAGTTGATCATACATTCGATTAGAACTATAGTTATTTCTTTGAACCAGGGGTGTTGAAATAAACAAGTGTGTTGGGATAAAGAAGTGGTTTGGATACTTTAGTTGCTATTTCGTGCTCTCCCTGTTCACTGATTTTTTTTTTTGTGTGTTTTCTATTACTTTGGGTCCTGAGTTTGCTTTTGTTGGGTTTCCTTGATACTCTTCTCCCTATCATGTCTCTTCTACTTTGTTGGGTTTGTTTCCATGACACATATGCATGTTACAAATGAAGAAATATGTTTTTATGCCACTGGAATGGTGTACAAATATTTGGCAAATACATGAGATTTTTTTTTTGGATGGAAGAAATCATTAGACAACGAACCTGAATGGTGTATATAAATTTTGATCAGATTTTTTTTAGTTAACTTGTTACTTTTTTTCATGTCAAAAGATGTTTCAAATATTGTGATGTTGTGTGATGTATAACAATTTCAAAGAACTTTCTACAAATGTGGTGGTTTGTAATTCAGAAAATTTACTGTAGCAAAATAAATTTATATTAAATTCATGTAAACGAAACAAGTTTGAAAAAATTTGAAAAAAAATCAGGGTCCGCCAACAGTGTTGGCGAAAAACACAACTACTGTACACGTAAGCAGCCAAAAAAATTAAAAAAAAAACGTGGGCCCCACGGCCAATTGGCTGAAATTGGGGGAGGCCAATTTCAGCCAACTCAGTTGGCGAAAATTGGTCCCGTGGGGCCCACGTTTTTTTTTTTTGGTTTTGTTTGGTTTGGTTTGGTTTGGTTTTTTTTTCTGTTTGGTTTAGCTTTTTTTTTTTTATTGTAATTAGTTATATTTTTGTTTTATTTATTTAGTTTAGTTTAGTTCTGTAATTAGATTGAAGTAAATTTATTTTAACGAAATAAAATTAAAATAAATTAATTGGAAAGAAATATTTAGAAATATTATTTTTGAAAAAAAAAAGGAAATAAAGAAGAATTTTTTTTTTTGTCCTCTAATTTTTTATTTGTGTCCTCTAATTTATTTGTGTCCTCTAATATTTTTGTCCTCTAAAAAAATAAATTATTTTAACTAGTATTTATTTGTGTCCTCTAATTTTTTGTTTATTTTAATGGTTTAGTTTTTTTTTTATATGAAAAAAAGACAAAGTAAAGAAGAAAGACAAATATCGGGGAATGATTTGGTTTTGATTTTGGTTTTAAATTGGGTTGGGTCTATGGGTTGGTTTAGTAGTTGGTTTATGTACAACGGCTATTTTACAACGGCTCTTATTTTTTTAACGTTCATATCCAACGTTCGTCTAACGATCGGTTCGAAGTTACCTATATAAACGTAGTATTTGTTTGATATCAGCATCTCAAACATTGCAATCAAAAATTTTATTTTTTTTCATACGAAATTTCTTTCTTTCGACACAGGAGAAGCTCAGTTCAATATACAATCTTTAAAGCTCATTTTCTTGTTGCCATGGATCGAAGTATAACAATACTATGCTCACTTGGTGGTGTACTAAATGGGTTAGCTTATGAAGGAGGTTTAGTTGAAGTTCTTTTAATTGATCGAAATATTTCGTTTGATAATTTATGTAATCTAATATTTGAAAAAAATTCTATTGACTATGAATTTTTATTGGTACATATTTATCTATCTAATTGCATAAATTTAGTTAGTGAGGAGGCATGAAAATTTATTCTTGAAGTTAATATACAATCAACATATATTAATATTTTTGTGACTCCACCACCACCACCACCAAGAATTAGTAGTGGTCCTAGTTCTTCTCACCAAGTTATTTCATTTACTGAAGAAGAACATAGAGTATATGATGGTAATACCGACGATAAAAATAGTGATGATTTAATAGAAAATATAGATGATGTATTTGATAGTTTAAATAATTTATTCATTGGAAGAGAATTTATAAATCGTCATGCATTTAGAAGTTTATTAGTGATATAGCAATTGCCAAAAAAAATTGTTGCAGGGCTACTAGAAACAATGCCAGTGGAATTGTATATAAATGTAATGTTTCTAGTTGTAATTGGAGAGTGTACGCTAAAGCCATTGGCAACGGCGAAACATTCGTCATTAGTACGCTAGAAAATGTACATTCTTGTTTAGGTGGACTTATAACGAAAAATCATCCATTAGCGACAACTATATGGGTTAAGAATAAGATTATTGATAAAATTCGTGATAATCAGTCGTATAGTCCATCGCATGTTATAAATGATATCTATAGGGAACACCGAATACATATTAAATATTGTAAAGCTTGGAAAGCTAGAGAAATTGCTCTATCATAAATAAATGGTAGTTATATTGATGCATATAGTAGTCTTGAAGAGTATGCTTTTACAATCATTGAGACAAATTCAGGTAGCAGATGTTATATAAAGACTACAGAAAATAATAAGTTTCAAAGAATTTTTATTTGTTTCAAGGCATGCATTGATGGTTTTTTAAGGGGATGTTTACCTGTGATTAGTACTGATGCTACATTTCTTTCCTCTAAATTTTAAGGTATTTTATTTATTGCGTGTGCTCATGATCCTAACTATCAATTATATCTAATTGCTTATGCTGTTGCTAAGAGCGAAAACACGGATTCTTGGACTTGGTTTTTAAACGGTTTGAAAACATCTTTTGAAGGTAGTTTTAATACGTGGGATTCAATTTCTTTTATATCAGATAAACAGAAAGGATTAATAAATGTCATGCGTGCTACTTTTCCGGAATCACCTTATTTTTATTATATTCAACATTTTAAACAAAATTTAAAACTATTATGTAGACTGCCTTATTTTCAACATAAATTAGACTACCTTGCAAGATGTTATAATGAGACAGATGCGAATATTTGCTTTGAAACAATTAAGGCTGAAAATATCGATGTTTACAAATGGCTTATTGGAGTAAATGATGAAACTCGTGTTTTATCACACTGGATAACAGCTTATTCTCCTTGTCCTAGATTAGATATTAACACGTCGAACCTTGTTGAATGCTTCAATAACTGGTTAAAAACTTACGCGATAAACCAATAACAACACTACTTGATGGTATTCGAGCCAAAATTATAACACTTCAGGACAAAAATAGGCAAAAAACTGATAATCTTGCAACTGATTATTGTCCGAAGATGTTAAATACTATGGCCAGTATCACAAAAAAAGACACCAGCTGCAAATATTGAGTATAGTTGGTTATTTGTTTGAAATACTAGATCGTGAAACAAACAGAACATATGTTGTGAACTTAGATGAAAAATATTGCACATGTTTTAAATGGTATCATACGTGTCTGCCATGTGTACATGTATGTTATGCTTGTAATTCTAAAAATATTAGCATCGAGAGTTTTTATTCCGGTATTTTTTCCAAAGAAGCATATTAAGAAGCATATATGAGCCGCACCTGGAGCCAATTTCAGTCCCTTACAACATTCAAAGTACATTAGTTATAGGTGACATTGGAGTACCAGATGTACGACGGAAAGCGGGAAGACCAAAGAAGAACCGCATCATGGCGAAGGATCAATCATCAAGAGATCTCCGATGTAGCAACTGTAATGGTTTAGGACACAATCGAAGAAGACGTACTAACCAACCAAGAGAATAAATGCATTGGCATAGATTTTCTTAGAAAAGTTATGTTCATTGATGTAATTTAATTTCTAATATATAAATTTCTCATATAACCTAGCAGTACAAGAATTTCATTCTCTGCCTCTTGCCATCCTGTCATAATTCCTACGAGGCCTTGGCCAAAGACCGAGTCTATTTCTTTTTGCTACTGTATCCTCAAGTCTCTCCCCTGGCAATGGTGCCCATGGGTCAAATTCATCAGCCTCTTGTGTCTGCACAGGCGCTGTTGGAGTCACAGATAACTGAGTAGCTGTATCAAACTGGGGTGCATCAAATATAGAATTGGACATCTGCAATAATCCTAATAGTCAACACCAGGCTGTGAAGTCCCCTCGTCCGCCTCTTGGTCCATCTGTGGGGTACGTGCTTGTGACGTTCCCTCGTCCGCCCACTGATAAGTGCCTTGGCCCGCCCACTGAGAAGTGCCATGGCCAGACCACTGGGAAGTGCCCTAGTCAGCCTGTTGGGAAGTGCCCTGGTCAGCCTGTTGGAAAATGTCCTGCTCAGGGACCTCGTCATCTTGTTGAGGTGGGCTATCCATATGCCAAACATGAGGATAGTTTCTACGCGGACGTGGTTGCCGTCGGCTAACTAAGCCTTGAGGATAATCTGGTGGAATATGTAATGGAGGGTTGGGTGGAGTCGAAAATGCTTGTACATCATCCAAAAATGATCTTACTACTGTGCTTAACGAGTCTCTCACTGGATGATTTTCACATGCTACATTCAAATTTGGAAGCTGAAATATTAAGTAGAATCCAATTAATTCATAATTAAAAAACTATGGAAACAAATTTTTTTATCAATAAAATACGTACCTTCTCCATTACATGTTGATACCATTCACGATAACTAGCATCATCAACGGCCCGATGTTGGAATCGTAACTCCTCATATTGGTAGGATCGGTTACTGATAAGAGGAGCTCCCCACCAAGATCTATAGGCTATATCACCTAATGCTACACCATTTAAACAAATATGAGCGTTTGATTTCATATAATTTTTAAAAAATAATTTTGTTCAACTTTTTAAATAACTTACCCTCATCTATAGAGTCCATTAGTTGAGACATTTGTACCACGGGCTGTGTCTCCAATCTAGAATTCCATTGTGGAATTATTTTGCTTGCCCTTTTAGTTGCACTCCCTTTACTACGATTTAAACATGGTGGCTCATCGGGAATCTTTTGTTTCACCCAGAATTGTCGCATAACGCGATCAGCTGGATGATACATGATTTCACCGTCGAATATCAGGAAACAACTATGGACACTAAGGTCATATAGGCTGTTGTTTGGATTTCAGTAGGATTATGCTCAAGCCGGTATGGACAGTATGTCACCTATTTTATGACAAAAAATTATAAGATAATGGTTATAATGACTTTATAAAATAATAATACAGATATTTTACCTTGTTATACTTCAATGTGTCAAATTCGACCCGATATAAAGAGATAGCCGCATGTTCACAGTGTACTGGATCTGCTGCATCCATAGTCCACCGTAAAGCTGATGGAAAGACACCAACGTCGGTATTAATGCGGGAGATTGGCCTACCAATGTGAAAGTGGTCGTAGGACCAAACCTAGAAAATATGACCATATGATATAAGTGCATCTATTTTCAATGTAAATGGAATTAAGTAAAAAATTTCATATGATATAAGTGCACATATTTTTATACCTGTATTAATGTCGCACAACCACTTAGATTTACCTTCGTTGCATTCATGTCCTCAAATTGTACAAAATCTGTCATAGAACTATACAAATATGCCAACACTGACGCTCCCCAAGCGTGGCGCGTAGGTGCGGTCAGGTCTACCAAAAAAGGTAAAAAACGTAGATCAACTAAATTGGATGAGTCGGAAAACAATATTCCGCTTAATAAACCTAGCAAGTAGGCTCTGGTGCAAGCAATGACCTGAACAAATGATAAAAACATTATATGCATTAAATTCAATTAAAAATATACTACATAAATAATAACATAAGTTACAAAAAAAACTATACTTACCCGATCCTCATCAACTGAGATAACTTGATCACCAATACGATCTAGGTGCAAAAAGTTATGACGGAGTCACGTAAACGTCACAAGATTTTTACCACGTTTATTACGCGGCACCTCCACACCTAGGTACTTTGTAATCATAGTGTCGGCGAAAATTGATTTATCAAATATTATAGGTTCACCCGTAATAGATAAACCTAAAATATTTGCCACATCTGCTAGAATAATACTCATCTCTTCGAATGGTAGCTGAAAGGTATTTCGTCCGGGCCACCAACGCTCAACTAAACTGAAGATTAAGTCTCTATCGTGTTGCATAAAATGTATCTTGTCAACATAATAAAAGCCAAATATTTTCAACAGTGCCACCTGGTGGTCGATCAACCTCCAATACCCAAGTCTGTTATCGTGACGCCACGAGGCATGCTCCCGGCACCGTTCATTATTAGTATAATCGTATTGCTATATATGAAAAACATAGACGATGTTATTAGTAGACATGTACAAAATATCATTCATATTTATTTACACAATTATATTTTATTGTACCTTCCCATAAAATACCAAAGTAGATATATGTTTCGCACGTTGTTGGATTATTAAATCCGTAGTAGGGCCTCCAGGAATACGTTCGTCGTTTTGGCTGTCCATCTGTACAATTATGGTTGTCAAAAAATAAATTTTGGCTGCCCGTAATTTTGTACATTACATAACTTATATTTAAAAAATAAAAACTAACATCAAATATTGCATATACAAATAAGAGTATAAATGAAGAAGAATAGAATAAAGACCTTCAACAATAAGGATTGTTGTGCTCACAAAGACTGCTGTGTCCACTTACAAATGAGAGAAAATTAAGGCTGCTCAAATTGCTGCTACGTGCTCACAAGGAATGCTGTAAATGATCGTAGTGCACTCTCTTCTTCTTCCTCCTTGCATTCTGTTCTTCTTCCTCCTTCCCTTCTTATAGCTCCAACCTCGCACCAACTTATTCTCTGTTGTACTCCTCTCTCTCCTCCCCCACGAGACATGTCCCTTCTTTCTTTCTTTTTCCCCACTCACGTCTCTTCTTCTTTCCTCACGTCTCTTCTTCTTTTTCCCCACTCACGTCTCTTCTTCTTTCCTCACGTCTTTTCTTCTTTTTCCCCGCTCACGTCTCTTCTTCTTTTTTCCCACTCATCTTTTTTTTTTTCTGTTAACCCTTGTCTCTCAGTAGCCATTATTGTCTCCTTGTTAAACCAAAGTAGCCATTATTGTCTCCTTGTTAAACCAAACCGAGGAGCATTATCCCCTTCCACGTGAACCAATTCCTGAACCAACTAAAACAAACCAACAAAAAACTAAATAAAAAAACCAAAGCAAACCATATTCAAAACAAAACTAAATAAAAAAAATTAAATCCAAAACAAAATTAAATTAAAAAACTAAATAAAAAAATGTTGGCTAAAAAAACTAAACAAAAAAACTAAATAAAAAAACTAAACCAAATAATCAAACAAAACCAACTAAAACAAACCAAAAAAAAAACCATCCAAAACAAACCAACCCAAACCACCCAAAAAAAATCGTGGGCCCCACACCCAAAATCTGCCAACTATGTTGGGTGAATTTGGGTGTGGGGCCCACGAATTTTTTTGGGTGGTTTGGGTTGGTTTGTTTTGGTTGGTTTAGTTGGTTTAGTTTAATTATTTATTTTGTTTTATTAGTTTGTTTTCATAATAATAGACATAAAATAATTAATTAAAATATTTCTAAATTTTTTTTGGAGATCGAAACATCGTTTTAAATCCGTGGGCCCCCACATCCAATATAAATTTATTTTACTACAGTAAATTTTAAATATTCAAAAATAATATTACCGAAAGTCAAATTTGGAGGTCGAAACATCGTTTTTTGACGATTCTAAAAATTTTTGAAGTCCGTCAAACGGTATAACCGTTTATCCTGTAGCATTTTTTCATACGATCACTTTGGCACAAACTGAGCCTTGTTTCGATCTCCCAGTCAAAAGTTATGATACTTTAAAGTTTTAAAATTTATATTTTTGCCTGTAACATATGCGTCTTGTTTCGGATAAAAAATATTTCTACATGATTTATGTTACACTCGTCGAAAACGTACAAATCGACTTATTATTTAACGAAAAACGATTTAAAAACAAGTAGTTATGGCCGCTCGAAGTCTGCTCGACGGCAGACGTAATAGTCTTACGGCAGATTTTTAATATTATTATTTTTTAACGTCTGTTAACGACGAAAAAATTTACGATAAAAATATAATGTTTTTAAATATAAACGTCCAATTCATATTGATATTTTTTTCGTAATTTTTTAAACTTTTATGCTTTAGATGGAATTTATACAAATTTTGATGCTTTGGAAACAAATTTCCGAAAATAATATTTCTAAATATTTCTTTCCAATTAATTTATTTTAATTTTATTTCGTTAAAATAAATTTACTTCAATCTAATTACAGAACTAAACTAAACTAAATAAATAAAACAAAAATATAACTAATTACAATAAACCAATAAAAAAACAAAACCAAACAAAGAAAAAAAACCAAACCAAACAAAACAAAACAAAACAAAACAAAAACGTGGGCCCCACGGGGCCAATTCCGCCAACTGAGTTGGCTGAAATTGCCCCCCCCCCCCCAATTTCAGCCAACTCTGTTGGCGGAAATTGGCCGTGGGACCACGTTTTTTTTTTAAATTTTTTTGGCTGCTTACGTGTACAGTAATTTGTGTTTTCCGCCAACACTGTTGGCGGATCCTGACTTTTTTTCAAAATTTTCAAACTTATTTTGTTTACATGAATTTAATATAAATTTATTTCGCTACAGTAAATTTTCTGTTTGTAATTTATAACAGTTTCATAAGCATGGCGGGTTATGATGTGTGCATGTATAACAATTTGAACAAATTTTCTACTTACAACAATGATGTAAAAAAAATGTGAATATATGTTTGGATTCTTTTCCGTAGTTGCGTGGATATAACAATGTGTACATGTAGAATATGCATGTAGAATTCTTTTTTTTATATACTTTTTAGGTTGGGAATATATGTTCGGATTTAGAAAGAAACATGATTTTTGATACAATTTGTGCTTATTATTTGCTAATTTTTAAATTTTTATATTCGAAATAATTAGTTTAATATTAAAAAAAATTTAACATTTTAATTTTAAACACATGTTTTCTAATTAATTATATCAAAGTATGTTTTTAATCCGTACAAAAAAATCAATGAATAATTGCAATTTCGGATAATCTCACAAAATTTAAAAAGTTATTACCATATCACTTCACTACAATATCCAAACAAAAGCACCACAAAAATGTGCACTTTCAACTACACTTCAACAAACATCCAAACAACCGAACTACGGATTTTACTAACCTCCATTTTTTTAAAACATCCAAACGAAAGAAGTGAAAAAAAATATACATAGTCATGACATACATATATAATGAATACGTAAAATATATAGTTCATAGTTGTCGAATATAGCATTGAGGTGAGGAACGCGCTAGCTAGACCTTTCGAAAATACTTCTCTCTCTCTCTCTCTCTCTCTCTCTCTCTCTCTCTGCTATTCTATCTACTAAACTGTCAGTATCACAAGGTCGGAATGTTGGCTGAGCGTAGACTAGTCTGTTCAGGCAGCCACAGGCTGACTAAAGACAAAAACCTAATAGATAAAAGGACCATTTTGACCTATTTAGATGTCGAAAGATCTAAAACTTGACCTTAACGATCCGCCATTCCAACCATTATCTTAGTGTTAGCCCACATTTTTAACATGCCACCAACGTTCAGAATAGCTCTTATGATTTTCTAACTTGGGCTCATTTTATTTTTTTTATTTTGAGATGCCTGACGATACGAGCGAAATTTTGTGCACGCTGCGTTGTATGTCATATTGGTCCACTGTCTCACAACTCTCCCGCGATTTATTTCCGAGACCATCGATCTAGCCAGAAATATTATATTTTTTCTTACTGACCATAAGAATCAGTTTAGTTCGGTTGGACTCATTTTGTTGAAACAAACTCTTTGAACCATGTCAAAGGAACTGTTAGAAAGGATCAAATTGCATTAATGGAACATGGTTACTTTACGTGCTATGCTATGACTACAACCAAATGCCTACAACCTTTTTATAACCGTCACGTGGCGACCACGTGACACCCACACGACAGCTGTCCATTGGAGGAGAGGGAAGAGGTGGGATCCGATGACTGTCCGGATAGTCGTCACGTGGTCGGAACACCACGTAGCGGTCATTCATTGGAGGGAAGGTGGGATCGGGATGGCCCACATAGGAGGGTGTGAGAGGGTTGTAAGAAGGTTGTAGCATTTGGTAGTAAACTTAGCATTATTGGTTACTTTAAATGGTTTTTGGATACAGACACTGACATTCCTGACAAATGTTGGCTACACAATCTCTGCTGGTCCCCACAGCCAGCACAGCAACCGGCTCCCCCGCTTTCTTTCTACCTACTTCCAACCCTCACAACAAAAATTCCAACCAAACAAAAAGTGTTCACCTCACTTTTTTTTTTTTGTTCGTCCTTGTACTCTTCCCTAAGAAATTCAATTCCAACCAAACAAAAAGTTTGCACTCATTTTTTTCCTTGTACCCTGCTATATGAAATTCCACATCCAGATCAATATTTATTTGCAAATAAATTATTATTATAATTCGTACACGTCCAAAATAATAGTCCCGTTAGCTAGCCGTTGGAAAATAAAGGGTTATCGGATCCGAAATTAATGATTGTCTAACTATTACAAAAAGTTTGGACATTGACATGATCAATAATGGCCCCTTCCATGGGCAGTTTCCACTAAATGGAGGAGGAACCACGAACTAAATCGAACTATATCGAATAAGAGATTCGGCTCAGTTTAAAATAATTTAGTTCAATTTTAGTTTTAAAAATATAATTTTTTTTTATTTTAAAATTTTGGTTTCGGTCAATAAAAGTAAGTTTGGGAAACCTTCGTTTAATAACAAACAAAAAGAGTACAAAGAAATCCTAGACAGAAAATCTAAGTACAATATTTTTGATCTGGATAATGTGACAATGTAGATCGAGTACTACAACGACTCTTTTACTCTGTTGACGGTCCGAAGAGAGAATGAGGGTGCTCTCTTCTCTCTTCTTTCTCCTGAACTTCTGTGCATGTACGTATTTCTATACGTAGGACTAGGAATACGCAACATGCCAACTACACATTCGACCAGACTCTGGTTCGATTCGAATATGTATAAACTGTATTATAATGGTCACTATCTAAATAATCAAGTAAATATAAATATCTATGCCTCAATCCACAATGAACAAAATACAACAAGAATGAGCTACATGTGCTAAAGTCGGCCGCCCAGTAACACACAAACTCGAATAGACTCGAAAAAGAAATATGAGTCTATAAAAACTAGGGTATATCAGCAGATAAATCAACAATATAAATAAATAAACATAACTCTGGTAGAAATAATATAAGTACCTGATACTAATGCCCATATAATAAAGCAACACACATTAGCAACTCTGTCCAGGCTCCATAATGATCTATGCTGCAAAACTAGTAAGGGACCAGGTCCTCAGATGAATGTAACAAGGTACAAGACACAACATGCCAAAGTAGAACAGTAAAATAATAAGCAATGTGCTTAAGGGTATCTATCATAACCAGCTAAGTGAATGCAAGTGAGGACGTACTCGTCCGCTAAACTATGTAAACCCCCTGAATTTTCAAAATTTTAAAAACTGGATTTTTCACAATTTTCTAGAATTTTCTGGAATTTTCTGGAATTTTTCTGTAATTTAAAAACAGGGTTTTAATTTTTAAATAATTTTTAATTGATAATAAATGATATTAAAATATTATGGAAATAATATTTTTTGATGTAAAATAAAAAAACTGGACTTAGGACAATTTTTGTGGAATTTATCGGACTCCGGACCTATTTTAAATGCCTAAAAAGTATTTACCTATTTAATTAATTATTTATTAATTAATTACTGTTTTTTATCTATTATTATTATATTTTTTTTCTGAAAACACTCAGTCCGCGGCCCATTCCCTAGGCCCAGCCCAGCCTAACCCGGCCCGTGGGCTACCGGGTCGGGTCGGGTCGGTCAGACCCGAACCCGCACCCGTCCGACCCGCAAACCCACGAACCCAGCTCCCCGCTGCCCGCTTCCTCCGCCGCGCTTCCCGGCCGCCCGCCCGCTCCGCACGGCCCCGCACCCCCGCGACGTCCGCCCGTCACGCCACGTCGCCGCCCCCCTCGGCCTCCCCGACCCCCGGCCACCCCTATTTAAACCCCATCCCTAGCCGCCGTTCTCCCCCACAGCCGTCTCCGCCACCGCCGCCAGCCGCCTCGCCGCGCCCCCGCCTCCCCTCGCCGTGCCCTCCCTCGCCTCGCCGCGCGCCACCGGCCGCCGTTCCTCCCCTCCTCCTTCGTCCCAGCCGCAGCAACAGCAGCAGCGCCTCCGCCTCGCCGTGCCCGCGCCGCCGCCTCCGCGAGCCGCCTCCGGCGAAGCCCCCGACCGCCCGAGCCCCTCCGGCCGTCTCCGGCGTGCTCCGACGAAGCCACAGCACCGTAAACCCTAACCCAAATTTACCCCTCCCGCGTGTCGGACACAGGACACGTGTCCTGTGTCGTGTCGGACACGGTTCGACCCCGGTTTTTGGGCCCCCTTCAGGTACGTGTAACTTTTTGCTCGTAGCTCCGTTTTTGATTCCGTAAATTGCGTTGCGAAGCCTGTATGACCCTCTCGATGTCCGGACAAACTGTTCGGGGCATCGCGTCCTGTGGTGATCGCACACCGCGATCCAAAAACAGGAAAAAAACCAGACCCTGTTTCACCCCAAAACTGAGTACGCCCCGCCAAACGGGATGACTTGGTCGCGCGCGGTCTTCACAGATACGTACGCATCGTCGATACGGACGTGTGGGATTTCGCAGAAGTCGATTCGGGTGTGCGTGCACACCGGGATCAACGCGTATCCGCGGACATCGCCCCGTATTCGACCTTTCTGCAATTTGATCTAACTTTGTGTACACACGTCGGATCGAGACGAAACTTGCGCCATCGGACTCGTAGCGATACGTTGGTCCTGTGGGTCAAGTTTGGTTCGATTCTGAGAACGTTGACAAAATCGCGTGTCGTGGGCCCCACAAGCCCCGCTCGACGGGCGATTTTGTGTTCGGCTCATCGGAATCCAATTCTGGAAGTTCCGTTGGGTTCGTATCATCGTTCCTGACCTGTTGACACTAAGTTTGGTAAATTTGGAGACCGTTGACCATGACGCGTTTTTCGGTGCAAAGCGGGTCCACCGGTGGACCCCATTTTGGCCCGAAATTGTCGTTTTTGTCCTTGTCTCCAAATTGGACCCAAGGACAGGCGTTTCTAGCTGATTGATATTTTTTGGATCTGATGGTGATGTTTGTTTCAGCAACCGGAGTACCGCCTGCAATTTCCGCCGAAGTCAGAACTGCAAACCGAACCGGAACCACAAGCAAGTGTACCTTGCCAAACCCTGCAGCTTGCTAGTTATTTTCTGGACCTGTTTATACATCAGTGGGTAAGCAAAGCTTGCCACTTCTCGGATATTTCTGGTTATAGTATTTACTTGATTTCTTGTAGATGCCTAAGTAAACTTGTTTAACTGCTTAACCCAGGACACCTGACACTATTAATGTGACGGAATTGCCTGAGATATACCTGGTGATTTCGTATAGGTTACATTTTTATGTCATTACAGTTTACATGCTTAGATTTTAACCTGACTCATTGCATTAGTTCAATCTTGCGTGACTTGTACCTGTGATATTCTGGAACTGTGACGTGAGATTACATGGGGTGGGGAGAGTATTGTCATATCAAGGCTGAATATAATATAATATAAATACTTATATCTGGCGGTGCCTTAGACTCTGATACAGAGCTTTGGTTCCTTACTGGCTCCTCGAGAAAATACTGCTATGGTTTCTTCGACATTGATCCTGTAGTAGTCAGCCTGAGTATGACTAAAACTCTCACTTGCATATCACTAGCTGGTTTACATATTTACCCTGCTGTTTATTTTATTGCTGCACTGCATATGTTTTGGCTTGTATTTTCTGTACCTTGTTATGTCCCCTGAGGACCTGGAATGGACTATGTCCCCAGGTGTAGCCGCAGAGAACTACCCCGAGGTGTATGGTACAGGAGCACTCCCTAGAGCAGAACCAGGAACAGAGGACGAGATAGTGGCCGAAGATTTCTCCTGAGCCCGGCTTCATCTACACAGTATTTCCGTTTCAGTATTTTATTTTCTGTCTATTGTTCCTTAAATGTAACAGACATATTCTCGGATTGTTTCCCGAGAGAACCTAGTTTGATATTGCATATTGATTTCTATTGCATTTATTTCCTGGCATTAATCTGTGTTATTTCTGTGGATGAGATTAGAAATACCTGAGACTTGTAACATCTTACTGTTAGACTACAGCTTAAGCATGCCCTGATGGATCCATTAAATTGGGTTGTCCATCGGTGCGTGCTGCTGGCCATTGCTCACGTGCTCAGACCCTCGTCATTTTGGGACTGGGGCGTGACATGGTTTTTGTGGTGGCCCATGCAGGTCCACGACTAAATTGTTCGATTTCAACTCAGGGACCGAACAGGCCTGCAATAAAGAATAGGATAAGTTTTTAGGATCTCATCCACTTGCTTGAATCGTTTTGATATCTGTATCGTACTCGAACTAATTTTGACTTGCATCTTGCCTTGATTCCTGTGCGTCTCTTATTGGTTATTTTGGATACAGGAAAATGGATCCACAAGAATGCAACGAGACTCCCGTCGGAACGCCACAAGCTACAGGTGTCACCTATGACAACGAAGTGACACCAGTCGGAGGAGTTCCACCAACTCAACAGAGCCAGCAGGCAGATCAACCTACCTCCCGATTCCGGCGCGACGACATCCCACCTCCGCCGCAGTTCGTCTCACCAATGCCCGTGTTCCCACCAGGACAGCCGATCGACGGGCAGCAAATATTCCAAATGATCTACGCGATGATGCAAGCACAGCAACAAGTCCAACACGAGGCTCAGCATCGCGAAGCTAATTTCTTGAGGGACAGCATTTTAACTGCACTGGAGCATGTCACGCCCCGGACCCGCCCGGGCCGTCGCTCCGCCCTGCCCTGCCCCGTGCGTCCGGGAATTAACGAACCGGGCACGAATCACCGTGCCTCGGTGCGCCGGACGCGAATCACCGCACCCGTCCCGCGAGTGCGAGGGAGGAAGGGAGCCAAGCGAATGGCCCGTTCGAGCTTTCGGGGGACGTGATGCCGCACGGGCCTGGGGTTGCGCCTGTGCAAGGCCAATCGTTTAAGTTCAGAGTTGGCTATCATCGCATCAATCGAGTAAGCAGCGGAAAGGGACTTTTTGTAATGCAATGCATTAGCCAACTGAGTGTTCGGGACAATCGAGGCAACTTGGGTTTCCTTTAGCAAAGGCACACGTTCGTTCCATACATTATGCCCCCTTATACGATAGCATTCTCGGGGCAACAATCGAAACCAGGATTCCGGGTCTTCGGGACTGTGGCACGCCTATCGCTTCCTCGGACGATCCAGTACCTGCAAGCAAGTAAACTGTTGGTGGGTCAGCACTTTATACAAGTACTGGTGAGATAAATCAACTGAACAGAAACAAGCATTCACTCAAACAGGCACTAAGTAATCATGTTATAAAATATTACATTACTAGTGATCTTACTAGTTTTACCTAGGTTCGTTTCATACAGTTCTAGCAGAGTCGATTTACTTGTTTGGAAACATGTTTGGAAACAGAGTTTCATATTGATTATGCAAGCAAGCAAACCGTTCACGTTTCAGGGTGTGCGCAGCATGTCTCGTGCGACTCCAGGGTCAGATGCAAAGCTAGACACACAATGCACAATCTTAGGGGCAGTCACTATCCAAGCCAACTCAATGACTTAGCTATATGCAGGGCGGTCCCCGAGTATCTCAGGATCGGCAGCTGGTGGAACAGCGTACCAATGACTCATTCTCTGATGCTAATGGCAGCTGTGACCCATGGTGGCTATGACGCATGTAGTTCAGCTCTCTACCAAAAGCCATTGTCCGACCGCGTGTGAATGCATGGAACACTATCAAATAAACTCTAGTATGCAGACGAGATGAACCATCAGAATACAATCCTTGTTGCGGGGCAATCCGACTTATCACTTGAACACGTTCAGGCACAATATGGTTCTCTTGAAGCATAGACGATAGTGAACATGTTCATGCACTCTAAGCAAGCGATCAGGATTCTCGTTAAGCAGGCATTGATTCAAAGACAAGCTAGGTGAGTTCGTTCATTAACATGCAAGGCAGGTTCTATCATTCTCTTATGAAAACATTGCAAGCAAAAACATAGGTTATTATTAAGGCGTGCAAGAATCAGAGAACGAAGTTCTGCCCACTCACCTTGATACATAATGCCGGCGCGGAGCGGGGCGTTACAGAGCAGGCCAACCTACCAGCTCGACGGCCAACTACAGGCTCAATCACTGACTTCTGCCAACTGAAGCCCCGCACTTTTTCAGGAAAGGAGGAGCCCACAGAAGCTCATGAGTGGCTCACCAACATTTGGCATCAACTTGAAGCAGCTGAACTTCCACGGGAACGCTGGATGACAGCCGTCAGAATGCAATTGACGGACAACGCTCATCACTGGTGGCTATCCGAGGAGACGCGACTCGGACCAGACCGAGTCACCTGGGAGGAGTTCTCCAGACTCTTCCAGGAGATGTACATTCCTGCCATCGCTCGATCAGAACTGCGGGACAAATTTAATCGCCTCACTCAGGACTCCATGACGGTGGAAGAGTACAACGCAGAATTTATTCGTCTGAGCCGCTTCGCCCTCACCCTGATCCCGACTGAGAAAGAGAAGGCCGAGAAATTCTTCGACGGACTGAACATTGAGCTGCAGAAACTGATTGGGTCCGTCGCACCAATGTCATAGTCGGACGTTCTTGCTGCGGCTCGACGCATAGAGCGCGTCACCAAGAGAGAGACCAGACTGAAGCGGCCTTCCCCATCCGCACCAACCAAAGCAGCACAAGAGGAGTCTGCAAAGCGTCAACAAACAAGCTCGCCACCACCAGCTGCACCAAAAGCCTTCTACCTTCCTACCTGTTACCACTGCGGCAAGATAGGCCATGTCGAGAAGGAATGTAGACGTAAACTCGGTCTCTGCTTAGGCTGCGGATCCCGACAGCATGTAGTGAGAGACTGCCCCGAGCGTAGAGAAGGAACACCAAGGATGAACCAGCAAACTCCACCAGCGCCTCGAGCAGCACCCTACCAGCAAGCTCAGCAGCAGCAGAGGAATCTACCTCAAGGACGAGAGCAAGCTTACGCGATGACTGTGCAGGAAGCCGATGCGAGTAAGTGATTTATAGTTTTCTGTTTCCAGTCTTGTCGTAGTTCGTGCCCGTTGGTTCGTGACCTCAGCCCCAACCTAGTAAATTGCAACTTATTAATAACAACCTGGTTTTCATAAAAGTTATAGTTTTAATTAGATTTTCCTGGAAAGTGTAAACTTTCAATTTTTAGGGAAACGGTACTTCCCTAAGTATCTTGTGATGTGTTTCAAACGATGTTTGCGACCGCGTCATCTCTGTTGACCGGTTATTCTTTGATTGTGAGAACGCAATCCTCTTAAGGGGGGTAGATTGTAAACCCCCTGAATTTTCAAAATTTTAAAAACTGGATTTTTCACAATTTTCTAGAATTTTCTGGAATTTTTCTGTAATTTAAAAACAGGATTTTAATTTTTAAATAATTTTTAATTGATAATAAATGATATTAAAATATTATGGAAATAATATTTTTTGATGTAAAATAAAAAACTGGACTTAGGACAATTTTTGTGGAATTTATCGGACTCCGGACCTATTTTAAATGCCTAAAAAGTATTTACCTATTTAATTAATTATTTATTAATTAATTACTGTTTTTTATCTATTATTATTATATTTTTTTCTGAAAACACTCAGCCCGCGGCCCATTCCCTTGGCCCAGCCCAGCCTAACCCGGCCCGTGGGCTACCGGGTCGGGTCGGGTCGGTCAGACCCGAACCCGCACCCGCCCGACCCGCAAACCCACGAACCCAGCTCCCCGCTGCCCGCTTCCTCCGCCGCGCTTCCCGGCCGCCCGCCCGCTCCGCACGGCCCCGCACCCCCGCGACGTCCGCCCGCCACGCCACGTCGCCGCCCCCTCGGCCTCCCCGACCCCCGGCCACCCCTATTTAAACCCCATCCCTAGCCGCCGTTCTCCCCTACAGCCGTCTCCGCCACCGCCGCCAGCCGCCTCGCCGCGCCCCCGCCTCCCCTCGCCGTGCCCTCCCTCGCCTCGCCGCGCGCCACCGGCCGCCGTTCCTCCCCTCCTCCTTCGTCCCAGCCGCAGCAACAGCAGCAGCGCCTCCGCCTCGCCGTGCCCGCGCCGCCGCCTCCGCGAGCCGCCTCCGGCGAAGCCCCCGACCGCCCGAGCCCCTCCGGCCGTCTCCGGCGTGCTCCGACGAAGCCACAGCACCGTAAACCCTAACCCTAATTTACCCCTCCCGCGTGTCGGACACAGGACACGTGTCCTGTGTCGTGTCGGACACGGTTCGACCCCGGTTTTCGGGCCCCCTTCAGGTACGTGTAACTTTTTGCTCGTAGCTCCGTTTTTGATTCCGTAAATTGCGTTGCGAAGCCTGTATGACCCTCTCGATGTCCGAACAAACTGTTCGGGGCATCGCGTCCTGTGGTGATCGCACACCGCGATCCAAAAACAGGAAAAAAACCAGATCCTGTTTTACCCCGAAACTGAGTATGCCCCGCCAAACGGGACGACTTGGTCGCACGCGGTCTTCACAGATACGTACACATCGTCGATACGAACGTGTGGGATTTCGCAGAAGTCGATTCGGGTGTGCGTGCACACCGGGATCAACGCGTATCCGCGGACATCGTCCCGTATTCGACCTTTCTGCAATTCGACCTAACTTTGTGTACACACGTCGGATCGAGACGAAACTTGTGCCATCGGACTCGTAGCAATACGTTGGTCCTGTGGGTCAAGTTTGGTTCGATTCTGAGAACGTTGACGAAATCGCGTGTCGTGGGCCCCACAGGTCCCGCTCGACGGGCGATTTTGTGTTCGGCTCATCGGAATCCAATTCTGGAAGTTCCGTTGGGTTCGTATCATCGTTCCTGACATGTTGACACTAAATTTGGTAAATTTGGAGACCGTTGACCCTGACGCATTTTTTGGTGCAAAGCGGGCCCACCGGTGGACCCCGTTTTGGCCCGAAACTGTCGTTTTTGTCCTTGTCTCCAAATTGGATCCAAGGACAGGCGTTTCTAGCTGATTGATATTTATTGGATCTGATGGTGATGTTTGTTTCAGCAACCGGAGTACCGCCTGCAATTTCAGCCGAAGTCAGAACTGCAAACCGAACCGGAACCACAGGCAAGTGTACCTTGCCAAACCCTGCAGCTTGCTAGTTATTTTCTGGACCTGTTTATACATCAGTAGGCAAGCAAAGCTTGCCACTTCTCGGATATTTTTAGTTATAGTATTTACTTGATTTCTTGTAGATGCCTAAGTAAACTTGTTTAACTGCTTAACCCAGGACACCTGACACTATTCATGTGACGGAATTGCCTGAGATATACCTGATGATTTCGTATAGGTTACATTTTCATGTCATTACAGTTTACATGCTTAGATTTTAACCTGACTCATTGCATTAGTTCAATCTTGCGTGACTTGTACCTGTGATATTCTGGAACTGTGACGTGAGATTACATGGGGTGGGGAGAGTATTGTCATATCAAGGCTGAATATAATATAATATAAATACTTATATCTGGCGGTGTCTTAGACTCTGATACAGAGCTTTGGTTCCTTACTGGCTCCTCGAGAAAATACTGCTATGGTTTCTTCGACACTGATCCTGTAGTAGTCAGCCTGAGTATGACTAAAACTCTCACTTGCATATCACTAGCTGGTTTACATATTTACCCTGCTGTTTATTTTATTGCTGCACTGTATATGTTTTGGCTTGTATTTTCTGTACCTTGTTATGTCCCCTGAGAACCTGGAATGGACTATGTCCCCAGGTGTAGCCGCAGAGAACTACCCCGAGGTGTATGGTATAGGAGCACTACTTGGAGCAGAACCAGGAACAGAGGACGAGATAGTGGCCGAAGATTTCTCCTGAGCCCGGCTTCATCTACACAGTATTTCCGTTTCAGTATTTTATTTCCTGTCTATTGTTCCTTAAATGTAACAGACATATTCTCGGATTGTTTCCCGAGAGAACCTAGTTTGATATTGCATATTGATTTCTATTGCATTTATTTCCTGGCATTAATCTGTGTTATTTCTGTGGATGAGATTAGAAATACCTGAGACTTGTAACATCTTACTGTTAGACTACAGCTTAAGCATGCCCTGATGGATCCATTAAATTGGGTTGTCCATCGGTGCGTGCTGCTGGCCATTGCTCACGTGCTCAGACCCTCGTCATTTTGGGACTGGGGCGTGACATGGTTTTTGTGGTGGCCCATGCAGGTCCACGACTAAATTGTTCGGTTTCAACTCAGGGACCGAATAGGCCTGCAATAAAGAATAGGATAAGTTTTTAGGATCTCATCCACTTGCTTGAATCGTTTTGATATCTGTATCGTACTCGAACTAATTTTGACTTGCATCTTGCCTTGATTCCTGTGCGTCTCTTATTGGTTATTTTGGATACAGGAAAATGGACCCACAAGAATGCAACGAGACTCCCGTCGGAACGCCACAAGCTACAGGTGTCACCTATGACAACGAAGTGACACCAGTCGGAGGAGTTCCACCAACTCAACAGAGCCAGCAGGCAGATCAACCTACCTCCCGATTTCGGTGTGACGACATCCCACCTCCGCCGCAGTTCGTCTCACCAATGCCCGTGTTCCCACCAGGACAGTCGATCGACGGGCAGCAAATATTCCAAATGATCTACGCGATGATGCAAGCACAGCAACAAGTCCAACACGAGACTCAGCGTCGCGAAGCTAATTTCTTGAGGGACAGCTTTGTAACTGCACTCTAGCATGTCACGCCCCGGACCCGCCCGGGCCGCCGCTCCGCCCTGCCCCGCCCCGTGCGGCCTAGAATTAACGAACCGGGCACGAATCACCGTGCCTCGGTGCGCCGGACGCGAATCACCTCGCCCGTCCCGCGGGTGCGAGGGAGGAAGGGAGCCAAGCGAATGGCCCGTTCGAGCTTTCGGGGGACGTGATGCCGCACAGGCCTGGGGTTGCGCCTGTGCAAGGCCAATCGTTTAAGTTCAGAGTTGGCTATCATCGCATCAATCGAGTAAGCAGCGGAAAGGGACTTTTTGTAATACAATGCATTAGCCAACTGAGTGTTCGGGACAATCGAGGCAACTTGGGTTTCCTTTAGCAAAGGCACACGTTCGTTCCATACATTATGCCCCCTTATACGATAGCATTCTCGGGGCAACAATCGAAACCAGGATTCCGGGTCTTCGGGACTGTGGCACGCCTATCGCTTCCTCGGACGATCCAGTACCTGCAAGCAAGTAAACTGTTGGTGGGTCAGCACTTTATACAAGTACTGGTGAGATAAATCAACTGAACAGAAACAAGCATTCACTCAAACAGGCACTAAGTAATCATGTTATAAAACATTACATTACTAGTAATCTTACTAGTTTTACCTAGGTTCGTTTCATACAGTTCTAGCAGAGTCGATTTACTTGTTTGGAAACATGTTTGGAAACAGAGTTTCATATTGAATATGCAAGCAAGCAAACCGTTCACGTTTCAGGGTGTGCGCAGCGTGTCTCGTGCGACTCCAGGGTCAGATGCAAAGCTAGACACACAATGCACAATCTTAGGGGCAGTCACTATCCAAGCCAACTCAATGACTTAGCTATATGCAGGGCAGTCCCCGAGTATCTCAGGATCGGCAGCTGGTAGAACAGCGTACCAATGACTCATTCTCTGATGCTAATGGCAGCTGTGACCCATGGTGGGTATGACGCATGCAGTTCAGCTCTCCACCAAAAGCCATTGTCCGACCGCGTGCGAATGCATGGAACACTATCAAATAAACTCTAGTATGCAGACGAGACGAACCATCAGAATACAATCCTTGTTGCGGGGCAATCCGACTTATCACTTGAACACGTTCAGGCACAATATGGTTCTCTCGAAGCATAGACGATAGTGAACATGTTCATGCACTCTAAGCAAGCGATCAGGATTCTCGTTAAGCAGGCATTGATTTAAAGACAAGCTAGGTGAGTTCGTTCATTAACATGCAAGGCAGGTTCTATCATTCTCTTATAAAAACATTGCAAGCAAAAATACAGGTTATTATTAAGGCGTGCAAGAATCAGAGAACGAAGTTCTGCCCACTCACCTTGATACATAATGCCGGCGCGGAGCGGGGCGTTACAGAGCAGGCCAACCTACCAGCTCGACGGCCAACTACAGGCTCAATCACTGACTTCCGCCAACTGAAGCCCCGCACTTTTTTTGGAAAGGAGGAGCCCACAGAAGTTCATGAGTGGCTCACCAACATTCGGCATCAACTTGAAGCAGCTGAACTTCCACGGGAACGCTGGATGACAGCCGTCAGAATGCAATTGACGGACAACGCTCATCACTGGTGGCTATCCGAAGAGACGCGACTCGGACCAGACCGAGTCACCTGGGAGGAGTTCTCCAGACTCTTCCAGGAGATGTACATTCCTGCCATCGCTCGATCAGAACTGCGGGACAAATTTAATCGCCTCACTCAGGACTCCATGACGGTGGAAGAGTACAACGCAGAATTTATTCGTCTGAGCTGCTTCGCCCTCACCCTGATCCCGACTGAGGAAGAGAAGGCCGAGAAATTCTTCGACGGACTGAACATTGAGCTGCAAAAACTGATTGGGTCCGTCGCACCAACATCATACTCGGACGTTCTTGCTGCGGCTCGACGCATAGAGCGCGTCACCAAGAGAGAGACCAGACTGAAGCGGCCTTCCCCATCCGCACCAACCAAAGCAGCACAAGAGGAGTCTGCAAAGCGTCAACAAACAAGCTCGCCACCACCAGCTGCACCAAAAGCCTTCTACCTTCCTACCTGTTACCACTGCGGCAAGATAGGCCATGTCGAGAAGGAATGTAGACGTAAACTCGGTCTCTGCTTAGGCTGCGGATCCCGACAGCATGCAGTGAGAGACTGCCCCGAGCGTAGAGAAGGAACACCAAGGACGAACCAGCAAACTCCACCAGCGCCTCGAGCAGCACCCTACCAGCAAGCTCAGCAGCAGCAGAGGAATCTACCTCAAGGACGAGAGCAAGCTTACGCGATGACTGTGCAGGAAGCCGATGCGAGTAAGTGATTTATAGTTTTCTGTTTCCAGTCTTGTCGTAGTTCGTGCCCGTTGGTTCGTGACCTCAGCCCCAACATAGTAAATTACAACTTATTAATAACAACCTGGTTTTCATAAAAGTTATAGTTTTAACTAGATTTTTCTGGAAAGTGTAAACTTTCAATTTTTAGGGAAACGGTACTTCCCTAAGTATCTTGTGATGTGTTTCAAACGATGTTTGCGACCGCGTCATCTCTGTTGACCGGTTATTATTTGATTGCGAGGACGCAATCCTCTTAAGGGGGGTAGATTGTAAACCCCCTGAATTTTCAAAATTTTAAAAACTGGATTTTTCACAATTTTCTGGAATTTTCTGGGAATTTTTTGTAATTTAAAAACAGGGTTTTAATTTTTAAATGATTTTTAATTGATAATAAATGATATTAAAATATTATGGAAATAATATTTTTGGATGTAAAATAAAAAACTGGACTTAGCACAATTTTTCTGGAATTTATCGGACCCCGGACCTATTTTTAAATGCCTAAAAAGTATTTACCTATTTAATTAATTATTTATTAATTAATTACTGTTTTTTATCCATTATTATTATATTTTTTTTCTAAAAATCCTCAGCCCGCGGCCCATTCCCTAGGCCCAGCCCAGCCTAACCCGGCCCGTGGGCTACCGGGTCGGGTCGGGTCGGTCAGACCCGAACCCGCACCCGCCCGACCCGCAAACCCACGAACCCAGCTCCCCGCTGCCCGCTTCCTCCGCCGCGCTTCCCGGCCGCCCGCCCGCTCCGCACGGCCCCGCACCCCAACGACGTCCGCCCGCCACGCCACGTCGCCGCCCCCTCGGCCTCCCCGACCCCCGGCCACCCCTATTTAAACTCCATCCCTAGCCGCCGTTCTCCCCCACAGCCGTCTCCGCCACCGCCGCCAGCCGCCTCGCCGCGCCCCCGCCTCCCCTCGCCGTGCCCTCCCTCGCCTCGCCGCGCGCCACCGGCCGCCGTTCCTCCCCTCCTCCTTCGTCCCAGCCGCAGCAACAGCAGCAGCGCCTCCGCCTCGCCGTGCCCGCGCCGCCGCCTCCGCGAGCCGCCTCCGGCGAAGCCCCCGACCGCCCGAGCCCCTCCGGCCGTCTCCGGCGTGCCCCGGCGAAGCCACAGCACCGTAAACCCTAACCCTAATTCCCCCCCCCCCCCGCGTGTCGGACACAGGACACGTGTCCTGTGTCGTGTCGGACACGGTTCGACCCCGGTTTTCGGGCCCCCTTCAGGTACGTGTAACTTTTTGCTCTTAGCTCCGTTTTTGATTCCGCAAATTGCGTTGCGAAGCCTGTATGACCCTCTCGGTTTCTGGATAAACTGTTCGGGGCATCGCGTCCTGTGGTGATCGCACACCGCGATCCAAAAACAGGAAAAAACCAGACCCTGTTTCACCCCGGAACTGAGTACGCCCCGCCAAACGGGACGACTTGGTCGCGCGCGGTCTTCACAGATACGTGCGCATCGTCAATACGGACGTGTGGGATTTCACAGAAGTCGATTTGGGTGTGCGTGCACACCGAGATCAACGCGTATCCGCGGACATCGCCCCGTATCCGATCTTTCTGCAATTTGACCTAACTTTGTGTACACAAGTCGGATCGAGACGAAACTTACGCCATCGGACTCGTAGCGATACGTTGGTCCTGTGGGTCAAGTTTGGTTCGATTCTGAGAACGTTGACGAAATCGCGTGTCGTGGGCCCCACAGGCCCCGCTCGACGGGCGATTTTGTGTTCGGCTCATCGGAATCCAATTCTGGAAGTTCCGTTGGGTTTGTATCATCGTTCCTGACCTGTTGACACTAAGTTTGGTGAATTTGGAGACCGTTGACCCTGACGCATTTTTCGGTGCAAAGCGGGCCCACCGGTGGACCCCGTTTTGGCCCGTAACTGTCGTTTTTGCCCTTGTCTCCAAATTGGACCCAAGGACAGGCGTTTCTAGCTGATTGATATTTTTTGGATCTGATGGTGATGTTTGTTTCAGCAACCGGAGTACCGCCTGCAATTTCCGCCGAAGTCAGAACTGCAAACCGAACCGAAACCACAGGCAAGTGTACCTTGCCAAACCCTGCAGCTTGCTAGTTATTTTCTGGACCTGTTTATACATCAGTGGGCAAGCAAAGCTTGCCACTTCTCGGATATTTCTGGTTATAGTATTTACTTGATTTCTTGTAGATGCCTAAGTAAACTTGTTTAACTGCTTAACCCAGGACACATGACACTATTCATGTGACGGAATTGCCTGAGATATATCTGGTGATTTCGTATAGGTTACATTTTCATGTCATTACAGTTTACATGCTTAGATTTTAACCTGACTCATTGCATTAGTTCAATCTTGCGTGACTTGTACCTGTGATATTCTGGAACTGTGACGTGAGATTACATGGGGTGGGGAGAGTATTGTCATATCAAGGCTGAATATAATATAATATAAATACTTATATCTGGCGGTGCCTTAGACTCTGATACAGAGCTTTGGTTCCTTACTGGCTCCTCGAGAAAATACTGCTATGGTTTCTTCGACACTGATCCTGTAGTAGTCAGCCTGAGTATGACTAAAACTCTCACTTGCATATCACTAGCTGGTTTACATATTTACCCTGCTGTTTATTTTATTGCTGCACTGCATATGTTTTGACTTGTATTTTCTGTACCTTGTTATGTCCCCTGAGGACCTGGAATGGACTATGTCCCCAAGTGTAGCCGCAGAGAACTACCCCGAGGTGTATGGTACAGGAGCACTCCTTGGAGCAGAACCAGGAACAGAGGACGAGATAGTGGCCGAAGATTTCTCCTGAGCCCGGCTTCATCTACACAGTATTTCCGTTTCAGTATTTTATTTCCTGTCTATTGTTCCTTAAATGTAACAGACATATTCTCGGATTATTTCCCGAGAGAACCTAGTTTGATATTGCATATTGATTTCTATTGCATTTATTTCCTGGCATTAATCTGTGTTATTTCTGTGGATGAGATTAGAAATACCTGAGACTTGTAAC
Source organism: Iris macrosiphon (assembly GCA_036927795.1). Classification (NCBI taxonomy): domain Eukaryota; kingdom Viridiplantae; phylum Streptophyta; class Magnoliopsida; order Asparagales; family Iridaceae; genus Iris; species Iris macrosiphon. The sequence goes on along the minus strand of JAYESA010000010.1, from coordinate 98,657,929 downwards.
ATCTTACTGTTAGACTACAACTTAAGCATGCCCTGATGGATCCATTAAATTGGGTTGTCCATCGGTGCGTGCTGCTGGCCATTGCTCACGTGCTCAGACCCTCGTCATTTTGGGACTGGGGCGTGACAACTATCAGTTTCATACATATACTAGGGGTACTAGTGATAGTAGTAATAATAGTAGTAGATACATAAAAGTTCCGCCAAGGTACCTGCAGTACTATAATACTAGTAGAATTTGGTAGCCTAGCGGTACGGTAAGTTCTCCCCAACCCCATGTATCTCACGTCTCATGTAACGAAATACAAGACAATCATTATTTATGTCTCAAGTTCAGGTGTAAATAATATCATGTCAACTAGTCCATGTCTCAAGTCTTGTCCTAAAATAGAAGTCGGAATCCTCGAATATCTCAAGTGAGGCTTCTGTACATGAGAGTCATGTATAGTGTCCTAAGGTAATTAGTGCAAGTGTTGAACATATACGATGATGATGCAATCTAACGATACCCGACTTCGCGTACGGAAGTCGGCACCCGAATATGATTCAGACGCAAAGTATCGTCACGGTCCTAGGGTCACAATTGAGTACATGTATTAAAATATAAACTATAAACTGTAGTTAAAATTAAGCATAATTTACTAAGACCAAGGCAAGGTACACTTGCCTGAAACTCCAAGCTGATAATACAAAGAACCTGCTCTCGAATCCACGCTCGTGCGATCCCAAGAGCCTAAATATATAATATCATAAAATCAGTCACTATGACACGGTTCACTAAGCATGCACAAGAGTATAACTACTCTACATCATTTATCATTAGATAATTAGGATCTAAATTAATTAAGGATACAACTTACACCATGCCATCAGTTATTTAGAGTCTAAAATAATTAGGGGTTCTAACAAAGTAGGTTGGCTAAGGTTCACTAGTCAAGGACCAAGAAAGTGTGTAAACACCAAGCCTAAAAGTCACATAACATCATCAAGTCCTCATAAACATGGTTATAACGAAGGTTCATGTAGGTATTAGGTGTTCTCACACTAGGTTTCCATATATAACATATCATCAACCTTGGTATTCACTAAGTGTCAAACTATGTTAACCAACCTAGGGTTAGTTTTGTCTATTAAAATATGCATATGAGTGATAACAATAGGTCAAGTTAGGGTCATCACAAACAATCACATACTTTATTTCTCAAGTATAATCCATTCATCCAACTATATACAACTCTCGTTTTACTACAAAATGTCAAGTATACATACAGAAGTCAAATATGAATTTATAATAAGATCATAGCATATACCTCATTCCTAACTTGTATTTGTCATGAAACATGTCTGCAAATACTACTACAACTAGTGCACAACCCTAGCATCGCATCTTCTATATTCTAACATAGTGTTTATAAACAATAAAACTAGCTAGCACAAAACATAGGCAAAGTGCACTACTAGTTGCACAACATTTAATCATGTCTCAACCATGCATTTATTTATATATAACACCCTAAACAAAACTTATATATTCTGAAATTTAGTGACAATTAGAGTAAAAATTAGGTTTTGAAAGTGGTTTCTTGAATTTTAGATCATGGCAAAGTGAATAGGACAACAAGTGCATAAATAACATTCAAGTCTAGACATGAGAAGTAGTAAGTGTACTTGGTGTAATATCATAAAAAATATGAATAAAAAGTTGGTAAAATTTAATAGGGATGTGAATTACATGTAGAGAGGGTTGAGTAGGTGGAGTTTGAGTTCTTACCAAAGTAAAATAGGAAGACAAAATATGACTGTGCGCTGCTTGCACAAATCTGTCCATATTTGGACACTTCGGCTAGTAGCTGCTGTCTGGGGCTTCAAAACATTTCTCCAACTGATTTGGGGCTCAGAGAGATTAGGGAAGAGGTATAGGATGAGGATATGGTGGTTGTTGAAGGGGTTTTGCTGCTGGAAGTGGTGGCAACAAGGTGTTGAAGTTGTGCTATTGCTGACGGGTTCAACAAGGTGTCTTCAATTTGTAGGGGGTGTTTGGAGGAGTTGTCGGATAATTTAGGTGATAATTTAGGTGTCTTCAATTTGTAGGAGGTATTTAAAAAAATAGTTAATGGAGTATTTACATACGGCTTAGATGGCTCAATTTTGAGCCATTTTCAAACCACATTATAAGTGTAGAGATGTTGTAGTAAATGCATCCAACAATCAAGCCGGAACAAACACAGCAGAGTTAGAGAAGTAAAATTGATGTCAATTTTTTTTTACCATGTTTCGCTCTCTCTTCATTTACCGCGTCCTCCGAAACGGTCGACTAGTGGGACACTCCAACTTTCGTACGTGGTGGGCCGTACTCTCCCCTCCATTGCATGCGGTTAAAAGGATTGTTGAAAAAAAAAACTTCTAATATGAATTTATTATAATTATCGTCGTCCCTAACAGGACCGAACCTGAGCATGTTCATCTGGAGCGACCGAATATAGCCCTCCAATATAGAGGGCCCTTAATTTTGAAAGTTTGTTGTTATATTATTTTTATAATAGATAGTTAAATATGATAATATAATAACGTAGCTTAAGTGGTGCTCCCATTTCGGTCGTCGCTACTAAGGGAATCACAATGTTTTGCATGTGGGAGGTACAATGTTCAATACCTTACATCTCTATTTTTTTAATATTTTTTAAAAAATTAGCTTTTATATCCAAAACCCTCTAGTCTCTACTACAAAAAAAAACATGTTTCAAGAAATAATTCGATATATCTCTACTCTTATAATGAGGCTTGGAAACTGCTCAAAATTGAGCCGTCTAAGCCGTATGTAAATACTACACTAACTATTTTTTTTTAAATAACTAATTATTTAAGTACCTAATATTATTTATTTACAATTAAATAATTCTAGCTCAAATGGTTAAGGTGTGAGGTATTTTTCTTGGTTGCTTGAGTTCGTTTTCTAGGAGCGATAATTTTATAGTAATTTTATATTTAATTTTTTTGACAATTTTTTTATGCGCGTGCAATACAAGTACACATTACTAGTTGTTGAACAAAAAATTTAATTACAAGTAAACACAAATTTTTTTGGAATAAAATATGGTTTTAAATTTTTTTGATGTGTATTATTTGATTTTTTTTTTGTCAAAATAGCTTTTACATGTCAGTAACTTGTAGCCTTTGTGGAAAATATTGAAACTTGGAAAAAGTAACTTGCCATATTTTTGAACATAATTAAAACAAGTAAAATACGAGTTTTTGAAAAATAAAAGATGATTCAAACCAAAATGCGTTTGAATCAGAATTTTTTTTGCTTGCATGTATATTGAACATTGGATTATTTACGTTAACTATCTCGATATTTTATGTTTATTACACGGGATACTTCTACTTTTAAACTAATTACACGATGTACCTTTCTATACCTTCCATCTTAAACCACTTGAGTTGTAGTTGTTTAGTTATAAGTAAATCATATTAGGTAGTTAAATAAATAATTAATTTTTTTAAATAATTAATGGAGTATTTATAAACGACTTAAACGGTTTAGTTTTGAGCCGTTTCTAAGCCACCTTATATTAGTAGAGATAATAGTATAGATATATACCAAATAGTTAGAAGATATTTGTGACGTATAATGAGCTTCCATTAACTAAGAAATAAAAAAATCATACTCTTTTACTGAATTATCCACTTCCGTCACAACAAATATTCTTGCAAATGTATAATGGTTGGAATAATAGATATATTTACTATTATAATACAACTTAGGAACTACTCAAAAATGATCTATATGTCTCTCTCACGTAGTTAATAAATAAAATAAAATAAAATTTTTGAAATTCTGAATTTTTTTTAACTACATTAATATATAACATATCATAAAATATATTTAATATTAAATTATATTTAAACGAAGTATATGATATTATCTAACTTAAATGTATATCCAAAATCCTAAAAATATATTTATGACAAATCATAATTAAAATACAGAAAATTTACTGTAGCGAAATAAATTTATATTTAATTTATCTAAACGAAATAAGTTTGAAAAAATTGAAAAAAAAGTCACGCTCCGCCAACAGTGTTGGCGGAAAACACAACCGCTGTACACGTAAGCAGCAAAAAAATTTAAAAAAAAAAAACGCGGGCCCCACGGCCAATTTTCGCCAACAGAGTTGGCTGAAATTGGGGGGGGGGGGGGGGCCAATTTCAGCCAACTCAGTTGGCGGAAATTGGCCCGTGGGGCCCACTTTTTTTTTTTTTTGGTTTTGTTTGGTTTAATTTTTTTACTTTCTTTGGTTTAGTTTTTTTGTTGGTTTATTGTAATTAGTTATATTTTTGTTTTATTTATTTAGTTTAGTTTAATTTTGTAATTAGAGTTAAGTAAATTTATTTTAACGAAATAAAATTAAAATAAATTAATTGGAAAGAAATATTTAGAAATATTATTTTTGGAAATTTGTTTCCAAAGCATCAAAATTTGTATAAATTACATCTAAAACATAAAAGTTTAAAAAATTACGAAAAAAATATCAATATGAATTGGACGTTTATATTTAAAAATATTATATTTTTATCGTAAATTTTTTCGTCGTTAACAGACGTTAAAAAATAATAATATTAAAAATTTGCCGTAAGACTATTACGTCTGCCGTCGAGCAGACTTCGAACGGCCATAACTACTTGTTTATAAATCATATTTTGTTAAATAATAAGTCGATTTGTATGTTTTCGACGAGTGTAACACAAATCATGTAGAAAAAAATTTATCAGAAACAAGACGCATATGTTACAGGCAAAAATATAAATTTTAAAACTTTAAAGTATCATAACTTTTGACTGGGAGATCGAAACAAGGCCCAGTTTGTGCCAAAATGATCGTATGGAAAAGTACTATAGGATAAACGGTTTTACCGTTTGACGGACTTCGAAAAATTTTAGAATCGTCAAAAAATGATGTTTCGACCTCCAAATTTGACTTTCGGTAATATTATTTTTGAATATTTAAAATTTACTGTAGTGAAATAAATTTATATTGGTTGTGGGGGCCCACGGATTTAAAATAATGTTTCGATCTCCAAAAAATTTTTAGTAATTCATATTGATATTTTTTAAATATTTTTAAATATAAACGTCCAATTCATATTGATATTTTTTCGTAATTTTTCAAACTTTTATGTTTTAGATGTAATTTATACAAATTTTGATGCTTTGGAAACAAATTTCCGAAAATAATATTTCTAAATATTTCTTTCCAATTAATTTATTTTAATTTTATTTCGTTAAAATAAATTTACTTAACTCTAATTACAAAATTAAACTAAACTAAATAAATAAAACAGAAATATAACTAATTACAATAAACCAACAAAAAAACCAAACCAAAGAAAGTAAAAAAACCAAACCAAACAAAAAAAAAAAAAAAGTGGGCCCCACGGGCCAATTTCCGCCAACTGAGTTGGCTGAAATTGGCCCCCCCAATTTCAGCCAACCCTGTTGGCGGAAATTGGCCATGGGGCCCGCGTTTTTTTTTTTAAAATTTTTTTGCTGGTTACGTGTACAGCGGGTGTGTTTTTCGCTAACACTGTTGGCGGAGCCTGACTTTTTTTCCAATTTTTTCAAATTTGTTTCGTTTAGATAAATTAAATATAAATTTATTTCGCTACAGTAAATTTTTTGTTTAAAATATATTCAAACTAAATTTAATATATATATATATATATATATATATATATATATGCAATGATGGTGAACATGACTTGTTTAGTTTGAAGTGGTTTAGTAAATGTTGTAATAAATGCACCCGGCAATCAAGCAGGAACAAACACAGTTGAGTTAGATAGAAGCAAAATTGATGTAAATTTTTCTTTTCCGTATTTCCCTCTCTCCACTTACCGCGTCCTCCGAAACGGTCGGGTAGTGCGGCCCTCCAACTTCCGTACGTGGTAGGGCCCACCACTCTCCCCTCCATTGATAAAACCCCTGTCCCCTCTTCCATATAAGTTCCATTCCGTTGCTCTGTCCCCCCAACACTCAAGTCACTCAAGAGAAGAACAGAAGAGCAATGGCAATGGCAATGGCGACCATTTTCCTCTCTTTGTTCTTCTCCTCCCTCCTCTTCGCTTCTTCTCCTTCCTCCGCCGGCATCCTCGGCGTGAACTACGGCCGCGTCGCCAACGACCTCCCCTCCCCCTCCGCCGTCGCCTCCCTCCTCAAGTCCTCCGGCGTGGCGCACGTCAAGCTCTACGACTCCGACCCCGCCGTCCTCCACGCCCTCGCCGGCAGCGGCGTTTCCGTCACCGTTGCCCTCCCCAACGAGAACCTAACAGCCGCCGCCCTCTCCCCCTCCTTCGCCTCCCTCTGGGTCCGCCAGAGCGTCGCCGCCTACCTCCCCTCCACCCGGATCTCCGCCGTCGCCGTCGGCAACGAGGTCTTCGCCGTCTCCAACTCCACCAACAACCTCACTGCCTCCCTAGTCCCCGCCATGCTCAACATCCACTCCGCCCTCTCGGAGCTCGGCCTCGACAAGACCATCAAAATCTCCTCCCCCATCGCGCTCACCGCCCTCCAGGCCTCCTACCCCTCCTCCGCGGGGTCGTTCCGTCCCGACATCGCCGACTCCGTCATGAAACCCATGCTCGACTTGATCAATAAGACGGACTCGTTCTTGATGGTCAACGCCTACCCGTTCTTCGCCTACGAGTCCAACTCCGACGTCATCTCTCTCGACTACGCGCTCTTCCGCCCCAACGCCGGGGTCGTCGACGCTGGCAGCGGGCTGAAGTACTACAGCCTGCTGGACGCGCAGGTGGACGCGGTCTTCGCCGCGGCGAAGCGGCTCGGGTTCGAGGACGCGAAGATGGTGATCTCGGAGACCGGGTGGCCCTCGAAGGGGGACGAGGAGGAGATCGGAGCCGGGCTCGAGAACGCCGAAGCATACAACGGGAACTTGGTAAGGAGGGTGCTGTCGGGGAACGGCGGCGGCACCCCGATGAAGCCGCAGGCGGACGTCGGCGTGTACCTGTTCGCGCTGTTCAACGAGAACGAGAAGCCGGGGCCCACGTCCGAGAGGAACTACGGGCTCTTCTATCCGAACCAGGAGAAGGTGTACAACGTCGACTTGCGGCTGGGAAGTGGAAGTGGAAGTGGAAGTGGAAGTGGAGGGCTTGCGTGGCAGGAGGAGGCGAGGGGAGGAGAAAAGAGCAGCAGCAGCAGCAGCAGCAGCAGCAGCAAGAGTAGTAATAACGGGAGGGGGGAGACGTGGTGCGTGGCGAACGCGATGGCGGGGAAGGAGAGGCTGCATTGGGCCCTCGAGTACGCGTGCGGCGAGGGCGGGGCGGACTGCGAGAGGATACAGCCTGGGAAGGAGTGCTACGACCCGGACACGCTCGAGGCGCACGCCTCCTTCGCCTTCAACAGCTACTACCAGAAGAAGGGGAGGCGCACCGGGACCTGCGACTTCCAGGGAGCTGCATACGTCGTAACTCAGTCTCCCAGTAAGTTTTCCAACTACTGATTACTTGCAAGAGTGGCAGTTGGTACTAAGTATTACTTACTGTACAGAGACAGAATCTGGATATAATGATATCTTTGCTTTTTTGTTGTTGCAGAGATTGGGAAGTGCGAGCTGCCGACGAGAGCTTGACCGCGACCGACCGGAGCGTGATGCTCACATGGGGGTTGCTAAGTAAATATACTCTTCTTTTTTTCTGGAGGTGTGGGGGCATTCTATTAGTTTTTTCGTTTTTAACTCGTGGTGGTAGTTGGTCTGAGTCCTATTGTTCCTTAAATTTGTAGTTGGTGCATTGACATGCGTATATGTAGTAGGAGGACTACTGTTATTATATTTCAATCGCTTTCTTTCATCATTTGCATGGGAATAATTTGTTAGTTGTGTGTAGGAAACAAGTTAACAAAGGAGTCTGATTTAATCGAATAGAAGGTAACTTACAGAAAATTAATTATATATATATATATATATATATCAAAGGTTGATGATATTTCATCTTGACAAATTTTGAAAATTTACAATTTGAGATTCAAGATGTTGTTTGATGTAATTGACCCGTCATGAAAAAAAAAGTTGTGATTAAAAAAAAAACGTTTTTTAGGAGGACGTATATTACATAAAAATATTCTTTCGAATGACATATTTTTTTAATATTAGTATAAAAGATGTAGAAAAAAAATTAACAAAATTATTACATCAAATTTAGTTTATGCTCTTATCATATTAGTATGAAAGATGTAGAAGAAAAAAATAAAAATAAAAAACTTACGTATGCATCAATATTACTGATAAAAAAAATTAACAAAAATGAGCCAGATCCTAAAAGTACATGACAGGCCCGGTGGTTATTGGTTAATTTGATGCTGATCATTGTAGATCTGTCTGTGAAAGAATCTTGATTAGAAAATTAATCATGGCACAGGCACAACACATGTTGCTATGTTATGTTAATACTCGGGGATGTTTGCAAGTGAGCCAAAAGCGTCAAGTGCGATGTAACTCGTCTTGTACTGTAAGTGAGCCAAAGCACTTATGTTATTCATGTATTGCATATATGCCCTTTGATTTTTATAAAATTCTTTGGATGTTCCCAACTGAGCAGCTTGAAAGTGGTCAAAGCTAAAATTTGTGGAGACCAAATTTATTGTGGAAAAAAATCGGCACACATGGGCTGAGATGAACCAAAATAATTGCGAAAAAATGCACTTTTAATAAAAGTTTTTATTTGTCTGTCGTGATTTGTTGGTTACGATGGAGGACTCTTATGAAAATGGACACAAATTTAGTTTCTATTCCGGTGGAAAGAACATATCAAAAAATATAGAATAAAAGTTTTCATTTCTCATGCAACATGGCTGGGCCGAACTAAAAATATAAGAAAATTACAATTGTCAAGTATATTTTTGTAATATTTTTAAATTTTAAGATGGATTATCAAAACTATTTTTAATTTATTAATAGTATTTATGACTATTATTTTTAATCTTTTCTTAGCATAAAAACATAGTAAAATCTTTCTTGAAAATTATACTTCACAAAATTAATCCCAGTGGAACAATGCTGCCAATCATAAGAACATGATTATAGGGAACTTAAAATGATTCGAAGATGATCGATCGAAAATTAAAAACCTCACATAAATAATTTATTCCTTCACAAAAAACATTATAAATGTAGTGTCGAAGAAATCAGAGAACATCCAAAGTAGAGTGGGTTTAGTCTCCTCGTCATTGGCTACTTTGATGAGTGTGCAAAGTGATCCACCACTCATCTGGCTCCTCTGTACCACTGCCAAGCCCAGTCTCTAGAAATAGTTCAAGGAAAATTCAAAGAAAAACAGAAAGATTTGGAAATCAAACAAACCAGAGGAAAGCAAAACAGGAGATATGTGAAATTAATATAAAGTCCAAATATGAAAACAAAAACACACGAGTTGTGAACATTAAAAATAGTGCAGAAATAAAATTAACCGGATATGGTACAATTATGACTCGTATATTACAATTGAAAGAAGGGAAGTACAGTAGGATCCTCAAGGATACTGACTGAATATGTAAAATTGGGGCTCATAGATTACCATTTCTTTTCGAATAACTATTTTCAGTCTTAATGGTCCGATAGTGGACACAGTTTCTCGAGCCAACCATAAGGATCCGAATATATGACGGGGTTCCTCCATTGTTATCTTATTAGACTTATAATTATTGCAATTAACGTAATTATGCTACCAACAACCACATTAATTATAGAATTATTGGAGTTGAAAAAATCCATCTACGGTCAAAAATTACCAAAGAAATAGTATCAAGAAACCTAAGATTGTATACGTAGTTTATGTAGTAGCAATGAAGCAACTTTGATAATTAGTATGAAGACAATGATGGGCTATATATAAAGCAGTACCATAATAAGTTTGATCACCGTATTCATATTAACCAAAAATTGTTAATTAGTAGCATAGACACCCATTACTTTATATATCAAGAGGGCAAATTAGATAGTTTTCAAGAAATTTATATAGTTTAGCTTACTATTCAACAAGAGACGGCAATATATATCAACAAATTAGTCTAACAAATTAATTCATGCAGTATATCAACAGAAAAAACAACAACAAACTAAAGAGTCATGATGTATGAACTTTAAGAAAATGCTTTGAGCCTGATCCGGTAAGTAAGGAATTTGTCTGATATTGACTGATTGCGTCTTGTCCTCTTAACCTACAAAACGATAAAATTTAATACCCACAAAAAGGGTCCTCTCAGCCAAACATTCCCAAAATTGCATCAAAGCAGCATCCTCTTTTTCCTAGAATTTATATCATAGAAAGTGTCTACCAAAATAAAGTCCAGACCTTGATTATCAGAAGCATAATTTTTCCATGCAATCCATACTTTGATTTATACTAAATTAGTATCATCACATAGACTGCTTACAAATGCTGATACTTGATTACAATTGCTGACTCAGCACTCCCACTTGGCACTCAAGAATTAAGTCATGGCTGGCTGGACTTGCTGAGTTGCCCTATGGCTGAACTGGATGGCTGCCATTGGTTGGACTTGATTCTTGATACTGAGTGTTCTCTAATATTGAACTAGAGAATGAAATCTGAACTGAATGAAGAAGAATCTGAACTAAATGAAGAAGAAAGCTGGAGCTTTAGAGACTGAAGCTGAAACTAAGAATCTGAACTAAATGGATGAATTTGTTGGGTTCCAGTCTCATTCGAGTACTGGCGGCTGACGAGTTTTGGATTTTATTCAACACCGTTGGTTTCGTACGGACGGCCAGAATTTGTGCTGGACTATTTTAGGATTTCTTATGACCTAAAATATGATTTATTAACCTATTTATACGTGTTGAGGGTAGAGGCATAGGTAGAGCACACACGGAAGATTTAAAGGTGCTTGTCCACAGAAAATCTAAGAGAAAATCGCGCTTTGCTCTTAGGGCTCGCTATCCAAGACAACAGAAGGAGGAGATTTGTGCGAGGAGTCATCATCTTCGTACAGGGAGATTGCTACGGGTAGGGTGAGTTATTTCAAGTTGTATTTTCTCTTTCTTGAGTTTGGTGAGGGGGTTGAACCTTTGGGCAAAGGGTCCAACATTGTTTTCTCGATCTTATAATTTCAACTGAGTTATATAGATTGTGATTTGTACAAGTGACGTAGTCACCGAACATATACTGTATTCTCATCTGTCTTAGTGCTTGTGTTAGACAGGGGTTGGTTATCTCAGGTGGGTTAGCCTAAATTTCTGCAGCGGTCAATTTCAGACACGATGTCAGAGCGCTTGTAGGGCGTGTCTGATCCCAACATCTGGTATCAAAGCCAGATTCGCGATAGGAAAGATGCAACCATGTCTACGGAGCAGATAAACACATGTATGATCACCCTCACAGGAAAAAACTGGACGATTTGGAAGCCAAGAATGGAGGACTAATCTACTCTGGTGCAAGGACTTGCATGGTCCGTTGGAGGGCGACAACGCCAAGCCTTCGGACAAAGCTGCTAATAACTAGAAACAATTGGATCGGAAGGCCGTTGGATTCATTTGGCAATGGCTAGACGATTTTGTGTTTCACTACATGTCCCTGGAGAGTTCGACAAAAACATTGTGGGAGAAGCTGTATTCGCTGTACAAATGAAAGACGGCCATCAACAAGGTATTTCTGATTCATTAACTCAATAACTCAAAGTACACGAAGGGTTTTTCGGTGGCACAACATCTAAACGAGGTTCAGGGTATCATTAATCAGTTGTCTACGATGAATATGATGATTGATGATGAGCTTCAGGCCATTTTGCTTTTAAGTTCTCTATCGAAAACCTTGAAGACGTTGGTGGTATCAGTGATCAACTCCACGCCTGATGGAGTTATCATGATGGAGACAGTCAAAAGTAGTTTGTTGAACAAGGAGGTCTGACGTAAGCAGATGGAATCATCTCAGGAGTCCGCTCTGGTTACTCACTACCAGAATAAGTCAAATTAACGAAGTAAAGAAACATCGCTAAATGGCCAAAAAACGTTGCTAAATAATTTTAGCGACGTAATTAGCGACGTTTTGTTAAAGTCGCCTTTAAACTAGTCGCTGATAGAAAAAATGTCCCCAAATGTTGCTATTCCGACGTTTTCTAACTACGTATATGCGTCACTATATTAGCGACGTTTAGCGACACAACGTTGCTAAATTAGCGACTTATATTTTTGTCGCTATATGTCACTAAATTAGCGACGTAGATAGCGACGTTTATAGCGACATAAATAGCGAATTTTATAGCGACGTATGTGCGACTCATTTAGCGACGTTGTGCGACTAATTTAGCAACGTTATTATGACCTGGCAATACTGCCATGTCAGCAATTTACGACGGATAGTGACTTGTTTAGCGACGTGTGTAGCGACAGATTTAGCGACGTATATAGCAACGTATTCAGCGACGTAATTAGCGACGTGAGTAGACGTCGCTAAACGTCGTAAAACGTTGCTAAAAACATCGCTAAAGATACTGAAAAAATAAAAAAATGAATACTGAATTATTTCTAAACTATTCTTCCTGCAGTTTATGAATTCATATTTTGTACCAATAGACCCGGAGCAACCCTCCGTTGAATTTGCTGGGTTCGTCGACCCCCTTCGGTTGAATACTCAATACCGGTAAATTTATATATATTTAATATGAATAATATAATAAAATTTGAAGAAAATAAAATATTGAGATTACAAACCGAATCAGGAGAAAATATCGTCTAAAGAATACAACAAATATCCACACAACTGAGTCTGAAAGCCTCGTCCTAAAGAATACAAAAAATAATGTCTGAATGCCTCAAAAATAAAAAATATTCATAAATGACCAAATATCATAGGTTTGAAACACAAACAATCAATAAACGGTCCTAACTAGGACTACTGCGGATCTGCAGTAGGATGACCACTGACGCGCATGAGGGATAAGAACAGATCATACTGCTCCCGTAAAATTGATACCGATGTCGATGGAGAAGACGGTGACGTCGGTGGAGTCTGTGTCGATGTAGGCGCACCAGAAGGACGTATCCGCTCCAACTCTGCTAGTCGCTGGTTGTATGAATCCATGGTAGATAACAGCCTCGTACTTCTATGAACCATTGAATTCTGTATCATCGTCAGCCTCTCGCCCATGGACAGCTGTGATGCATACAGCTCTATCACGCTGTGCTCTGTCGACGCTCTAAGATCAGCTATCAAATCCTGGAGCTCTATGATGCTGCGCTCGAGCATATCAAATCGTGCGATTAGCGTCGCATCGTCCGCCTGCGACTGGGACAGGGGCTGCTCCTCCATCCTTCACAGTAACTCGTCATAGAGAGACGCAATCTGACGGTTAATGGCCTCCTGGACTCGGGCCAACGACTGCGAGGGCTGTAGGGAATGCGCACTTGTCGAGGAGGCCCTAGATGACTGTGTCGCAACAAGGGCGCCATAGGATCCCGTACCGTAGTACGTACCCCTCTGGAGACCACCAGCGGCGGTCACCCACAGCTCGTCCGCCGATGGAGCTGGAGAGGGCTGCGAGGAAGTACCAGCCTCTCCCGCTGTAGGTGCACTAGCAGTCGTCCGCTCACGCAGCCTAAGATACTCAATCTAGAAAAATTTGGATACTCGATAATTGCCTAAGTTATATTAAAATTAACACAAAGTAAAGTAATACTTACATAGGTCTGCGAGGCCCTCTAATCAAAGAGATTTCTGCCCTTTCGATGGGTAGCCAGGAAGACGGTCACCATATTTGCATCATCATCCCTCTGTACCTATTAAAAATATATTTTTTAGTACTGAAATTTAACATTTTTTCCTACTACCATTTTATCGTACTTGTATTAAAATAATATATATGAAATAAGAAATATACCAAACAATAAAAATATTCCGTCATTGGAATCGAGCTACCACACCACTTTGCTGCCTTCCGTCTAGCCGCCTTTGCCTTCTCAGACCTTTCCTTGTACCTCGGATCTCGAATCTAGCCCTCATCGCAGTCCACTGCTCAGGCGTGATCCAACCTTGGATCTGTTTTCCAAAGCGATCACGAGCCTTCTGGTCATCCAGAGCATTACGGATAAGCTTGGCGGCAACGACAAGAAATATCTGCTCGATCAACTCGGCCCGGTACGGAGGATAGAAATATGTTTGCTACAATAAATAATTTAGTAAGTTATATAATATGCATAAATTAGAGAATTTATATAATATACTTTTACCTTGAAGTGTGCAAACCAGAACGCCTTCCTCTCCTCCGAAGCTTCAGAGTAGTTGATCCAAGGGCCACCATAGTTGTTCCTTAGAAAGAGGCCTATGCGTCTCTATACCGACGAGGGACGATATCTATACAGAGATAATTATTTTTATCAAAAAAGTCAATATATGATGAATAAAGAAATACACGATATATATGATGCTAAACCATCTAATTGACTTACTTTGTACCATCGATCCAAATCTCAGTCCTCGTCTCCTCCGGAGGTGCGCATGGAGGATCTAGCTGATGCTGGGACAATGTCGGCTCGACCTTCTCTATATGCTCATTTGTCTCCATGGTTCCGTCAGCAGGAGGAACGCTGGACAAGGGAGTACTATCAGGCCTGAAACTACTCGTCCTAGGGGTGATGCCACGTAACGTCATCGCAGTCGGAGATGTGACTGATCGATATACTGGAGTACTAGGCGACGAGGATCCAGAACCAACAGTAGGCAGTACCGGAGGAGCACTCCGTCTACCTCGGGACCTGCCGAATCCTTCGTATCGTCCTGTCATACCTGATAACAACATATGATGAATAAAGAAATACGCAAATATATAGTACATTCTACAGTCAAAATGTTATGCATATCTCACATCATTCATAGAATTGTACAGTAAATAACTAGTGGTGTCACAAGTCTAAATGGATAGTACATTCTAAAGTCAAAATATAATACATATCTTCGTCAAAATAGTATATTATATAGTCAAAATATAGTACATTCTATAGGCAAAATATTTTATTTTCAATCATCTTTAGAAAATTTATCTTGTTCGCCTTCCTCGTCCTCCTCTTCCTCTTCCTCTTCCTCCTCATCTTCACTTTCATCTACTTCATCTTTGTCTTCGTCTTCCTCTTTGGATAATTCTATATCTTCTACATTATTACTCGTGTAATGAGTAACTTTCGTTGAGTCCACATCTATAATATTTATTACAAGAGGTATCTCGTCCTCCTGATAAGTTATTTCGTCAATGTCAAAGGTATTTTTAGCTTATTCTTACATACTGCCCACCAATCCGACCTTGTTGTCCCCCATCTAGGATAAGTTGTGAAGTATACGAGCTGATCCTGACTTGATAGGACAAATGGTTCGTAGCCTTGATATCTACGCTTGTAGTTTATATCCACAAGGCTATGATTGCCAATTTTCCAATCTTGATCTTGAATTGGATCGAACCATTCATACTTGAATAGCATAATCTTAGCAGGTTCTGTGCCATAATTATATGTCAACTCCATAATCTCTCGTAAGATGCCAAAAAAATTATTGCCTGGATCGACGTCTTTGTAGTTCGAAGGTTTGATACACAAACAACTGTTTTTCGTGGAATCAAGATCCAGAAAGCTGTCTCTGATCGGAGCATTTGTTGACTTGAAACTAAATTCATTCACACAGAAACTTAGACATATTTTGACGACAGTAATTGGTCCCTTGGCTAGAGTTCTAATAGATTCAGTCTCGGATGTTATTAGACGATTGACCTAAATATCAAAGTAGCGATAGTATATTATTTATTGTGCAAGTGCAGAAAGTAATTACCAAGCTCCTTACATATGCGCTCAACCAAGAAGGAAAATGGAATCTCATTTATTATTCTACTTCTTCGTCTGTTATGTAGGGTTTAACCGACCTTAACTCATCATTATATGTGTTAAAAAATAACGAAGCAACCGCTGATTAGTAGCATAATAGTAGCTTATACTATTACATTAAGATGATATAAATGTGGACGTATTAATTACTTACCCCTCTAGCTTCTCCACTTCATCCTTGTCGCAATTGAGTAATATATACAACTGAGCAGCCCTTAGCTCGTTGTCATTCAAATATCTCTTCTTCATTTTCCCCGAAGGCTTTCCGGACGCGTTGAATACTTTGAGTATTGCATCATTAGATTCCTGATATCCGTCGTCATTTCTCGGAGCTCTCGTTCTATTAGTAGCAATATGAGATTTAAAATACGTCGAGCAAAAGTTTATAATTTTCTCGAGAACATAAGCTTCACATATAGAGTCCTCAGACCATGCCTTATTTTTTACCTTTCTCTTTAGGTGATTCAGATGCCGCTCGAAGGGGTACATCCACCGATAACCGACAGGACCACCAACACGTGCCTCATAGGAAAGATGAATTGGCAAATACTCAAGAGAGTCGAAGAATCCAGGAGGAAACACCTTCTCGAGCTTACATAGTGTTACCGTAATGTCCTTCTCTTGCTTTTCTAGATGATCGACGAGCAACTTAGTAGAACAAAGATCTCTGAAGAATATGCTGAGCTCTGTCAATGGATCCCAAATGACCTGCGGTAAGAATTCCTGAAATATAATTAGAATTAACCTCTCCATGAATATATGACAATTGTGGCTCTTTATACCCGCCAGTTTGTTCTCCTTGAGGTCGACGCATCTTTTCAAGTTTGACACGTACCCGTCTGTAAATTTTAGACCCTGAATCCACCTACAAAGTCTCCCTTTATCCTCCTTCTCCAGTGAAAAAATTGACTTAGGCTGCTTTAACTTTCCATTTCCCTCCTCTATCAAATGCAACACAGGATGTCTAAGTACAACCTGTCCTTCGGATTGTCTTTCATCTTCCCCTTTACCTCTATTACAGTATTAATTATGTTATCAAACACATTCTTCTCGATATGCATGACATCAAGGTTATGTTTGATCAGATTGGTGCTCCAATATGGCAGATCCCAGAATATACTCCTCTTCGTCCAGTTATAGGTACGACCAAATTCGTCACACTTGTACCCCTTAGCAGGCTCTTCGATAGCACTTGGTAAATCTTTTACCTCTTTCTATATCGTGTATCCGGGCCATCTTGGCGGTGGAATCGCCTTCTCCACAACGCCCGTATGAAAATTATTCATGTTCCTCCGGTACGGATGATCCTTCGGCAAAAATTGTCCATGATAATCGAAGAAGCACGGTTTGCCTCTGTGTTTCAAACGGAAAGCCTTAGTATGGTCCATGCAATACAGACATGAGAGACGACCATGAGTGCTCCATCCTGATAATATTCCATATGTCAGAAAGTTGTTGATGGTCCACATAAGTGTTGTCCTCATCTAAAAATTCTGCTTTTTGGAAATATCATACATGTTGGCACCTACTTCCCATAGCTGATTCAACTAATCTATCAAAGGCTGTAAATATACATCGATGTTCCTCTTTGGATTGTTCGGACCCGAGATAATAATGGTTAGGAAAATATACGGAGTCTTCATGCACATCCAAGGCGGTAGATTGTAAGGAGTGACGATCACAGGACAACACGAATACTGGGAGCCAAAAAGTTCGAATGGGGTAAAATCATCGGAGGAGAGCCCCAATCTGACATTACGTGGATCCGAAGCAAAATTTGGATACTCTCGATCAAAGTGCTTCCATGCTTCTCCATCGGATGGATGATCCAATACTCCTTCGATATATTTTTGCCTATGCCAACTCATATTTTTTACAGTCTCATTCACCATAAACAACCTCTGCAACCGCGGCATCAAAGGCAAGTAGTGCATCGAATCGGTAGGCTTCTTTGCACTGATAGACTTTCCTCTTTCAGTAGCCTTGTAGCGATCAGCACCACAGAATCTGCACGCATCTTCATCCTTGTCGTCTTTGTAGTACAACATGCACCCGTTGCGACATGTATCGATTTTCTCATATCCTATCCAGAGCGATCTCACCATCCTCTTAGATCGGTAGAAGTCTTAGGAAACTTTGCATCCTCTGGTAAGATCTCTATAATCAAATCCATCAGTCGATTATAGCATTCTTGCGACATGTTAAAATCGGACTTGATGCTCAACAATCTTGTAACAACCTCCAACGGTGAATGATCTTCATAACCAGGATATAAGAGAGTCCTTGCATTCTCCAACAACTCCATGAACTTCACAGCATCGGTATTCGGTGCTTCCTCAACTGCATCATGATTGTCCGAATCGAAACTAGACCCCGCCGCATCAAAAACCATATTCATCCACCCGTCGTCGTAAGCAGCGTGGTCGTAGACATCCATATACGGCTCCACATAAGGCTCCGACTCCGATGCTAAAGACATAAGTTTTCCGTGCACGGTCCACTGATAGTAATTCGACATAAAACCCTTCGAGTACAAATAATATGTGACTTCCACTTTTGGATGATATTTCAAGTTGTGACATCTTACACACAGATACTTAATTTTGGTACCGTCCATGTACTGAGGGAACGCCTTAATGAACTGCAAGAATTATTGTACACCCTCAATGAATTTATCCCGCACATCGTACATGTCATCAGGATGACGGTTGTACATCCACGAACAATGACGCAGATAGTAATTCATATCAATTTCTGGATACTTCTGCAGCAAAAATGAATATACAATTACCTTCAAGTATATACTCAACGTTAAATATAGTATATACACTAATACTCCTAGTCCTAGCATATATACTCATCGTTAAATACAGTACATGCACTGATACTCACTGCTACCTTCAAGTATGGTTGTTTGAGTGATTGAGTGAGCTCGGGTCACTAGGGAGAGAAGTTCACAGTTTTCAATGTGCATCATTTGGCAGTGATCAACTGAAGGGAGAGCAGTATGCAGCTCTGTGCTAGCACAACAAGGGGGAGCACAACTGAGCAGTGTGCATCTCTATGCTACCACAGTATAAGGGGAAGCATACAACAGTTTATAGCAGTAGCAGCTAGCTGTACTGCACAGTGCAGCAGTGAGGAATCAGTGTACAACAATACTGTGCAGTGCACAGCAGGAAGGATGTACAACAGCAAGTAAACTCAGCAAGTAGCAGCAGAGCCAGTGCACTACAAAGCCTTCAACAGCAGGTTTAGCAGTCTACAGTAGCTAATGCAACAGCTCGTGTAGCAAAGAAGCATCAGCCCAAGTTGGATACGAGTTCTAGAAGAAACCAATACCATATATCGTGTCTCGGCTTTGAAGAGTCATTCATGTGTCCGTATATACGACTCTTCTTGAGTCAAGATCTACATCGTATTATATACGCTGCAGATATGCAAGGTTGCATCTAAACTCAGACAGCTAACTAGAAGTGAGATAGGGTTAGCTTGTTACAGGAGAGATTAGGAGAGAGGAGAACTTATGTCAGATGTTCACACGGAAGGCATGAAGCTGGCTGATTATGACAAAAAGGATAGTACTCGCAGTCGCATAGAGCTCAAAATATGTGGGCAGGTTCTACTCTTTCTACTTGGTTAAAATATCTGGTAATAAAGTAGAATTTATTCATTTTGGGTCACCCATTATAAATACCTCTATGACATATGGACCTAAATGCCATATATATGGGATCCCAGTGTATGTGTCTGTGTCATATCCCATGTCATGTCTATGTTTGTGTCTTGTTTGTGTCAGTGTGTCCATGGCATGTCATGTCTTGTCTATGTTTGTGTGTGTCCGTGTGTTCGTATCAGTATTAGGGTTAGTGTCTGCATGTATTAGTGTGTCTGCGTGTGTGTGTGTGTCCGAGTTAGGGTTAGGGTTAGTGTGTGTCATGTCGTATCGTGTCGTATTGTGTTGTGTCGTGTTAGAGAGAACGAGAGAGACAGAGAAAGGAGACAAAGAGTGGATCTCACCGAGTGAGGAGGAGGGAAGATGGAGAGAGGAGAACGTCGGAGGGAGGAGGAGCCGCCGGAGGGGGGAGGACACCGGAGGGAGGAGGGGAGCCGGAGGAAGGAGGAGCTGACGGAGGGAGGAGCACCCCGGAGGGGGGAGGATACGGCTGGAGGGGGGTCACCGAGGTGGGGCGCCGGGATGGGGGGAAATTTTTAAGATTTTGAAGGAAATAGGGGAAAAAAAAATTCATCCCTATATGAAATAAATTAGCGACGTCGGTCTATACTTCGCTAAACGTCACGAATATAATAATATACTACGACTTAAATACATAAACGTCGCTAAACATCGCTAAAATTAAAAAGTTAGCGACTACCCAGCGACATATTATATATTTATAATAATTATAGTCGCTAAACATCGCTCCACGTAGCTATCACCGACGTATTATGGCGTTTTATATGGACGTCGCTAAATACCTATAATTCAGCGACGTTTTATTTGGACGTCGCTAAAAATGTCGCTAATCCCGCAATTTTTAGTAGTGACTTTATACGGGAAGGGAAGACCCAAGTCACTGGTGAGGATGGGGGGAGTTATCAGGATCTTGCGATTGTGGACCGCAAGGAGGGATGATATCACTATGAAGAAAGTGGTCATATTATAAAGAACTGCATGAAGCTCAAAGCTTAGAAGACCAAAGACAAGGATGATCAAGAAGATTTTATCGCAACAAAAGATATCTTCATCGCAGCAACTGACACAGGAGAACCTTGTGGTATGTGCCATGATGGAGATAGGATCATGGATACAGGGACGTCTTATCACGCCACTCCGCAGAGGAGGATTTTTACGTTATATCGAGACATTAGGTTTGGACTTGTGAAGATGGGTAAAAGGGTATGTGACATGTATCGAGTTTATGCTACAACTTTATTTCGATAGGGAGGCTGGCAGATGGTGGTGGTTGCAGTTTGTTTGGGACAAAAATTAGAAGTTTTTGAAGGGTTCCCAACATCTGGCCCAAGGAGATATATGTTATGGCATTGTACAAACTCAAGCTGTTGAGTTGTACATGTAGGCTACAAACATCGGATGGCGGCTCGAGAGATATTTGATAAGAGTTTGTAGATCATCGAGAACTTGTCTAGGATGGTCTTTGAGACGTTTGAGATTACGGAGGATTCAGTTCGTCGAGACAAAGCGACGAATGGTGATGAGTAAAAGATTGAGGATCAGTTTATCGTTCCCATGACAGTTGGTCAATCTCTAGGTGGGGGTTATTCCACGGATTGTATTTTAGTAATGGATGGTTTGCCAAAGCTTCACGGAGCAACCTTGGTTTCAACAGTTCAAAGCCAGGGAGGAGATCAAGGTGTGAAGAAAACTTAATTTGAGGTGGGTGCATCTCTATTTGCACAGTTCTGGGGGAGCTGTGAGTCATCGACAGAGTGCATAATACATGATATTCTGCTCAAGGATGCATGTATACAGAGGAGCTTCAGTATCAAACACGAAGGTGGACAGGTTCCGGAACTCAAATCTCGAGGGAATCGTACCGTCCGCTTGGTTGGGCCGACCAAGGGTGAAGAAGCTCATCGAAACGGTAGCACGTTCTGGTATAAAATAGAAGTTGGTGACAGGCAACCAAGATTTGTGGTGATGTTGACCGTCAGGGACTTCGATCTTGGCCGTATCATTGATTCCGGCAGGATCGTAGTAATATAGGCTAGCATTGACGTGGCAGTTGAGGAGCTGGAGACGAAGGAAGATGCAAAGAAGCTCGGGGGATCGAAGATCAGTGGCAATGGGGAGTAAGAACTTTGTCTCGGGACAACAGGCATAAAGTACAGTTGAGGAGCCATGGAGCCAACACCTCTCATCAGACTGTAAGGGGAGTATCATGCCACAAAACCAGAATATTGGAGAGCAAGGGCAGAAAAAACTAGCTACTTATACCAGAGTACTCTACACCCAGAGATACGGTCACGACTGTCTAGACATGTGATGGTTTACTTTATAATCCATAAGGCGTTGCTGGGCCAAGAATCCTAGGTGTCTCAATCTCAAGCAGGCAACAAGTTTACAAGATGTATGATTACCAAAATATAATAGTAAGGCGTCCCAAACTATACATACCCATATTGGCCCATCCGGTCTCAGTCAACTTGATTTTGATAGTTAACTAAACCATGCAATGATATGTCACGATCGGAAGCCTCAACACTGCTATTATATATCATCTGTATTACATCTATTCAAATATAATATTTTATTTATTTGAGTTTAGGACTGATGTAAGCTGAGTTGCACTGGCATATCCTAAATACCTATACCTAGATACCTAGTCCACTCAAATGAACCAAAGAACTTATCCACCAAATCAGGCCATATTCATTTACAAAGTCTACCATACTAAGAGACCGAACTCGGGCTGAACTCATGCCGTACTCGGACTGAACTCGGTTACCCTTTTGGTAAAAAATTAACCAGTTCAATAAGCTCCTAATTTTTTGGCCCAACGGTTGAAAATTTGAATTAAACCTCATCCGAATTCTTACTGAATTCTGTTTGCTACACCCTATAAATAGGATTGGAATTCTTTATTCTTACTCACTTAACTATTTTTAGTCTTCTATCCTATTGTGAGCAAACCTCTAAAGCCTTAACTTTTCCATCTCAAAGAGAAACTCCCTAGCCTTCCTAGTACCAAGTGCGATCTCGGTCTAGAAGTCTTCAGAGTTGTAAAGAGCTTTGTTCCATCAGTTACTCTCTCTCTCTAAGTTGTGAAGTTGCGAGACTTCGGATCAAACCTCGTAGTGTAAAGAAGTGGCAAGCCTTCGGATCAAAGCTTGTGATTCACTATTGGTGATTATAGTAGATAAAACTCTGAGCTTGAGTTCTCGGGACTAGACTAGTCCTCTCAGAAGAAAACTAATATACATCTTGGTGTGTGCGTTTGCTTTCTCTCTCTACTTTACTACTTACTTTAATATCTTTATATACACTGTTAGTTAGCAACTGCCTTTATTCTGATAATCTCAAATTGGATAGATTATTCTATTGTACTCTATTTACATCCCTAGAGTTACCTCATGGTCCTTCAATTGGTATCAGAGCTGGTTCTCTTGATATTTGACTTAACATCCTAAGAGACTTATGGAAACTGTTAGATCTATCCACACGAACAATGGTGAAGGTTAGTCCATAAATAGGCCACCCTTATTTGATGGTACTAACTACACGTACAGGAAGACACGTATGAGCTTCTACCTAAAGTTACTTGATTTTGACCTTTGGGCTGTAGTAGTAGAAGGATACAAGAAGCCACCTAGAATAGTCATATATGGTAAACTTGTAGAGAAGCCTCATGATAAGTACACAAATACCAACAAAAAAAAAGCTAGTCTTGATGCTAAAGCTATTAACGCTCTATTTTGTGCTACAGAAAGAATTAAATTTAACAGGGTCTCCACTTTCGGAACTTCGCACGAAGTATGGAAACTTTTTGAGGTCACTCATGAAGGAACCTCCCAAGTGAATGAATAAAAAATAAGTCTTCTAACACAAGAGTATGAAGCATTCAAGATGAAGCAAAATGAGACGATTACTCAAATGTTCACGAAATTCCTCGATATCCTCAACCCTCTATTATCACTTGGCAAGGAGTACAAAAATTATGAGAAGATTCGCAAGGTACTTAGGGGACTCACCAAGAATTGGAATCCTAAGACCACTGTAATCATAGAAGGGAATAATCTTACCACGATGACCCGCGAGACGCTCATGGGCAAGCTGATGACCCACGAGCTAGATCTTAATGAATTTGAAGAACCCACTCCCAAAGAGAAGATGATTGCTCTTAAGGAACATCATAAAAAGGTCACCAACTATAACTCCGACGATAATGAGTCTTAAGATGAGGAAGTTGCCCTGACCACCAGAAACTTTAAAAAAATTCTAAAGCTTGAGAAATCAAAGAAGAAGGAGCCAACTGACAACAGTGATGAAGAGCCTATATGCTACAACTGTAAGAAGATAGGACATATAAAGAAAGATTGTCCAACCCTAAGAAAAGAAAATTGCTACAATTACTCATCCAGAAGAACATCATCACAGAAATATGCAAACTCTAGTATTTGACACGAAAGTGAAGCTAGTGAATCCGAAAAAGAGAATCCTCGAGAAGCAGCAAACCTATGTTTCATGGCGTTAGCTGATCAGGTAACGGATAACAACTCTTATGATAATTTTACTTTTAATGAACTAGGTAATGCTTTTAGTGATCTTCTTGATAATTTTAGGAAACTTAAAAATAAGTACAAGCATGCTAAGAAAGATGTTCAAGAATGTCAAATTGAAATAGAGAGACTAACATCTTTACTAAGTGAAGTAAACGATACCTCAAATGATTTAGACTAGAATTCTAGACTTAAGCTTAACCTCCACGAGGTACTTGCCAGTCTTGACAAGAGCTCTCAGGAGAGTGCGAAACTTAAGGAAGAACTCGAATCTAAAATGAAGAAGTATTTCATTGCTGCACATAGAATAGATGCACTCACTGCCACTACCAGAAAAAGTCAAATTAGCGACGTAAAGATGATGAAGTATATGCTACCTCTAAATATTTAGAGATTTGATTGGGTAAACAGGTCGAACAAATCTCCACACAACCTAATACGAGACACATAGCAAGACAAAAGAACACTTACAGCTATGATCCTACCTACATTCATAATAGTTCTTGCAATCATATATTTAGAACACATCATGCACATAGAACCAAACATAATTATGCATTCTATTATAGAAGACCACAAAGAAATGTCCCACAGAATCATGCATTCTATCCACATAGACCACAAAGAACCGCTTTACACAGTCATATTTATCATGCTGCACCAAGCACCAAGCACACAGCTATATGTCACTACTGTGGTAAGAAAGAGCATATATTTAGATTCTGTAGAACAAGGAAGTTAGTAGATATGAATGTTTATGCATGGGTACCAAAAACTAACACAGTAGGACCCTCAAAGAAATGGGTACCAAGGGTTACATCTATAACTTATTTTATAGGTAGACTAACCCTCTTATGCTAGAAGTAAGTGGATTCTCGATAGTGGTTGCTCACGATATATGACTGGTGATCCTAACCTATTTGCAACGCTATCGATGAAGAAATAAGGTTATGTCTCCTTCGGCAATAACCTCAGAGGATACATTATTGTTAATTGTAATATAGGTGTTCCTCCCTATCCTGTCATAAAAGACGTTTGTCTAGTAACGAAATTAAAACATAACATACTCAGCATCAATCATCTAGCTGACCATGGTTATGGTATAAACTTTGTTAAAAAGAAATGTTCTATTTATGAAAGATCTACTGATAAGGTTATCTTTAAAGGGATCAGGGAAGACAATATACATATTTTCTATCTTGCAAAAGACACTGATAATGTATGTCACGCCCCAATCTCCCGCAAGCTCGATAGTCCCCGCTGAACGTGAATCACCATGTTGCAGCTCTCCCGCAGGACAATCGTTCCCATCGGGATATGATGCCGTACGAGCCCGGAGTTGCGCTCGAACAAGGCGATGTTGTCAAACACCAAAGTTATCATCGAAACGACCAAGTTGCAGCGGAAGCCAAGTATTGTGTACCAAGCACACATCAGAGTAATATGCAGCGAAGCTCTCGATAGGGTCCAAATGAAATGCCACAAAGGCGATTGCCTCAAAGGCGATGAAATACTCTTGCTCTTTTCTCTAGCCCACAAAGGTAGTTACAGTTCATACATCATGTCACGTATATCCAAGTAGCACCACTACACATGCATACCTGAAATAATGCCCACAAACGTGGGTCAGTACACAGCCGTACTGGTGAGCGGGGTAACCCACTCGTATAAGCCGACACTAAGTAAAATAGTGAATGCAAACAGTTATATAGTGATCTTTTTAGTTGAATCCTAGATTCATTTTATGGCATAGGGATGACATATTAAGAAAAGTTGTAAAGCAGTTTAAACATGCAAGCATTCAATTCAATCCAATCGACAAGCAACATATAACCAACTCGAAGGAAACTAGCATGCAAACCGTCCTACTCAAGCCCAAACACTCTTTCCGAGGCAAGGTGGCCGCGCCTACACGAAGCACAAACCAACCAAAGTAAAGCAAACCAACTCTTATCTATATGAAGTCACTGGCCAAGCTATAAAGGACGTTGATCGGACTGATCAAATGTGGTTCTACTCAAAACAACGCTAAGTAGCTAACCCACCTGGATCGCATCCAACCGCCGGCACCGCGCCCAAGGTACGTTACCAAGTTGTCTCCTCCATGGCCGAACGGTCCCAGTGCCCCGGAGCCTTCCCGTTCGAGGAGACCAAACCCCGTGTAACACAGGTTGTCCGTGACATGCAGACACCAAGTAGGTATGACGAGAGGATCGAACATTCTCGCCCCACCAAGCGATCCTAGACTCGTTTCATGAATTATCCAACCAAAACATCCATAACCATTCTTCCAACATATTGCCCAAGGCACAATCACAAGTGATTCCATAGGCACAATGCCTTTTCTCACCCCATGCTCAAAGCAATCCCATGGCACAATGCCCTAACAGTGGCACAATGCCCTCGCCGATGCAGTTGTTTGGTTTCGAACCACAACTGCTCGCTTTGCTTGAAAAAGCGCCCAAGTGATACTCGTGCACGGATGCACGCTCGCTCGCCCAAATTCCAATGTTTCCAATGCCTCAATGTATCATTCCAACTGTCCAAGCATAATCCCAATCATTCAACCAACTGCCTCAAATATAATATCTAACTCTAGCTCCAACTATCCAATGGAAAAACCAATTCAAGCCACAATCCTATCCAAGCAAACAACGTACACTCTATGCACGCCTCAGTGTAGTAATTCTCAATGTTTCAGTCTAAGTGTTCAAGCCTTTACGTGTTTTCCATATTATTAGGCATGAAGGAGTAGAGGAGAAGGGAAAGAGCCCACTCACAATGTTTGATTCCGTTAAGCATCCTGTCCTGCCGATACGGCCAATTCCTTCAACCCGTGGTCCGATGCAAGTGTGATCTACTCAACTGGTATGACCGTGGTCTACAAATAATCCGACCGATCGGACTAAGGAAGATGGCATTATCATTCCAACCCAGCTATCTCAGTACTGCTCTGAACGAACACCTGATTTCCATCGAACCCGCTAGCCATCTGTACATGAAACCAACTCAATCAATACTTCTTCCCAAATCCAACAAATCAAATATAACCAGCATTTGTTTTATTCAATCTGACTCAGCGTAATGCACCGTGAGGTTACGGGCGTTACATAATATACCACTTAGAATCAGGTTCGTCCACGAACCGTGCTGGTACTCATTCCTATCATATGTCGCTTGTCCAATCCCATAAACTTTGCTCTATGCAACTCTCATACTCATGATCCTGACTCAACATTTTGCTCTGTTGAACACTCATACAAATTTTTAAATTCCCACATCCTTCTTGCAGCTCAATACGAATTTCCGTATCGCTTAGTTTTGGATCGTACACATATTTAAGGCGTCCCTAAAATATATGCATTTCAGCCGAGCTTTACGATAATAAATTTGAACAAGTTACAAGGGTATCTTTATGTCCGAGGCATCCATTCATTTTACTCCCAATTGAACCAATCCTGATTTCCATTCTAACTTATTCGCTAGAGCACTATTCTCAAATATGATGATTTTCCACCGACTCAATCAGTTCGTGTTCCAACTCAATCCATCCAACTATTTCTGAATCCGCACTAGCAACATCTCCAAATATATCTCATGCACCGAACGATCATCTTAACTGATACTACTCCAGATAGGCGACTTACCCAAATATCAACTTGCTTAGATCATTTCAGTCCAACACCTTTTCCTGCCATCTCAATACCTCACTGGGTGAACATCTATATTGAGGTTCGTGTGATCCACGAAGATCTCGCCGCCACGCCAAAAGGGATAGTGTCACCACGATTTCAACGTGGACACACTCGCCACAATTCCTAGGTTGCACATGGAATAGTTCTTCGTGTTGCTTCCACTGCCTCGAAGCACAGGGTATCACCTTTGCCTTCCGAATGAGCACGCTTCCCAGACTAAGTTCCGATATATCTTATAAATCTGAGGCACATCTGTCCCTTCCAGTATTCGCAAGGATTTGATTCGAACGAGCCGCTACTTTAACTTCACGAGATAGTTTCACAGTCGTCAATTCATATAAATGCTATTCCCTTCCGGAGCATGATGAGTCAGAGGTGATGCCATCTACAAAAATCTGTGACTCTGGATCTCATCAGTTGACTTAGGCCAATCCCACCATCGCTTCGGTCTTCTGGCTGCTTCTTCAGCTGAAGGCTATCGCAAGGGTCTCTCAAATCCAACACTCAGTCAGTAAGCCAAATCTCTAACACACGCTACTCACATCTGCCCTCGACGCACTCCCAAATGCGCCACTGCAAGGGTCGTTCTATGGGTCTACCATATTCAATCTCTGATCTGGCGGGCAGGTCGCTAGGGTCAGCTGTCCCGAAGCTACGCTCGATAATTGTAAGTCATCACGATGGACAGTTACTATGAACCATGCTATATCTTCCCTGCAAATCTGAACCATAATCCAACCATTCCATCCGAGCGAACTTCTGAATCCGAGCACTTCATGCACTACCTCTATTGATCTGTAAACCAAATGTCGCTTAACCACCTAGAGTCTTTCTATCTATCCAAGCCAACAATTCGAGAACTGCTGTCACTACCGTATTTTCTAGAAAAGGATATTTTGGTCATTTTATAATTAATTAAATATTGTGCATGTTAAATATTTATTTATTATATTATTTATTTATTATTAGCATGATAGATTTATTTTTTGGACTTGTGTTAGTGGACCTAACTAGTTTAGTTTAGACTCATGAACCAATATATTTTAATTGTTAGAATTGAGCCCAACTAGAAAGTCCATTAATTAGGAGGGTGATTAAATTAATTAAACCATTAGACTAGAAGCTTCCCTCCTTAATTAATTTCTTCATGAGAGGCCCCAAGGGGTATTTTAGACTTTACATAGTAGCTTGAGGGAGGGGGCAAGTGAGGCCTATATAAAGGGGATAAAAACTTTCTCTCTCTTTATTTTTTATTCCAAATCTAGATCTAGAATTTCTCTCAACCAAATTCCACCAAATCTCTACCAAATTTCCACCCAATTACTTCCCAAATCACCATTGGAGACTAGAAGAGCAAGGATCTAGAAGGAGCAAGCAAGGATCTACAAAGAGGAGCAAGGATCTACAAGTTGGAGGCCAATTTCACCAATTTTGGAGGTTTTATTGGGAATCCATCTCCCAATAGGTATAATTCAGTTTTTTTTCCTTAAAATAGGTTCTAAATGTGAGATTTAATCATGAATAATCAACCCATATGTATGTACTACCCATAGGATTTGGTTTTGTGTTCATAGGAGACCTATGGAGAAAATTATGGTACTTTTTGTGTCAATTTTGGGGGAATTCCGAAAATGATTTTTGTTGTGTGTGTCAATTGATCCTATAGATCAATTTGGCATATGTTTATATGTTTGGGGCTAGTGTCGTGTCCACAATTGGGTACGTGTAGGTCGTATTCCAACAATTTGGTGATACGTGTTGTTTTGGGGGTTTTCCCTTCGACACGGAACTTTGTACATGTCATATTTTGACACGGACACATAGATCTATATTTGACACTTTGTTTTGTTCATAAATATTATATGTGATTTGTTTGTGTCCTTCGGGGTACAATTGGATGTGTGGTGGACTCGTGTCGCATGCGTATCCTAGATGTAGTAGGATACGGTGTGATACGCTCCAATTATTATGTGTTTATGTGTAGATCTAATTAATTGTGCTTTAATTCTTGAATTATAATTGTGTATGTATCTATATATATTATATACGTATTATGTATATTTATTATAGTGTTTATTGTATCATAGATCTATGTATTATATATGTATTAATAGAATATATATTATGTAGCTTTCTTCTACATGCATTAATATATATGTTATAATATATGTTAGGAATGTAAATATATGGATATATTTTATATAATATATGTGTATGTTTAATTAAGTAATTAGATTATTTATATATGATTATTTATATATATATGTATGTAGATATATATTTATAAGTAGTAGCATATGTATATATAATATAGTAGATATATTTATATGTGGTTATATATATAGTTATATTATATATTGTTATGTATTTATATTATTGTATGATTATATATATGTATACATATATGTATAGTTATATATACATATTACTATATGTGTGTGTGTATGTTACTATGTGTTATTTTATACAATTTACTATGTATAAGAGTATGTATAGTTATATATAGTTTTATATATATATTATATAAATATATATGGTGGGTTATATATATGTATTTATATATATATATTGTATATATATACATATATTTTCAGCGACAACAGCGAGCCAGAAGTGTCGCAACAGCAGCAACAAATGCAAATAATAGCAGCTTTTCAGGGACAGCAGTCAGCGACAGTTGCAGAAAACTGTCGCTGAAACAACAGTGTATCAGCAGAGTATCAGAAGCTTCAGCGACAGTTTTTAGTGACAGTGCAGGAAACTGTCACAAAAACTGCAGTGTATCTATATACACAGCAGCTTTCTGTGACAGTGGACAGAGTATTTAGCGACAGTTTGACAGTTTTTAATATATTAGATATTAATATATATATAGATATATATGTATATATATATGGTAATTAATATATATATATATATATGTTCCTAATTGCTATTTGTATTTTAGTATACTATATATGTATATATTTAGTTGTAGCATATAAATTTATTAGAATAATTAGTATACTTTAGTTATCAATTGTTATGAGTATTTTTTATATATTATATATTTGTAGGTATGTATGTACGTATATATGTATTAATAGTTAGTGTGTAGTTGGTAGTTAGTATTATTCTATTAGTACATACTAGAGTTATATTGGATTGATATATGTAATTATTGATGGATAGTTAGTATATATATGAGATTTTGGCAATTACCTTGAGATATCAAGGTAAGTATCAAGATATACCAAGGTATGAGTAGTAGGTATTGGCATAAGTAATAGGATAGTTGTAAACTAATTATGGGTTGGTATTAAGGTGACTAAAATAAGGTATATAGTATTATATAAATATTAAATGTATAGTAGTTTATAATTATTGTTGGGTAGTTAGTATAAATAAGGTTTTGAATTTACCTTGAGATGCCACGGTAAGTATCAAGGTATTGGAGGATAATCAAGGTATTGGGTTTGGATATCAAGATAGAGGTTTAGTATTGCGATACCAAGTTGGTTCGAAACCAAGGTATCCATTTAGCATTTGTAATTAGGATTTTATATATATAATATTGTTTGATATGTACATATGTGTTATATTTATCCCTTGTTTGGGTATCCTGAGATACAGTATCTTAGTATCCTAAGATGTAGCTTGTGCGGCCTAGATTCATAGTGTGTGAGCCTAATATCTTTGAATTAGACTCATGCAACCTAGAAATAGATAGTTGACCATAATTTGACTATAGTTGACCATAGTTGACTTAGAGTTGACCTAGTTTGACTTTTGACTTTGAAATGACTTTATGACCTAGAAAGTTGACTAGTTTAATTTATTTCTCTTCCCAAAAACTTGTATTAATGCAATATTTCATATATAGGTCTGTGACACCAGTTCGGACATCATTTTTTATCATTTGCTCTGGACCACAGGCGAGTACATTCTCTGATAGTTTTCATTATTTGATTACCACTATAATTCAAGTATTTAGAAATATTACTTATGATTCTTGACACGATGGTACACGGATTGGTATTGTTATTGGATCGTTAGTCATGGGATGTTACCTTAATTATGGAGATGGTATCGGATACTATCCTTGTTGGTATTGGATAACATTGAATATTGTAGATTAAACATTGGATATATTGGCTAGTGACGTGTCATGATTCGATCCATCATATCAGTCGGGGCGGGGAAAATACCAATTAAATATGTGATCAAGAAACTATCGGCTAGTAGTGTAATCATTGGCTACTAACTAACCATGCAATTCACGTATGGTTGAGTTAGCTCCTTAGTGTAATCATTGAATCTCCCAGGCCGATCACATATTTAGTTAGTATCTCAAATCACATAGTTATTGTAGATTCCATTATTTAGTTCATTGATTACCTTGTTCTATTCTGACATTATAGTTCATTCCTTTATTCTTGTACGCATTGATTATATTCTGTTGTTAGTATTGCCTATTCTCTCATTGTTCTTGATTATCAGTTATATCCTCATCGTAGATAGCATCTTCTATTCTACTGCTTTATAGTTTTGGTCAATTAATTAAAACTGCTATTGGGTTGTACTTCGCTCCATTCCTGACTGGAAAATATTTTTCAGAGGATCCGGGAGATTGGTGTCCGACATACTACGGACCTCAGCCTATTGATGGTGCAGACTTGGACCCACTAGTTCTGGAGTGACTATTGAGAGATTTAGCCGGATTCACTAGTTAGCATAGTTAGTTCTTTTTAGTATTTTGGTACCGGATTTGTTTCCGGCATATATTTGTGTTTGGATATTATTTTTATTTGTTGTTGTTATATTTTTAACTGCTTAGTTATGTTAGACTTCTGTGATATCTTCTCGTGCCATAGTAATGTGATTGAGTATTGTGTCGAATTAAGTTGATTACTCTCTTCTTGGAGTTGAGATATTATTGGAGGTTTATGCTTTATAGTGAGATAATTAGATAGTATAGTTGACCAAGACAGCGTTCTACCGCCGATGCTGCGGCGTAGGCTGGGCGTTGTTCCCGACTTGCATCCCTACACCGGGTGCGGGTCGTGACACGTTTTTAGTGGTGGCCCATGCAGGTCAGGCTTCGCAATGCGATGTCGTAGTAGTACGATGACTTAGTTGTACTACTGTGAGCCTGCGATAGGATATAGGACATAGGATACTAGGAAGAGAGAGGGATACTCAATCACAACTAGGAATTCCAATCTGAATTGAATCGCTAATTTTGATTCCTTCTGAATACTTTTGTCCTTCCTTGATAATATCTTATCTTGTGTCGAATTGATCTCTTTTGTTTCGATTTGTCTTCAAGATGCCGCCAAAGACTAGATCCCATCGATCGGGAGCAGTTCTGCGAGGTCTGCCACCTCTCAATCTTCCACTCAGGCAGTAGGGTTTGTACCTCCTACGACATCAGTTCATGTAGGAGTCTCAGCTGCCTTCGGGGGTTCTCCTCCACCTGTTCCGAGGACTACTCCAGTTGCTTCGGAGGGACTTCCACCACCTCCATTTTCAGGAGATACCGCGCCGATGGTTGCACTGTTTAGAGAGATGATGGAATTACAGAGGGCACAGATATAAGCCTAGCACAGGCAGTCAAATATGATGCGGTAGAGTATGGAAAACGCCCATCAGATAGCTATAACAACAGTTCAGAAAGAGGCTCCTCCACAGCCACAGAATATTCAGATCAAGCCAGGCAATATTCAAAATTTCAAGAAGCTTGAGCCTTGAGTTTTCAAGGGTACAGAAGGTATAGTCTATGCTGACGATTGGCTTGAAGATATCGAGCGAATCATGAAGGTGTCCCGTCTTGCGGAGGATCTGAAGGTTGAGGCGGTAGGACTTCAACTGTTCGACGTTGCCCGTACTTGGTTCAGGAATGAGCCAATTCTTACTGATGCGGGGCAGTCTTGGGAGATATTCAAGGATCTCTTTAAGAAGTTCTTTGCTCGGACGGACAGATTGGAATTAGGAAGGAAATTTGAGAGCCTTACACAAGGAAGCATGTCCGTAGAGGATTATGCCGTAGAGTTTGGGAGGCTGAGCCGATTTGCGGAGTACTTGGTGAGAGAGTCAGAAGTTCGGGCTATCCGTTTCCGCGAGAGTCTGAATTGGGAAGTGAAGATTCTTATTCTGTCTTTCTACGAGACATATTCTGAGATACTTTCGGAGGCACGCAAGGTCGAGCAGGAGTGGAACTTAAAGTCGAAAAGGGACCGTGATATGTTTGGGGGTGACAGTAGCAGTGCGGGACCGGCAAAGAGGCTGCGGTTCCAGCAACAGCAGTTTTCAGTACAATTTGGAGCCTATCAGCAGCAATATCAGATGCCAGAACCTATTGCTGCTCCAGTACAAGCTCCAGTACAACAGATACCACAACAGCCTCAGAGACAGGTGCAACAAGCTCCTCAATGCACCTATTGCAAGAAGACTGGGTACACTTGGGAGATGTGTCGGAAGAGACTTGGAGCATGCTTACATTGTGGATCAACGGAGCATATGGTAAAGGATTGTCTCTGGACACTTCAACGTCCAGGCCAGGATGCAGATCGAGGCCAGAGAGGTGGAGTTAGGCCACCTGTAGCACCACAGATTGCTCATCACCCGCAGAGGGAGCTACCTCGGCAGGGCGGAGCATTTGCGATGACGGTCGAGGAGACCAATACTACAGGTGATGGGTTAGAGAGTCTGTTCTTTCTTTCTGTTCCTTTTATCTATTTTGATTGATTGATTCTTTAGTACCTTTTGGATGCTTGTGTTATATAGTTAGTGTAGCTATAGAATACCCTGAAAGAGATAACAGTAATAAGACAAGTGGAGACCATGACCATGCATGTTATTCTTTGCATAGGACTGTTCTTAGTAAGATAAGACCTTATTAGACTATGATTGCTGGGGGTTTGACCTAGAAGGAGTACGATCACCTTTAAATTTCGAGGACAAAATTATTTTAAGGGGGATAGACTTGTCACTACCGTATTTTGTAGAAAAGGGTATTTTGGTCATTTTATAATTAATTAAATATTATGCATGTTAAATATTTATTTATTTATTATATTATTTATTTATTATTAGCATGATAGATTTATTTTTTGGACTTGTGTTAGTGGACCTAACTAGTTTAGTTTAGACTCATGGACCAACATGTTTTAATTGTTAGAATTGAGCCCAACTAGAAAGCGCATTAATTAGGAGGGTGATTAAATTAATTAAACCATTAGACTAGAAGCTTCCCTCCTTAATTAATTTCTTCATGAGAGGTCCCAAGGGATATTTTAGACTTTATATAGTAGCTTGAGGGAGGGGGCAAGTGAGGCCTATATAAAGGGGATGAAAACTTTCTCTCTCTTCATTTTTTATTCCAAATCTAGATCTAGAATTTCCCTCAACCAAATTCCACCAAATCTCTACCAAATTTCCACCTAATTACTTCCCATATCACCATTGGAGACTAGAAGAGCAAGGATCTAGAAGGAGAAAGCAAGGATCTACAAAGAGGAGCAAGGATCTACAAGTTGGAGGCCAATTTCACCAATTTTGGAGGTTTCATTGGGAACCCATCTCCCAATAGGTATAATTCAGTTTTTTTTTCCTTAAAATAGGTTCTAAATCTGAGATTTAATCATGAATAATTAACCCATATGTATGTACTACCCATAGGATTTGGTTTTGTGTTCATAGGAGACCTATGGAGAAAGTTATGGTACTTTTTGTGTCAATTTTGGGGGAATTCCGAAAATGATTTTTGTTGTGTGTGTCAATTGATCCTATAGATCAATTTGGCATATGTTTATGTGTTTGGGGCTAGTGTCGTGTCCACAATTGGGTACGTGTAGGTCGTATCCCAATAATTTGGTGATACGTGTTATTTTGGGGGTTTTTCCTCCGACACGGGACTTTGTACATGTCATATTTTGACACGGACACATAGATCTATATTTGACACTTTGTTTTGTTCATAAATATTATATGTGATTTGTTTGTGTCCTTCGGGGTACAATTGGATGTGTGGTGGACTCGTGTCGCATGCGTATCCTAGATCTAGTGGGATACAGTGTGATACGCTCCAATTATTATATGTTTATGTGTAGATCTAATTAATTGTGCTTTAATTCTTGAATTATAATTGTGTATGTATCTATATATATTATATATGTATTATGTATATTTATTATAGTATTTATTGTATCATAGATCTATGTATTATATATGTATTAATAGAATATATATTATGTAGCTTTCTTCTACATGCATTAATATATATGTTATAATATATGTTAGGGATGTAAATATATGTATATATTTTATATAATATATGTGTATGTTTAATTAAGTAATTAGATTATTTATATATGATTATTTATATATATATATATGTATGTAGATATATATTTATAAGTGGTAGCATATGTATATATAATATAGTAGATATATTTATATGTGGTTATATATATAGTTATATTATATATTGTTATGTATTTATATTATTGTATGATTATATATATGTATACATATATGTATAGTTATATATACATATTACTATATGTGTGTGTGTATGTTACTATGTGTTATTTTATATAATTTACTATGTATAAGAGTATGTATAGTTATATATAGTTTTATATATATATTATATAAATATATATGGTGGGTTATATATATGTATTTATATATATATTGTATATATATACATATATTTTTAGCGACAACAGCGAGCCAGAAGTGTCGCAACAGCAGCAACAAATGCAAATAATAGCAGCTTTTCAGCGACAGCAGTCAGCGACAGTTGCAGAAAACTGTCGCTGAAACAACAGTGTATCAGCAGAGTATCAGAAGCTTCAGCGACAGTTTTTAGTGACAGTGCAGGAAACTGTCACAAAAACTGCAGTGTATCTATATACACAGCAGCTTTCTGTGACAGTGGACAGAGTATTTAGCGACAGTTTGGCAGTTTTTAATATATTAGATATTAATATATATATAGATATATATGTATATATATATGGTAATTAATATATATATATAAATATGTTCCTAATTGCTATTTGTATTTTAGTATACTATATATGTATATATTTAGTTGTAGCATATAAATTTATTAGAATAATTAGTATACTTTAGTTATCAATTGTTATGAGTATTTTTTATATATTATATATTTGTAGGTATGTATGTACGTATATATGTATTAATAGTTAGTGTGTAGTTGGTAGTTAGTATTATTCTATTAGTACATACTAGAGTTATATTGGATTGATATATGTAATTATTGATGGGTAGTTAGTATATATATGAGATTTTGGCAATTACCTTGAGATATCAAGGTAAGTATCAAGATATACCAAGGTATGAGTAGTAGGTATTGGCATAAGTAATAGGATAGTTGTAAACTAATTATGGGTTGGTATTAAGGTGACTAAAATAAGGTGTATAGTATTATATAAATATTAAATGCATAGTAGTTTATAATTATTGTTGGGTAGTTAGTATAAATAAGGTTTTGAATTTACCTTGAGATGCCACGGTAAGTATCAAGGTATTGGAGGATAATCAAGGTATTGGGTTTGGATATCAAGATAGAGGTTTAGTATTGCGATACCAAGTTGGTTCGAAACCAAGGTATCCATTTAGCATTTGTAATTAGGATTTTATATATATAATATTGTTTGATATGTACATATGTGTTATATTTATCCCTTGTTTGGGTATCCTGAGATACAGTATCTTAGTATCTTAAGATGTAGCTTGTGCGGCCTAGATTCATAGTGTGTGAGCCTAATATCTTTGAATTAGACTCATGCAACCTAGAAATAGATAGTTGACCATAATTTGACTATAGTTGACCATAGTTGACTTAGAGTTGACCTAGTTTGACTTTTGACTTAGAAATGACTTTATGACCTAGAAAGTTGACTAGTTTAATTTATTTCTCTTCCCAAAAACTTGTATTAATATAATATTTCATATATAGGTCTGTGACACCAGTTCGGACATCATTTTTTATCATTTGCTCTGGACCACAGGCGAGTACATTCTCTGATAGTTTTCATTATTTGATTACCACTATAATTCAAGTATTTAGAAATGTTACTTATGATTCTTGACACGATGGTACACGGATTGGTATTGTTATTGGATCGTTAGTCATGGGATGTTACCTTGATTATGGAGATGGTATCGGATACTGTCCTTGTTGGTATTGGATAATATTGAATATTGTAGATTAAACATTGGATACATTGGCTAGTGACATGTCATGATTCGATCCATCATATCAGTCGGGGCGGGGGAAATACCAATTAAATATGTGATCAAGAAACTATCGGCTAGTAGTGTAATCATTGGCTACTAACTAACCATGCAATTCACGTATGGTTGAGTTAGCTCCTTAGTGTAATTATTGAATCTCCCAGGCCGATCACATATTTAGTTAGTATCTCAAATCACATAGTTATTGTAGATTCCATTATTCAGTTCATTGATTACCTTGTTCTATTCTGACATTATAGTTCATTCCTTTATTCTTGTACGCATTGATTATATTCTGTTGTTAGTATTGCCTATTCTCTCATTGTTCTTGATTATCAGTTATATCCTCATCGTAGATAGCATCTTCTATTCTACTGCTTTATAGTTTTGGTCAATTAATTGAAACTGCTATTGGGTTGTACTTCGCTCCATTCCTGACTGGAAAATATTTTTCAGAGGATCCGGGAGATTGGTGTCCGACATACTACGGACCTCAGCCTATTGATGGTGTAGACTTGGACCCACTAGTTCTGGAGTGACTGTTGAGAGATTTAGCCGGATTCACTAGTTAGCATAGTTAGTTCTTTTTAGCATTTTGGTACCGGATTTGTTTCCGGCATATATTTGTGTTTGGATATTATTTCTATTTGTTGTTGTTATATTTTTAACTGCTTAGTTATGTTAGACTTCTGTGATATCTTCTCGTGCCATAGTAATGTGATTGAGTATTGTGTCGAATTAAGTTGATTACTCTCTTCTTGGAGTTGAGATATTATTGGAGGTTTATGCTTTATAGTGAGATAATTAGATAGTATAGTTGACCAAGACAGCGTTCTACCGCCGATGCTGCGGCGTAGGCTGGGCGTTATTCCCGACTTGCATCCCTACACCGGGTGCAGGTCGTGACAACTGCACTCGTTGAAACCGTCTTCCATCAATCCGTCGTTCTGCCCTGAATCTATCAAATTTTTCTGAACTGTCATATTCGACTTCTCGCACTACCACTTGCAGTGATTCTCGAAACCAAAGACTTGCTCAAATTCTTATCTGTTTGCCGCGTTCCATAATGCACGTCCAACTTACTCGAGCAGCACAGTAATTTGCTAAATTATTGCTCCCATATTTTAGCTATCTTCAAAAGTCTGTCCGCCACAATCTTTGCCTTCTGTGTTGCCTCAATCCGTTCATGTCTTTTCGGATAATCCGTCTACCATCATTGCACCATTTTGCCCAAAATTCTACTTCTGCTAAACCTGAGTCGACTTCTCGAGCAGCAATATCCAAAATCCTTCAAGTTCGTACGAATCTATCGCTTCGCTCAAGCGTATCCCAATTATTTGTTCCACATGCTCAACTCTCTTTGCATCAATGAATGCTCTACCGAGCTTCCAAATCGTGCAAGCGAACTCTGATATTCAACTTCCCATCTGACTATCTCAATTGTTTCCAATACTTGGTCTACCTCAATCCTTCAAAATTTCTAAACACTTATTCCATCTATTTTATTCCGATCTCGTCCATCCCTCAAGTTCAATGATACTTCCATTTGCACAAGTTCGTTCTCGCTTGCTCAACTCAATATTCACTTGCTCCATTTTTCATTCTTTCCAACTCAGCCGATGTGCACCAACCAACTTATATTTCTGTTATCCGAGTCCGTTCAGGCAATTCCTATTGATGTCTGGCCAAAATACTTTCAATACCTTGCTCATTATGTGGTATCCCATATACCACTCCGAATCAAGTTGCTACTCGTATTACTATTTCTTGCACTGATCCAAGATCCGTTCGAACCATCCCTTATATATGATCCTGCTATTCACAACTCAAGTCTGACACAAAACTCAGGCAATGCTTGAATTATCCAACTATTTCCATCAATCTCGCGATGCAACTCATGCTATATCCTGTTCTCAATGCTTCCAGCTATCCTCACCGTCTGATACTTTTGCAACACGAGCAACCCGTGCATTGAGCTCTCTTCCAAGTAGTCCAACCCAATACCCAATTGTTCCACATATTTGTTGTACGACCAACTCGTGTAAACTATCCTGATATTTCTAAGCCAAACTCAAACCTGCTCGACCAATGCTCTATGTGATATACCCAGCCAAAAATCAAACTTCTATCCAATAATTTCGCTACACAAGCAACTCGTGCAACTATCCATTCTCAATCGATGCTTCTACTCACAACATGCCGCATAACCAAATCTCGTATGCCAACCAACTGATCGATTGATGCAATCAGAAACTCCATGAACGACAAGCCAAGCCAACCCAACGACAGCTCTCAACTTGTTGCACAAATGCAACAAAGCCACCCAACTTGCTGCACGAATGTAACAACGCCTAACGAGGC
Organism: Iris macrosiphon; assembly: GCA_036927795.1. Lineage (NCBI taxonomy): Eukaryota > Viridiplantae > Streptophyta > Magnoliopsida > Asparagales > Iridaceae > Iris > Iris macrosiphon. The sequence continues at coordinate 98,617,490 of JAYESA010000010.1, read as the reverse complement.
TAAGCGATCTAACGAAAACCAACAAAAGCAACGCAACCAAGAACAACATGCAGCCATAATAAGCGATATATAGACTTATTGCATGAAATATCTAATGTGGCACCTAGTAGAGTCAAGAGCTAGACGACACGCGGAAGCTATTTAGAGTATGTGATAAAACGAAGGACCAAGTCCGAGAAAAATGAACCAGGCGTTCTGATACCAATTTGTCATGCCCCAATCTACCGTAAGCTCGATAGTCCCTGCTGAACGTGAATCACCATGTTGCAGCTCTCCCGGAGGACAATTGTTCCCATCGGGACGTGATACCGTATGAGCCTGGAGTTGTGCTCGTACAAGGCGATGTTGTCAAACACCAAAGTTATCATCGAAACGACCAAGTTGCAGAGGAAGCCAAGTATTGTGTACCAAGCATACATCAGAGTAATACACAGCGAAGCTCTCGATAGGGTCCAAATAAAATGCTACAAAGGCCATTGCCTCAAAGGCGATGAAATACTCTTGCTCTTTTCTCTAGTCCACAAAGGTACTTACAGTTCATATATCATGTCACGTATATCCAAGCAGCGCCACTACACATGTGTACCTGAAATAATGTCCACAAATGTGGGTCAGTACACAGCCGTACTGGTGAGCGGGGTAACCCACTCGCCTAAGCCGACACTAAGTAAAATAGTAAAAGCAAACAGTTATATGGTGATCTTTCTAGTTGAATCCTAGATTCATTTCATGGCATAAGGATGACATGTTAAGGAAAGTTGTAAAGCAGTTTAAACATGCAAGCATTCAATTCAATCCAATCGACAAGCAACATATAACCAACTCGAAGGAAACTAGCATGCAAACCGTCCTACTCAAGCCCAAGCAATGCGATAACATATCGAACCATCATCCAAGCCTCAATATCCATCCTCAACCAAAATACTTGTAATCCAATCTTGAGTGCACACTCTTGCCGAGGCAAGGTGGCCACGCCTACACGAAGCATAAACCAACCAAAGTAAAGCAAACTAACTCTTATCTATATGAAGTCACTGGCCAAGCCATAAAGGATGTTGACCGGACTGATCAAATGCGCTTACACTCGAAACAACGCTAAGTAGCTAACCCACCTGGATCGCATCCAACCGCCGGTACCGCGCCCAAGGCACGTTACCAAGTTGTCTCCTCCATGGCCGAACGGTCCCGGTGCCCCGGAGCCTTCCCGTTCGAGGAGACCAAATCCCGTGTAACACAGGTTGTCCGTGACATGCAGACACCAAGTAGGTATGACGAGAGGATCGAACATTCTCGTCCTACCAAGCGATCCTAGACTCGTTCCATGAATTATCCAACCAAAACATCCATAATCATTCTTCCAACATATTGTCCAAGGCACAATCACAAGTGATTCCATAGGCACAATGCCTCTTCTCAGCACAGTATTTCTAATGGGTGCAATACCCCATGCTCAAAGCAATCCCATGGCACAATGTCCCAACAGTGGTACAATGCCCTCGTCGATGCAGTTGTTTGGTTTCGAACAACAACTGCTCGCTTTGCTTGACAAAGCGCCCAAGTGATACTCGTGCACGGATGCACGCTCGCTTGCCCAAATCCCAATGTTTCCAATGCCTCAATGTATCATTCCAACTGTCCAAGCATAATCCCAATTATTCAACCAACTGCCTGTCACGCCCCAGTCCCAAATACGTAGGACTAGGAACACGTAAGCATGCCAGCCGCATGGATATGGCAACTCCAATATATGGAAACCATAACCCATACGTACGCTGTAATATGAATATAAACTCACATGTGGTATATATAATATCACAAGTCACAGGTATGCTAATCTCATCCACACAACAAGTCATAGAAAAGAAATACTAAGCTAGAATAAGGAGTCTGAAATATCCAGAAAATAATAGTCGGGTGGAGACAAATCCACTACCAAAGACTATATCCAAAACTAAAATGAGAGAGGAGTATAAAATCCCCAATATAAAATAATGTGAAGACAGAAGTGTATCAGCTAAAAGAATCCATCGCTAGATAATCAACGATGCTCAGAAGGTAAGACCTCCTCGGCAGAAAGGAATGCGTCAGGTCCAGGCCCGTACTCCTGCAAATACTCAAGAGCAGATACACCTGGCAGGGGACCAGGTCCTCAGAGGGACGTAACAAGATACACAAAATACATGCCAATTTGAATACAATAAACATGTAGATAATTTGAAAATAAATAAGTACGCTGTACAAGACCATCTATATGAATGCAAATGAGGACAACTTTTCGACGTATGGGCAAGGGTAGTCTACTCGATCTAAGCCTCACAACTCATGCACTCGTCCATGAACATCATCAGCCGTCATACCTCGGGGGTAGCGACCCTCGGACTCCATCAATCGACATACCTCGGGGGTAGCGACCATCGGACACGACCCACCATAGTGCGTGCTAGTGACTACGGTGTTACCAGAGTGGTTAAAGCCCATACGCCTAATGATTGTCCTCTATGATACTAGGTGCCATGTGTGTGTCAACATATCTAATACATAGTAATGACTGGAGAAAAAACTACACATGCAAGAACTATACAGAAATAAAATAAATAAACAGAAATATAAATAGCATACAAAATACTGTAAATAATTTGGCAAGGTATCTTGCCTGGTAGGAAAGCTGCAAGGTGTACTGTCCAGAAGTCAAACGCACAGGATCAAAAGCTATGGCCGCAGAACAATGTCTCTAGATACTGAAATAAATATCACCAACGTTCCCAGAATAAGCAAAATAGCTAAAAAGTACTTCCCTTTCGTCCAATTTGGACACAGGGGCAAAACGGTAATTTCAGGTAAAAGTGGGGTCCACATGTGGCCCACCTTGCACCAAAAAGCGTGCCAAGGGTAACAGTCTCTAAATGGGACAAACTATAGGTCAAACAACTCTAAATGTCAATACGAACCCAACGGTATGTCCAAATGTGGCTTCCGATGGGCCGAACACAATTTTGTCCAAAAAGTCAACTATGGGGCCCGCCAATTGGCGATTTGGTCAACCATCTCAGAATTGCGTGAAAATTGGGTCACAGGACCAGCGCGTTACCACGAGTCCAGTGGTGCAAGTTTCGTCGTAATCTGATAAGCGTGCACAAAATACGTGCGAGTTCCACAAAAGTTGCGATACGGTGTGTGTCTGCGGATACGGCCTGATTCCGGCGTGCACACGCATCCGAATCAGTCCCCACAAATTTTCACGTGTCTGATTATGCTGCGTGCACCATTCGGTACACTTGGCACACGGCGGGGCGGTCCCGTTTGGCGGGCCGCGCTCCGTTTTACAACTTTTGGAAAATTAGAAAAAGTGGGTGCGCACAGTTTTGTGACGAATATAATTATGTCCACAACAACTAATAGCATAGCGTTATTTTACAGAAAATAAACTAGGTCAGGTATTCTACAGGTATAAAAAAGAATTACCGAATTCGGATCTCTGTGGTGGGAGATACGAACTCGGCAATACGGGTGGTCATTCTGGAATTCTGCGATTCCAGAATTCTGTCTGCTCCGCCCACTTTGGACGCTATTTTTCACCTAGGGGTGCACGTTTACCGAGATTGGCTATAAAACAGATATTGGAGAGGGTTAAGGGATGATCATACCGATGAAAATGGAACAGCCCTTGGTTGAGCGAGTCGACGGAAAATCACTCCGGAGCGAAGGTGCTTCGAGTGGGAATCTGCAAGGCGCGAGGTCGGAGTCGACGGGATGGTTGGATGGCTTGGTGGGGCTTCTCTGGCTGCGGTGAAGGCTCTAGATGGGAAGAGGAGGTCTGGAAATTAGGTTAGAGTTTGAGAGAGAAATATATATATATTAAGATAGGAAGAGAGAGAGAGGGAATAGGATGGTTGGCGGGTTGGGTGAAAGCCGCTGAAGGGGGGGTCGGGTGCTAAAGCAAATAGGCTGAAGTATACTTAAGGGGTCGGCTCTTCTGGGTGTTAGCAAATACCAAGGAATGAAGTGGCGGTCCGGTGGAATTGGCTGTGGGTTTGCAGCAAGTTACCAAAAGATGGAAAACAAGTAGTATTGTTATTATTATTATTATTATATTAGTAGCTTTATTTAATTAATTCTTTCTTAATCTTTTCTTAATCTTTTCTTTTCCTATTAATATATATGCATATATATATTTGTATATATATAATATATATACTCATAGAAAAATTCATAGATTAGAAAAATGTACACCATTTGGCTAGCAACTGCTCAAGGGGTCTCCTACATGGAATAAATTCCGAAAAATTCTTGATGGTCCCATAAGTCCTCTAAGTGCCCGAACACCTAAAATAAAAATTATTAAAAAATATATTTCTCCTATTTAGCACATAATTACCATAATTAAATTATTAATTAATAAAAATAATAATAAATACAATCTTTTTAAAATAGGGGTTTTACACTGCCTCAAATGTAATATCCAACTCCAGCTCCAACTATCCAATGGGAAAACCAATTCAAGCCACAATCCTATCCAAGCAAATGATGTACACTCTATGCATGCCTCAGTGTAGTGATTCTCAATGTTTCAGTCTAAGTGTTCAAGCCTTTACGTGTTTTCCATATTATTAGGCATAAATGAGTAGAGAAGAAGGGAAAGAGCCCACTCATAATGTTTGATTCTGTTAAGCATCCTGTCATGCTGATACGGCCAATTCCTTCAACCCATGGTCTGATGCAAGCGCGATCTACTCAATTGGTATGACCGTGCGAGCAGGCCGTGCTCTAAAATAATCCGACCGATCGGACTAAGGAAGATATCATTATCATTCCAGCCCAGCTATCTCAGTACTGCTCTGAACGAACACCTGATTTCTATCGAACCCGCTAGCCATCTGCACATGAAACCAACTCAATTAATACTTCTTCCCAAATCCAACAAATTAAATATAACCAGCATTTATTTTATTCAATCCGACTCAGCGTAACGCACTGTGCGGTTGCGGGCGTTACAATACAGGCAAATGTCTATACGCCAACAAAGATGATAGCTCGCTATGGCATATGCGTCTAGGACACGCAAATATAGATACTATTACAAGACTATCTACAAAGAAACATGTAAGAGGCTTACCAGAGATTACTTTCAAGAAAGATATGGTATGTACTGACTGTGAGAAAAATAAAGCTACTAAATCTGCCTTTAAATCAATCAACTCTGTAAGTACCTCTAGACCTCTACAACTCATGCATATGGACTTATTTGGACCTAGTAGAGTCACTAGTCTTGGCGGTAAGCTTTATGCTTATGTTATTGTTGATAATTTTTCTAGAAACACATGGATTTATTTTTTTGCAAATAAAAATAAAGCATTTTCTAAATTTGTCACTTTTTGCAAAAATGTTCAAAACTCTTGGTGATATGGCTAGAGTTATGTTAAATCAGTGATTTCAAAAGATTTTGCAATAAAAATAGTTTTTTTTATAAATTTTCTTGTCCTAGAATTCCACAACAAAATGGTATTGTAGAGCGAAAGAATATAACTCTTGGTGATATGGCTAGAGTTATGTTAAATTAGTATAACCTTCCAAAATACTTTTGGGCTGAAGCTGTAAGTACTTCATGCCTTATTTTGAATAGGGTGCTTATTTGACCTATATAAAAAAAAACTCCTATGAACTTTGGTTTGGTAGAATCCCCACAATTAGTTACTTTAAAGTTTTTGGCTGCAAATATTTTATTCTTAATACCAAAGATAATCTAGAAAAATTTGACTCCAAGGCCAATGAAGGTATTTTTCTAGGTTATGCCGCAAAAAGTAAAGGATTCAGAGTATTCAACAAAATCTCATTGACTATTGAAGAATCAATCAATGTTATATTTGATGAACACAACACTCAAGCACTAAACGACAGTGACGATGAAGGTAGTCAACCCGCAACCAACAAGACATCAGAAGATACAAACAGTACATACAATTTATCCGAAAAGTCTGCCAAGGAGACTAATGTTTTCCACAGATCATCCTGAGGACTTGGTAATAGGTGATGTATCGAAAGGTGTAAGTATACGTTCCTCAAATAGAGATATCATTGCAAATATTACTTTTATTTCTCAAATAGAACCTAAAAATACTGATGAAGCTTTTGCTGATAAATTTTGGATTTCTGCTATGCAAGAGGAACTCAACCAATTTGAACGCAATCAAGTTTGGAAACTTGTTCCTAAACCTAATGATTATCCGATCATTGGTACTAAATGGGTTTTCCAAAATAAATTAAATACGGATGATTCAGTTACACGTAACAATGTACGTCTCGTAGCTCAAGGATACAACCAAGAGGAAGGTATTGACTACGATGAGACTTATACTCCTGTTGCTAGACTTGAATCTATTCGAATGCTTTGCGCTTTTGCTAGTTTTCATAACTTTAAACTTTTTCAAATGGATGTTAAAAGTGCTTTTCTAAATGGAGTTATCAAAGAATATATTTTTGTTAAACAACCCCCTGGTTTTGAAGATTTTAAACACCCTGACCACATATTCAAGTTACGAAAGGCTCTATACGGACTCAAATAAGCCCCTCATGCTTGGTATGAATATCTTAGCCTCTTTCTACTTAAAAATAATTTTTGAAAAGAAAAAATTGATACTACTATTTTTATAAAATCTTCTGCTGATTCTTTGTTATTAGTGCAAATATATGTTGATGATATCATATTTGGATCTACTAATGAGATGCTATATAACGAGTTTGCTAAGTATATGCAGAGTGAATTTGAGATGAGAATGATGTGAGAACTGAATTTCTTCCTAGGATTATGAATCAAACAAGATTCACAAGGAACTTTTATCCATCAGGCTAAGTACACGAATGATTTGCTCAAAAAGTTCGACATGGACAATACAAAGCCTATCGAAACTCTAATGGCAACGTCCACTAAGCTTGACCTTGATGATAGCAGTAAACTAACAGACATACGTAGTATCGAGGTATGATTGGTAGTTTATTATATCTAACTGCTAGTCGCCTAGATATTATATTTGTTGTATGCCTTTGTGCTAGATATCAGGCTAATTCTAAGGAATCACATTTTTGTGCAGTTAAGCGTATCTTTAAATACCTTAAAGGGACTTTGTCGGCAGTCTTATGGTATCGCAAAATTACGTCCTTTGATCTTGCTGGTTACTCGGATGCTGATTTTGCTGGATGCAAAGTCGATCAAAAAAGTACCAGCGACACGTGTCATTTTCCAGGAAAGTCTCTAGTCTCCTAGTTTAGCAAGAAACAAAATTCTGCTGCATTATCAATAAGTAAGACAGAGTATATCACCGCAGGATATTATTGTACTCAAATTTTGTGGATGAAGCAAATCCTAAAAGACTTCAATCTGCACTATAACAACATTCATATTGTTTGTGATAACACTAGCACCATTAATCTCACCAAAAATACAGTATGCTACTCACACACTAAGCACATAGAAATTCGTCATCATTTTCTAAGGGATTATCAATTACACGAAGATATTTGTTTAGAGTATGTGGACACGGAACATCAATTAGCAGACATCTTTACTAAACCTTTAGCTGAAGATCGATTTAACTTTATCCGTCGAGAATTAGGTCTTTTGGATTCTGATAAAATATAAGAATCATAAGATGCTTTACAAATTTTTTGTCACACTTTTCAAAAGGTTTTTTAAATTTTGGATACAAGCCGAAAGGACCCTTCTGTCAAAAATATGTAAATAACCTTAAGCGACTACGGTATTTAAGTATCTTCAGACCACCGCTAGCTAAGATCCGGGTCCTACAGCTACTCCGAGATGATTTAAACTCTTGAAAAAGTATAATTTAAGTTCAACACTTATTATTCTGTATTTATATCAAGTCAAGAAAGGCATAATATCGATTAAAGTTACATTGAGATTCTGGAAATAAATGTCTATAGAATTCAGACCAAACTCGGTTAGTTTAATTCCAGAATATGCTATGTCATTTAATTCACTTCCTAATTTAGGTTTCTGCTATATTATATATAAATTATTTTGTTGCTCATTCATTCAGAACAACAAAAATTATCCCTCCTCCACAAATAAACTTAGCTTTTTCTCCTACATCCTCTTCCAATGGCCCCTAAAAGAAAAAATAGATTCTTTTTTCGACTCTATTTTCTGTCCCATTATACCAAACATAAAAGAATTCGACGGTTTCACCTTTCGAAGCCTCAAAATTCAAATGGTTGGTTTAATGACTTCTTCAAGAGACACATCTTTTTCGACTCTCTTTAACTTGAAGAATTTGTTTTGACCCATACCAATATTTATACCAATGTTATTCAAATTTTCTATTATAACTTAACATATGAAGATGACATTATTTCATCTTGAGTTCATGGCATTCCAATTGAATTCAATACGAATGACTTGGGTAAAATCTTATATATTCCCGCTGATGGACAAACCTTAGTCAACATCACGCAAGTTTACTTCGACCATGGCTTAACCCTAGACTCTTTCAAAAATATCCTTTGTCACCCTCTTAATTGTCCACCTGGAAAATTTTATGCTAGATATTTGAATGGTCACTTCTTTGAAATGCATCGTATTATCTTTTCAACTTTTCTACCTAAGAAGACTTACTTTGATGAGGTCTCTTATCTAGAAATGTCAGCTTTATATTACTTGTATTTTGGTATTAACTTCAATTTTTCCCAAACCATCTTCTCTCAAATGGTTCAATGTCGCAAGAAATGGCGTCTACTACTATATGCCATGTACTTGCCAACCATTTTTAGATATTTCAACATTCCTTTGGATACTTGTCTAAATCTTGAGGAACCTTTCTACCTCAATGGAATTCGACGAATTGAGCCAACTATGCTTCTACCTTATAAGTCATCATCAAACTCCAACACTCATGATGTTGATTTTGTTCCTCCTGTTGATGAATAACCGCAAAACTTAGAGTCTATTTCCAATCTGTTGCGTGATCACTTCCACAATAAAGATATACGCAATCGTGCTACTGATCATCGCCAAACTTTTTAGACTCAGGCTCTTGGCAACACTTCAATAGACATCCAGTACACCCTATCGAAGCACCCAGCCAGACCTTTTTTGATTCTCCAGAATCTGAATCAACAAGGATTTTGTATGGATCACCCCTATGTTCAGCTATATTTGGATCCAGCTGATGCATTCTTTGATCCAAACAGAATAGTTGAACTTGATGATGAAGATGAAGAACATGATAACTAGTCACTCAATGGATTTAAATATTTAAAAAGTTTACTTTTAGATGCTCTACTATGATGTTTCCACTATACATCTGCTTTTGTATGTTTTCTTTTCAAATAAATAAAAGTTTAATGCAATTTTTCTTTTGTCATTATATATTATCCTGTATACACTTTACTCTATGTTTTTCTTGTCATCTCACCAATTTCGGGGGAGCATGTCATTTTGATCAAATGACAACGGAGGAAAAAGACATACATGATACTAGCATACAAGATAATATTTGACAGACGTTGTCTTCAGCATATCAACCGTTCCACAGTTACAGGGGAGCCTTGCATATCAAAGGCTTGCAGTAACATTAATAGTTTATCAATTATCAAAATATAGGAGATTGTTGGCCCATCTGGTCTCAGTCAACTTGATTTTGATAGTTAACTAAACCATGCATTGATATGTCATGATGTGAAGCCTCAACACTACTATTACATGTCATCTGTATTACATCTATTCAAATATAATCTTTTATTTATTTGAGTTTAGGACTGATGTAAGCTGAGTTGCACTAGAAAATCCTAAATACTTATACCCAGATACCTAGTCCACTCAAATGAACCAAAGAACCTATCCACCAAATCAGGCCATATTCATATACAAAGTCTACCATACTAAGAGATCGAACTCGGGCCAAACTCGGTTACCCTTTTGGTATAAAATCAACCAGTTCAATAAGCTCCTAATTTCTTAGCCCAACGGTTGGAAATTTGAATCAAACCCCATCTGAATTCTGGCAAAATTCTGTTTGCCTGTACCCTATAAATAGGATTAAAATTCTTCATTCTTACTCACTCAACCATTCTTTAGTCTTATATTCTATTGTGAGCAAACCTCTAAAGCCTTAACTTTTCCATCTCAAAGAGCAACTCCTTAGCCTTCCTAGTGCCAAGTACAATCTCGGTCTAGAAGTCTTCAGAGTTGTAAGGAGCTTTGTTCCATCAGTTACTCCCTCTCTCTCTCTAAGCTGTGAAGTTGTGAGACTTTGGATCAAACCTCGTGGTGTAAAAAAGTGGCAAGCCTTCGGATCAAAGCTTGTGATTCACTATTGGTGATTATAGTGGATAAAACTCCGAGCTTGATTTCTCGGGACTGGACTAGTCCTCTCAGAGGGAAACCAGTATACATCTTGGTGTTTGTGTTTTCTTTCTCTCTCTACTTTACTACTTTACTTTACTGTCTTTATATACACTGTTAGTTAGCAACTGTCTTTATTTTGATAATCTAAAATAAGGTAGATAATTTCGTTGTAATCTATTTACCCCCCTAGAGTTGCCTCATGGTCCTTCAACCCAGATGATCATGAAGCTAGTACCAAAATAAAAAATTAGCAGAGTATAATATTACATGATCAACTCTTTCTATAATCTAGAATATGCTTTACATGTAGGCCCGCAGGCTAAATACGTACTCGGTGGCTAAACGCCTCAAAAAAATAATGTACAAGATCATGTGGTGAGGAAGAAGAAACACACTTATGTCCTTGGGTGCTCCTCGTGTTCACCATTCTGAGGCGGGAAGTACGAAAGATCCTACGGTCCTGCTCTAAAATTTGGCTATACAAAGCCAGTGGGGTCAGACCCCAAAACAACAAGTACCACAAGGGAGCCAAACTTATGAACTAAAACCATCATGCAGACAAATCAATAAAAATAGCAGGTATAGTAACAGTTAAATAGTACAACAGATAAAAGTAACAGTTTAAGCAGTTCATGAGTAATTAAATAAGGGCATCTGAAATCAGTACCCCGGTTACCATTTTTGGATCAGCTGTTAAGTAAATCAGGACAGGACTAGACTAAAAATCAAGCAATCATGGCTAATCATGCCCTACAACTTGATATCCTTAGCTAACTAGAGTTATCATAGTCCTAGTTACTAACACATGCAGTTTGAGATTTCTTACAACTACATGTCCTGCAGACTATCCGGGTTATCCAGACGAACTGGTACATAGTAAAGATTTATCAGGTATAATCATTTCTTATCTTTTCTATTAGTAAAACCCTTCTCACGACGGAGAGCTCCAAATCTATCAGGTTTTGTTGGGATACCGAAATTGTATGTAGCCAAAAAATCTCACTAGATAATTTTCTAGATTATTATTCTAGATATTAGCCTGGACAATTATCAAGGATTCTCGACCGTGGTGCTCAGGAATCTGCCTTAGACATGATGCAAGATAAGATAGTAACTTGATGGCTACAATCAAAATCAACCACGGGGATACAGGTCATGCAATACAGGTTCTACTAATAGCCTTGATCAGGACAGTTACATGAATTCTCAAGTCAGGAGTGTGCTACATCGAGCCACTATCAGGGTTATCAGGATCAGGAGTATCAGGGTTATCAAGATTAGGAGTATCAGAGTTATTAGTACAGTGTCAAGATGATCAGTTCAGGGTCAGGATTATCAGTTCATTTATAATGTACAATCACTAGATTATGTCAGGAAATCAAGATCAATATCAAGAATGTCTTTCTCAGGAAATATTCAAGATTAACTAAAATAACAGGATAAAAGAGAACTGTCACGCCCCAGTCCCAAAATACGTAGGACTAGGAATACGTAAGCATGCCAGCCGTATATATATGACAAATCTAATATATAGATACCATAATACACACGTACGCTGTATTATGAATATTAACTCACATGTGGTATATATATTGTCATAAGTCACAGGGAATAACTAAATCTCATCCACAGAATCAAATAATCAATCAACTATATAACTGAATCAAGTATAAAATGCTTGATAAGAACAAGTAGTTGGGTGGAGACAAATCCACTACCAAACTAGAATATAAGAGAAATAAAATAAGTACATCTACTAAACAATTAGATTCGAAGAGAAGACCTTCTCGAAAGAGAGATAAATAGCAAGTCTTGATCCATGCTCCTGCGAATAGTCATGATCGTCTACACCCGGAAAGAGACCAGGTCCTCAGAGGGACGTAACAAGATACATAGAAGCATGCCAATTAATACAGTAAAATATGCATAATAGACATAAAATATATAAGTACGCTGTACTAGACAATCTATATGAAATGCATAATAAGGATAATCATTTCGACGTATGGGCAGGGGTAGGCTACTCTATCTATCTCATAACTCACACACACGTCCATGAACATCAGAAGTCGTCATACCTCGAGGGTAGCGACCATCGTGACACAAAAAATTGACATACCTCAAGGTTAGCGACCAACGTGACACAACTACCGTAGTGCGTGCTAGTTACTACGGGTTACCAGAGTGGATATAACCCATACGCCTACTGATTGTCCTTCCCTTCCATGATACTTTGTGTCAAGTGTGTGTCAACATATATATAGTATATAATTATGACTGAAAGAAAACACATATATAATGAATATATAAAAATATGATAAGCATGCAAAGTACTATAAGCAATTTGGCAAGGTATCTTGCCTGCTATGAAAAAGAATGAAGTCCCAACTCAAGGCATCGTCCGATCTACCCGTCACATAAATTAAATAAGTTAGATTACAAAAGTGGATGAATAGATTTCTCCATTTTAATCTATTTTAATTCTGAATAAAATAACCTAAAATAGTATTTTAATCTTATTATAATCTGATTTTATTGTTAAACTCTAATTTTGGTCCAAAGAAAGTCAACTTTATGAATTTGTGATCCGTGGCACACAAATCGAGGCAATCCATTGACCAAAAAGTCAACCAACTCAAATCTTGGATTTGTGTGTAAAATTCTATAGATTTTAGTGCTACATGAATGCCGAAATCGACGGTTTCATAAAATCATAAGTCGATAAAGAGTTATGGCCATAAGGGCACACAGATGACAGTTTTTGGTAATTTTCTATTTATGTCTATATTGCACGAATTTTATAGTAGATTAAACTTCATCATGTCAGATTTTTAAAACTTCAAACGGCTCATAATTTTAAGTTCAAGATCTCCCGAAATCTCGAAAACACAAAAACACGTTTGATTTCGGACAACTGGCACTTTTAGAATTTTCTAGAAAAATAGGTTCATAAATTATTAAAATAATTTATATATTCAGAAAACTAACCTTAATATGGTTCTAACAAAAAAAATTAGAACGCGTTTGGAGTCCGGACCTAGGAGATATCGTCTTTTTAATTCGTCATAACTACTAGAAAATGAGGCTGAATTTATGACGAATTTTGACTATTTTTGGACGAAAAAGAGAGGAGTTTGGGGAAGAAAAATATGAAAGAAGATTTTATTCCATAAGTCTAATAGGTATTTATAATGGTGGAGACTACTTAATTAAATACGACTATGATTGGCTAATTTGGATATGATTAGGATGAGTTTAAATAATGATAGGATATAGATGAAGTTGCTTTCCTAGTAGGCTCTGGATTTGAATTAATTTAAAATAGAGTTTGAGTTCATCTCAATAATTTATAATCTTAAATAGAATTAAAGATAATACAAATAATTTATATATAATCTTATTAATATCTATTAACACTAAATTAACATCTATCTAATATTAAGACTCTATATATCCAAATAAATCCTAAATAATTTCAAAAATCTAAATAAATTTCTTAAAATTCTAAATAAATTACATAAAAATATAATTAAATATTTTAACCTAAAATAAATATTTGGTAGGAACAATATGCAAGTATGGTCTCATAGTAAATCATGGAAGTCCTAGAAATTTACGTTAAATTCTAGAAAAATCTCCAAAAATCTAAAATAGCCTAAAAATAATTCTAAATAAATATTTACATAAGTAAATATACTAAGAAATTTATTTTCTAATTAACTAAGAGAATACTCTAAAGTAATTCAATATTTTAAATAATCTATAATAAATATAATAATATAAAATACACACAAAATTCCTATTTTGGGTAAGGGGGTTTACAAGAACCAGAGAATCATCAAGAGTTAAGCATGTTTAAGAGAATACTGGCATACAGGTGTATAAATTAATAATTCAGGGTTGTCGTATAAAATCGGACAAAAAAATAACATCTGCACACAAAGGGCAAAAACTACTTTTGACGCACAAATCACTAATTCAAGCAGTTCTGGCCCTGTTTGATATAAAAGTGCTCCGAGAAAAGATGGCACACAATCATACTAAAGCGCACTTCTAGGATCTTGGCGCACAATAATAGAAGTGCACGAGCCAGAAGCTTGGCGCATAAATCTATCATTGACACACAATGAAAGTACCCAAGCTATGAACTTGGTACACTTTCACCAAGTATGCCAGTAGTGAGGTTTTGTTCACAAACAAGCGCATAAAGGTATACTAAAAGACAAAACACAAATTTCAAGACCTGGCATAGCAGTCGAGATAACCTTGGAGTCGAGAACACAATCCTCGATAATGGTCAGAAGTCTTTGTTTAGTCATTAAGTAATACGAAAGGATTTTGATTCAATCTATCCCGATCGAAAAATACCAAGTATTTATTAGTCGAGCTCCTCGAACAGGGGGAACGGAGTACTACTTCTTAATCAACTAATAAAAAGTTTCATCCTCGAAACTTAGGAATGAAACCTACCCTTAAGAAAATTATGAGGAAGACTTTTTCTTCATGTCTGATTCGAGTTCCCAGATCGACTCCTCGACCGCATGGTTCTGCTAGAGTACGCACACGAGCGAGATTGAATGATTTTGGAGCTGCTTATCCTTTCGATCGATGATCTTCACAGGTTCTTCTACATAGGACAAGTCTGCTTGCAAACCCAACTGACTAAAATCTACCGCGTGCCTCAGATCATGTACATACTTTCGCAGTTGTGACACGTGAAAGACATCATGCATGTCTGATAGGCTCAGTGGTAGAGCAATTTGATATGCAACTGGGGCAACTCGCCTGAGAATTATAAACGGACTAACAAATCATGGACATAGCTTCCCCTTTACTCCAAATCTCATAACTCCTCGCATCGACCTTGTCACGCCCCAGTCCCAAAATACGTAAGACTAGAAATACATAACACGTCCAGCCGTATGTATACGAACTCCAATATATGGAAAACGTATGCACACTACGCTGTTCATGAATATCCAATCCACCAGTGGTAATATACTGTCACAACAAGTCATACGCAATATATATCCCATCCACAGCATAATTAGTAGTAAAAAAGGCTGAATAATACTGAATATCCAAAAATGAGTATCAAGTCTGAAAGTCAGGTGGAAACAAATCCACTACAAAATGACTATACTGAAGTAGCAACATAACTAAACAGCGGTAAAGAATCACAAGTACTCTGAGGGTAAGGCCTCCTCAGCCAGGTACATGGAGTCAGGTCCAGGTCCGTTCACCTGTGGGTACTCTCGTCCATATCTGGAAAGGGACTAGGTCCTCAGTGGGACGTAACAAGATACATATAAATATGCCAATAAGTACTGAAATATAAACATCCACTGGGTTACCTAACCGTCTATGTGAATGCAGTTTGAGAATAGCTTTCCAACCTGTGGGCTATCTGGCCATAAATGGGATTGATATGATTTTCTCGGAGAATCAGAGGCCTACAAAGTATGTCGTCTTTTGAATGACAGTGGCCGCCAGGTAGTATAGGGGTTATCTCGCGTATCTCCGGTGGAGCGTACGGGTAACATATAAGGAAATTGCAAAGGAGCCCAAATATCTTACTTGTTGTTCTCCCCATCCCATGCTCTAAGCATGCCACATCCATGACACGATAAAACCTCTAAATAACTGCCAGGTCTACTAGCATGCAAAGTTTCTATCAGCAGTTATTCCTAACGTACAGCTCATACGCACAGGAGGCCAGACCTGTCACGCAGTCCGTGATCTATATGAGACTCATAATTCATGTAACAACTGTGTCACGGCCAATGAACCAAATAATGATCCATAATACTGGGGTAGTCTTATAAACAAGGTCTAATGCAAATAACTAAATAAAACAGAATGAGAGCATCATGTGGAATGTAAATAGCAGTACAATAGCAAGGTATACTTGCCGAGAAAAAGTTCTGGATAGTGCACGTCCAACAGTATTTTAGTTGGAGAAGTAAGGTTTTAAGGCTAAGGGTGTATTGCATGGATATATATAGGAAATAAGAGGCGGTGGAGGAAACTTAGTAGTTAAGAAACTAAAACTACTGCCGCTGTTGTTTTCTTTCTTTTTATTGGTTTTGGTTTCGGTTGAGGGTTATTTAGTAATAGTGTTAAGGAGTGGTGCAATGAGAAACTTACTCGTGTAGGTCAGGAAAGCAAAGCAAAGTTGAGTTTTGCTTCTGTTGCTGATATTTTCTAAAGGGTGTGGTTTTACGCGTGGTGAAAGGAATCTTAAGTGGTGAAGGATATTACGCAGGGGATTGCTTTTACACGTAACGAAAGGAATTAGGCGGGTTGGGTTTACGCGCAGTGAAAGAGAGAGTTTATGCGGGGTGGTTTTGCTGCTGCTGTTGTTATAGTTACGCGCGGAGAAGGGAAGCAAAGTTTTACGTGGCTGTTGCTGCTATTGTGGATTTTACGCAGGAAAGTAGTATACGCGGGTTCGGGTTTTGGGTTAGCACCAATAGGAAATTCTATTTTCTATTTTTTTTTATTAATAATATCTATATATATATACATATTTATACGTAGAAAATTCTAAAAATTATAGGGGTGCACATGGTTTAAACTGGCAACTGTCCAAAGGGTCTCCTACATAAAATAAATTTGGGAAAAATTATAATGGCTCAATAAAATATATCTCCTCTATTTAGCTCATAATAAATAAAATAGGGTTTTTAGGATTAGGGATCTTATATTCTACCCAACTTATAAAAATTTTGTCCTCGAAATTAAAACTAAGTCACTGTAGAAAGTCAAGAAGGGTATACGATATAATTAATCAAAGTAAATTTATACCTTGGTCTGTGAATAGGTTCGAAAAACGTTCGCGCATGTTATCTTTGCATTCCCAGGTAGATTCTCCTGACGAACCATGCTTCCATGCCACACGGACCAAGGAAATAGACTGGTTTCTCAATACTTTCTCTCGACGATCAAGAATTCCCACGGGTTGCTCTTGATATGACAAACTTGGCCCAATGGTGATTTCTGAATGGTCGAAAACATGACTGCTATCTGCCATATATCGCCTGAGCTGCGACACATGGAATACGTCATGTACTTCCTCAAGTGAAGATGGTAGCGCAAGTCGATATGCTACTTCTCCCACTCTCTCTAGCACATCAAAAGGTCCAACATACCTTGGACTCAACTTGCCGCGCCCTCCGAATCGAATAGTGCCTCTGGTAGGTGATATCCTTAAGAAGACATGATCTTCCTCTTTGAACTCCAAGGGACGACGATGAAGGTCTGCCTACTGCTTCTGCCTGTCTTGCGCTGCTCGCAGGTGTCCTTGTATCTTTTTAACTGTCTCAACGGTGTTGACCACTAACTCTGGTCCCAAAATTTGACGTTCTCCTATGTCACTCCAACATACAGGAGATCTATACTTTCTTTCATACAATGCTTCAAACGGAGCCATCTGGATGCTTGCCTGATAGCTATTGTTGTAAGAAAATTTCACAAGATGTAGATGGTCCTCCCAGGATCCTCCAAAGTCTAACATACAAGCTCTTAACATATCCTCCAATGTCTGAATAGTACGCTCTGATTGCCCATCTGTTTGCGGGTGGTAAGATGTACTGAACTTCAGACGAGTTCCAAGGCTCTCTTGCATGCTCCTCCAAAAGTGTGATGTAAAGCGTGAATTCCTATCTGATACAATGCTTACTGGTATGCCGTACAGGCTCACGATCTGCCTCATTTATAATTCAGCCAAAGCTTCTGTAGATTGGCCAACTCTAAAAGGCAAGAAATGGGCTGACTTGGTGAGTCGGTCCACTATTACCTATACTGCGTCTCTACCACTTGGACTTTTGGAAAAACCTGTGACGAAGTCCATAGTGATGTGTTCCTACTTCTATTCTGGAATCGGGAGTGGTTGTAATAACCCTGCTATTCTCTGGTGCTCCGCCTTTACTTGCTAACATACCAAACATTTAGCTACAAAGCGAGCTATCTCTCTTTTCATTCCATGCCACCAAAAGTGCTGTCATACATCCTGATACATCTTGGTGCCTCTAAGATGAATAGAATATATTAAACTGTGAGCTTCTGTCATCAGCTCCTGTCTAATTTTTTTATTTGGAACATAAAAACGATTACCACATCGTAATGTCCGGTCATCATGAATGCACAGTTCTGTCTGCTCTCCGGCCTCTGTCTTTTCCTTTAATCTTCTGAATCTGGCGTCAGTAGGTAATGCTATCTTGATTCTCTCTATTAGTGATGATTGTACTTGCAAGTTGGCTAGTATCCCGTCTGCTCCGGGTAACATCACTTCAATGTCAAGATTTTGCAAGTCCTTTAATAATTCCTTCTGCGTTGTCAAGAAATAAGCTGTTGGCCTTCGGCTTAACGCGTCTGTTACAACATTAGCCTTGCCTGGATGATAATGTAGCTCTATCTCAAAATATTTCATCAACTCGAGCCATCAACATTGCCTCATATTTAACTCCTTCTGTGTGAAGACATATTTGAGGCTTTTGTGGTCGGTATATATTTCCACTCGTTCCCCATATAAGTAATGTCTCCATAACTTTAGAGCAAATACAACTGCTGCAAGTTCCAAGTCATGAGTTGGATAATTCTTCTCATGTACTCGTAACTGCCTAGATGCATATGCAATCACCTTGCCATGCTGCATTAATACGCATCCCAGGCCTTTCCCTGATGCGTCACTGTAGATCACATAGCCTCCTGATCCTGATGGAAGAGTCAATACTGGTGCTGTAGTCAGTCGCTTCTTCAATTCCTCAAAAGTGGCTTGATATTCGTTGGTCCATATGAACTCTTGATCCTTGCAAGTCAACCGAGTCATAGGTGTTGCTATCTTTGAGAAATTTTCTACGAACCGTCGGTAATATCCGTAAATCCAAGGAAACTTCTCACCTCTGATACTGATTTAGGAACAGGTCATGTCTCGACTGCCGAGATCTTTTCTGGATTAACAGAAATACTATCTCCTGTAACAACATGTCAAGAAATAAAACTCTGTCCAAGAAGAGCTCATATTTATTGAGTTTTGCATATAACTGCTCTCTCCTTAAGGTCTCTAGAACAATCCGTAGGTTCTTCTCGTGCTCCTCATGGCTCTTTGAATAGAAAAGTATATCATCTATGAAGACGACCACGAACTGGTCCAAATATTGATGGAAGACTCGATTCATTAAGTCCATAAAGATAGCTGGAGCATTGGTCAATCCAAATGGCATGACCAAAAACTCATAATGCCCATATCTTGTCCGGAATACGGTCTTCGGGATGTCCTCCATTCGTACCTTCACTTGGTGATATCTTGATCTCAAATCTATCATTGAGAACACCTTGGCTCCACTGAGTTGATCAAATAAGTCATCAATGCGCGGTAGTGGATAATTATTCTTTACTGTCACGGCATTTAAGGCTCTATAGTCAATGCACATACGCACTGACCTATCATTCTTTGGTATAAATAATACTGGCGCTCCCCAGAGTGATACACTTGGTCGGATAAAACATTTCTTTTCTAGTTCCTTCAATTGTGTCTTTAGTTCATCCATCTCCTTCTTCGCCAATCTGTAAACAAGTGATGCTATGGGTGCTGCTCTTGGTGTTAATTTAATTGAGAATTATACGTCTCTATTTGGGAGTAGTCCTGGTAATTCTTCTGGAAAGACGTCTGGAAATTCTGAAATAATGGGATGATAGACAACATCGTCCAATATGAGCTGCATACCATCAAGGATTTCTGTGGATCCTCGTGCAAATTCAAGTTCAGGCTGGCCGGGTACCTTAAAAAGAATGCTTCCTCCAAAGCAATCAAAGAAAGCGTGGTACTTGCTCAGCCAGTCCATCCCAAGCACAATATCAAAAGTTGGCATATAAAGGACTAAGAGTCGGGCATTCATTTCTCTACCATGTATCACTATATGACACAATCTACAATTTCTATTAACAAGTACTACTCCTCCTTCGGTAAGAATTTTAATACAACTAGGTAAAGGTGTGGAGGCAATGTTGTGTTTGGCAATAAAACTAGATGATATGAATGAGTGGGTGGCTCCCGTATCAAATAATGTCACAACAGGAAAAGTAAAAATAAGAGTGATACCTGCTATGACATCAATCTCCTGATCCAGGTCATCCACTTCCATTGCAAAAGCTTGCCCGTTCCTCTGGGGTTGTCCCTGTCTGGCCCTTGCGAATTGATTCTCCTGGACAGGCAGCGGTGGTCTTCGCTGAAATCCTCCTGCTGTCGGATGTCGAGGTGCTCCTTGTCTCATCAATTGTGGAGCTGGCTTTGGTATTGGAAGTGCTAGCCTCTGTGCTGGCGGTGGAAGTGTTGAGGCTTGTTGCATAGGACAGTCTTTCAACATATGCTGTCCGGAACCATATCTCATACATTGTCCTAGGTGAGATCGATAGTCCCTCATAATTTGTCCACGGTTCCCACAATAATTGCATTGGTGTTTCTCTGGGATCTGGTACGGTCCTGCTTGGTGCTGGTACTGCTATTGCTGAGCTAGAGGACGTCTGATAGGTCCTTCTTGTTGTGTCCTTGTCGGTCCTGTATGTGTCCTTGCTGGTCCTTGTTGCGTCCCCAACTGAACTCTTTTTCTTCGGCTGATAGTTTCTTGCAATCTGGCTTCTGTCAATACCTCGGCTTAAGAGATGTGGGATTGGGAGCTAGTGTAGTATTGTAGCTCCTGAGTTAGTCCGCGGTGGAACCTCTTAGCTCTGGCCAAGTCATCTGGTATAAGGGTAGCACCATATTTGCTAAGGTGACTAAACTCGACATCGTACTCGTCAACTGTTCTGTTCCTCTACTCCAGGTGGAGAAACTGATCGTACAATGCATCTCTGACGGTGTCCGGAAAGTACTTCCTTTCGAAGCACTCCAGGAACTGCTCCCATATCTGGTATGTACCCAGCTGGCGTTCCATGGATTCCTACCAATGGTGAGCATTACCATCTAGGAGTGTCCTTACACTTGTCATCCATAGGTCTGTAGGTAGCTGTGATGCCTCTAATAGCTTCGGAGTGTGAGTGATCCAGTTGGTAGTTTCCTCTGGACTCTCAATGCCTTTGTACGGCCTTGGACCCATTTGTACAAAGTCCTTTATTGAACTAACTCTGGTTGGAGCTAGTGCTTGAGTTGGTACAGTAGTTCTTGCAGTCATCCTTTCAAGTGCTACTAGAAACTCTTGTCTCTGTTCTGCTGCTTGCTGTCTCTGTTCCTGTATCATTATCTGGAAGAATTGGAACAGTTGTGCCTAGCCATCCTGCGGTGTCGATGAGGCTGGAAAGTTCCCATTATGTGGAATGGGAAGATCGGATGGAACTGGATTGTAAGTCTGTCTATCTGTTTATGGAAGTCTAGGAGTGGTTGAGGTCCCTCCTTGAGTCTGACCATTGACTCCAGGAGTTGTGTCATTATTGGTGATAGTATATCCCTTCTGCATATCCATCTTTCTGCAGGTGATGTATACAACGTTTAGAAGGGGTACAGGAATCAAATAGGATGCGAATATAAAATAGGGTCTAGTAGCATAAAATACGCTGAGGAATCTGCCCGTGGAAAACCTAGATTCAAAACTGTCAGCGTAAATCATGGTTTTGGAATTATCCACGTAAGGCAGAGAATCAAGGAAGTTTGGCGTAAAACATGGCTCTTAGAAAAGTCTGCGTAAAAATCTGCCGCATAAATCTGTATAAAAGTTTTACGCGGAAAAAGATCGGTTACGTAAAGTTATGCTGTGTAAAGTCTGCGCGGAAAATTTACCCGTGCATAAAATCTGCGTAAATTTTTTTTGCATAAAGTATAGCATACATTGCAGCGTAAAGTTGTACGAGTAACTCTTCATTTTTCCTCGGATGAGTTTGTCAGTCAAATCAGTGAATCTGACATTTGACAAAAGTATCGCACGATGATCGAGAGGGCGGCTGTGATGATAATTTTGTACAGAGACCCAGGTTGTCGTTTAGTGACAAAAGTCATTTTACGCATCTATAAGGAAGGAAATGGGTCTTTGGAATACGCTGTCTATAGAAATGTGTTTTACGCTCAGGAAAAGACAAAATAAAGATGCTAAGTCAAAAAGTTGTTTCTTGTACAGGGCTCGAGGCACATCTCTGCATTTAATGCATGAGATTTGGTTTTACTTGGTCATGGCTGGGAAAGCTAAGTCCGTGATAAATACGCATTATATTACCATCTATACACTTTACTCCTAATCAGGCTTTTCTACACTATTTTTAACTATTATTCATAATTCCTCAAGTTTACGCTGGGGCATTTGTATGATTTATCATCAAACAATGTGGGTAGCAGTTTGTCATAACCGCAGCGTAACGTTGGCAATCTTCTTTATATCTTGGCTTTTTATGCCAACAACAATCACCTTGTTTGATCTCTAAAAATAGAGATCCTTGGTCACAACGTAAAGGGTTTCTGGCGTAAACTCAGGTTATCCAAATATAGGGTGGTTGGAAGGAGGAATGAGGTTTCAGTCCAGTGTGAATGAGATCCTTATTCTCTATTCTTATACACAGGCTTGTTTGGTACAGTTACGTAACCAAGACAATATATTCTCGACCTGCATGGGCCACCACTTAAAATATGTCACGTTCCAGTCCTAAAATACGTAGGACTAGGAATACGTAACACGCCCAGCCGTATGTATACGAACTCCAATATATGGAAAACATATGCACACGTACGCTGTTCATGAATATCCAATCCACCAGTGGTAATATACTGTCACAATAAGTCATACGCAATCTATATCTCATCTACAGCATAATTAGTAGTAATAAAGGCTGAATAATACTGAATATCCAAAAATGAGTATCAGGTCTGATAGTCAGGTGGAAACAAATCTACTACAAAATGACTATACTGAAGTAGCAACATAACTAAACAACGGTAAAGAATCACAAGTACTCTGAGGGTAAGGCCTCCTCAGCCAGGTACGTGGAGTCAGGTCCAGGTCTGTACTCCTGTGGGTACTCCTGCTCGTCCATATCTGGAAAGGGACCAGGTCCTCAGTGGGACGAAACAAGATACATATAAATATGCCAATAAGTACTGAAATATAAACATCCACTGGGTCACCTAACCGTCTATGTGAATGCAGTTTGAGAACAACTTTCCAACCTGTGGGCTATCTGGCCATAAATGGGATTGACATAATTTTCTCGGAGAATCAGAGGCCTACAAAGCATATCATCTTTTGAATGATAGAGGCCGCCAGGTAGTATAGGGGTAATCTCACGTATCTCTGGTGGAGCGTACGGGTTACATATAAGGAAAGTACAAAGGAGCCCAATTGTCTTACTTGTTGTTCTCCACATCCCATGCTCTAAGCATGCCACATCCATGACACGATAAAACCTCTAAATAACTACCATGTCTACTAGCATACAAAGTTTCTATCAGCAGTTATTCCTAATGCACAGCTCATACGCACAGGAGGCCAGATCTGTCACGTAGTCCATGATCTATATGAGACTCACAATCAGTGTAACAACTGTGTCACGGCCAATGAACCAAATAATGCTCCATAATACTGGGGTAGTCTCATAAACAAGGTCTAATGCAAATAACTAAATAAAATAGAATGAGAGCATCATGTGAAATATAAATAGCAGTACAATAGGAAGGTATACTTGTCGAGCAAAAGTTCTGGATAGTGCACGTCCAACAGTATTTTAGTTGAAGAAGTGAGGTTTTAGGACTTGGGGTGCATTGCATGGATATATATAGGGAATAAGAGGCGGTGGAGGAAACTTAGTGTTAAGAAACTAAAACTACTGCCGCTGCTGTTTTCTTTCTTTTCATTGGTTTTGGTTTCGGTTGAGGGTTATTTAGTAATAGTGTTAAGGAGTGGTGCAATGATAAACTTACTCGTGTAGGTCAGGAAAGCAAAGCAAAGTTGAGTTTTTCTTCTGTTGCTGATATTTTCTAAAGGGTGTGGTTTTATGCGTGGTGAAAGAAATCTTAAGTGGTGAAGGATATTACGCAGGGGATTGCTTTTACGCGTAAAGAAAGGAATTAGGCGGGTTGGGTTTACGCGCAGTGAAAGAGAGAGTTTACGCGGGGTGATTTTGCTACTGCTGTTGTTATAGTTATGTACGGAGAAGGGAAGCAAAGTTTTACGCGACTGTTGCTGCTATTGTGGATTTTACGCTGGGAAGTAGTATACGCGGGTTCAGGTTTTGGGTTAGCACCAATAGGAAATTCGATTTTCTATTTCTTTTATTTTTCTTATTAATAATATATATATATATACATATTTATACATAAAATTTTTTGAAAATTATAGGGGTGCACATGGTTTAAACTGGCAACTGTCCAAAGGGTCTCCTACATGAAATAAATTTGGAAAAAATTATAGTGGCTCAATAAAATCTATCTTCTCTATTTAGCTCATAATAAATAAAATAGGGTTTTCAGGATTAGGGATCTTACAGACCTTGCGAAATACGTGATCACCTTCGACACATTGAAGAGGTCGTCGGTAGGTATCCGTATAACTCTTTTGTCCGCTTTGTGCTACATTTAATAGCTCTCAGATCAGTCAAACCTTCTAAACAGTCTGTTCTACTAGATCCGGGCTGAGGATCTATCGCTCGCCAACTTTATCTTAATATATAGGTGATCTACACTTCTGTCCATACAAAGCCTCATACAGAGCCATATGAATGCCAGACTGATAACTATTATTGTATGCAAATTCTTCCAACAATAGATGGACGTTCCAACTTGATTTTGAGTCGAGCGAATAGAGGCATAGCATGTCTTCAAGGATCTAGTTCACCGGCTTTGTTTGGTCGTCGGTCTGAGGATGGTACGCTGAACTGAACTTCAACTTGGTCCTCATAGGTGATTGAAGGTTTTCCCAGAAATATGATAAGAACTGTATGTCCCAATCTGAAATAATAGACATTGGCACACCGTGTAGTTGAACTATCTCATCAAGGTATATCTGAGCCAGGCGATCAATGCTCCAATTAACTTTGATGGCAATAAAGTGTGCTGACTTGGTTAATCGGTCGATGATGACCCAAACAATGCCGTTTCCTCGTGTCTTCGACAAGCCAACAATAAATTCTATCTTTATATGGTCCCATTTTCACTCGAGGATAGCAATGTTCTGTATCTCTCCGTCCGGCCTCTGGTGCTCGGCCTTAACTTTCTGATAAGACAAGCATTGTGACACGAAGAGCGCCACATCTTTTTTTATGCCATGCCATTAGAAGATCGTACGGAGGTCCTAATACATCTTCTTACTTCCTTGAATTGATACATAGGACGTATAGTGAGCTTCCATGAGGATATCCTTTTCGAGTTCTGCATTGTTGGGCACGCATAGTCTTCCTCTTACCCGCAATCCACTGCAAAGTCGGTCGCCTTTTCTGCTAAAATATGCCCACTCGTCTTCAACAAGAATGGGTCATTTGTCTGAGCGGACTTGACATTTTCTATCAGGCTCGGTTTAAGGAATAACTGAGCTAGTGATCCCCCAATCGGTCTGCCTCGATATCGAATTCATAGCTCAATTCCCATACTCTGCAATTCCTTTTGTATCCTGCAGTTTACAGATAGAGATCCCACAAATACTTGGCTCAGCACGTCCACTACAACGTTCCCTTTGCCTAGAGTATAGTTGATCGATAAGTTGTAGTCTTTGATCAATTCTAGCCAACGTCGTTGTCATAGGTTTAGGTTCGATTGTGTGAAAAGATACTTGAGGCTCTGGTGGTTAGTTAAAATTTGGCATGCCACACCATAAAGGTAGTGTCACCACAACTTCAGTGTGAACACAATCACCACAAGTTCTAGATCGTGAGTCAGATAGTTGCGTTCATGCGGCTTCAGTTGTCTCAAAGCAAAAACTATCACTTTAGTTTATTGTATGAGCAAAGGTCCCAAGCCCTGGCTTGAGATATTGCTAAAGATTTAGAATCCCATATTCTCGTTCGACAATGCAAGTATAGGATCAGAGACGAGACTGCTTTAATTCCTAAAATAAAGCTTCACAGTCGACAGACCACTCAAATGTGACTCCTTTCTAAGTAAGGTGAGTTAAGGGTGAAGCAATTTTAGAAAAATCTTTCTTGAACCGTCTATAGTAGCCCGCTAACCTGAGAAAGTTTTAAATTTCACTGACAGAGGCAGGTTGCTTCCTCTCGACGATGGACTCAACTTTCTTCGGATCGACTGAGATGCCTCCCGCAAAAATGATATACCCGAGGAAAGATACACTGCTTAGCCAAAATTTGCACTTGCTTAGTTTTGTGTATAGCTTGTTGTCCCAAAGAATCTGAAGTACAGTCCACAAGTGCTCCTCATGTTCCTTCTTGTTCTTTAAATACACCAAGATATTATCAATAAATACTACTACAGACTTGTCAAGACACGATCGGAACACTCGATTCATCAAATCCATAAAGGTGGCAAGGGCATTGGTAAATCCAAACTGCATAACTAAGAATTCATAGTGGCCATAGCGAGTGCGGAAGGCTGACTTTGGCACGTTGTCTGGCTTGATCTTCAGTTGGTGGTAGCCCGAACGAAGATCGATTTTAAGGAATACCAATGCTCCTTGCAGTTAATCGAGGAGGTCATCTATTCTGGGAAGGGGGTACTTGTTTCGAATGATAGATTTATTCAACTCTCGATAGTCAATGCAGAGTCACATTGAACCATCTTTCTTCTTGACAAACAGTACTGGCATACCCCATGAAGATACACTCGGATGGAAATACCTACGATCGAGCAGTTCTTGTACTTGGACCTTCAGCTCCATCAGTTCGGCAGGGGCCATTCGATACAGAGCTTTGGAAATTGGCTAAGTATCTAAAAATATATCTATAGTGAACTCTATCTCTCGGTCGAACGACATATCGGACAGCTCTCAGAAAATATATCAGGATATTCTGCCACAACGGAAGTAGACTACATTTGCACAATCTTGCTGAGTGTCTCGAACGGACGCCAAGTACCTTTCACATCCAGAATGTATCATTCGTCGAGCAGACATTGTAGAAATTTCCATACAAACATTCGATACTTTCAATACAGGACTACATACATAGCAAATTTTGGTCTTGCTAGGTAGACGAAATACGACTTTTTTTCCTTATAATTAATAGTGGCCGAGCAAGCGCCGAGCCAACCCATCTCCAAAATGATATTGTAGTCCCTGATGTCTAGAACTATCGTATCGAGTGACAATTTTCTTCCTCTGATAAAAATACAACCGTCGCAACAAACTGAGTTAGCAGGCAAGTCCATGCCCGACGGGGTGTAGCGCCCCGTTCTCCCGGTGCGGAGAGCGCGGCTAAGAAACACAAGACGGTATCGTTCGATCGGGATAGATTGAATTAAGAACTCGTCCTCGTTATGGATTTGTTTCTTCGGAATCGATTCCCATATTCAGTGGACTGCGCCCCAAGGATCGGCTTAGCGGCAGAGTCAGGAGGGACCTCTCCGCTGCTATCTTTTATTGCCTCAATTTTTGATGTCGCTTGTTGCTTTCGTGCTTTGAGTTGGTTTTGGGATTTGCTTGTTTTCCTTGAACGGTTTCGATGGTTTTCATTATTTTCGTTCATTGACTTGCACTTCTATTCCGAGATTGGAAAGAGAGGAAGAAGTATTAATCGAGCTGTTCGTGTGCAGGTGAACGAGCAGTAGGTGGCTTGCGAGCGGAGTCGTGAAGCGCCTCTTTCCTTCTTCTTTCCAAAATCTAAGTGAGTGGCTACCAACCCGATTAGCTAGCCCCGCTTCCAAACTTCACTCCTTCGCCCCGATCAAACGATACCAAGTAATAATAAAAGAAACCAAGATAAAAGAGAATAGACTTGGTTAATATTGCTTGTCAATCAAACTGTGAACGGTTACTTACTTGCATGCTTGTTCGTTTGGGGCATTTATCATATGCATAAATACAAGTTAGAATGTTTGTTCTTCTTTAAATTATGCTATGAAATATACTGAATCAAGAGGCTATGCAACTGAATCATAATACTGCTTGTCCTGAACTGGCATTGCCTCAACTGCATGAACTGTTAGCTTAATGAAACAATACCGATTCGATCACGGACAACTTGTGCACAAGGTCACTGGTTCCTGCGGACGGTCGCTGGGGCACTGGCACCGATCCGATCCGGACGGAACTCACTGTAGTCTACTGCATCTGAACAGGATGGATTGCAGCCACTACTGAATCTTCGCTGCATTCCATCCTCGTTCAAGACTAAACGGTCCATTATGGCATCCTAGCCAGTGATCCACTGTATATTTAAACCTGTTGCATACTAACTTGTATCTTCGTGGCAGGGAAGGCATGGTAAGTATTGTGCAGGTAATTCAGACGGTCAGGTAAAATCTACCTAACGGTGGCACATTCATTTCAGTAAATTTCTATATGCTGCTTACTTGTAAATGAACTAAGGCAAGATAGAAACCCACAAAAATATGCATGCTTCACTAAACAATGTGTTAATTGGTATAGTTAGGCTAGCTCGCCTTCACCAGCATGTTTTGATATGCTGACCCTCGTTGAAACAGGTTCTCCGCACCAAGGCGAACCGAGCGAGGAGCCGAAGTCGTCAACCCGATCTAGTCCAAGCTGTTGGCGCATCTTCACCGCGCCCTCGAAGCCTTTTGAAGTCCGAAGCTGCAACTCTTCATACACAAATGCAGCTCCGTGGCAAAGCTATCCTCCAGCCTGGAGGTCTTTATCGTTTTGAGTTTATAAAGGGATGTAATGTACAGGACTGCTATCTTATTTTGAGTCACCTCTTTGTAAGCCGTTCGGCATATTAGCTGACTCGTCAAGAGTTTGTAATAGATGTTCATTATCAATAAAGAGAACTTTTCTATGTTTCAAATCTGTGTTTCAATTTATCTGCGTACTCTGAATATGTGCTTGCTATGCAAATCATTAAAGCCTTGTGCGGGCGCAACTCCAGGCCCGCACGGCGGTCACGATTCGGGGGACGCCTCAAGTGATTCTACGGAATTGGGTCATGACATAGTGGTATCAGAGCACAGATTCAAAGTTCCTTAGACTTTGTGCTGGAAAAGTTCCTTTAACGATCAAATTCCTGTACGAACTCTTGAACTCGCTAGGCCAAAATGAGATACGTTCATGCAATAAGTCCATAATACATTATGATTCTAATGTAATTTACCTTCTTTTGAAGGAATGGATCCAGCGTAATCTGCAGCGCAACCACCGATCGAAACACAAGAAAGCAGTTCGGGCAATTCGGGAAGCTCTCGAAGCCAAAGAGCCATGTCTCAAGTCGACCCGCTTGAGCGGATAATGCAAATGTTAGAATCGCAACGACAACGAGACGATGCTCGCCAAGCCAAGCTCGAGAGTAATCTAGAGACCCGATTCTCAGTCCAACAGAAGCAGGTCGATGCCCTGTAACAAATCGTTCAGACTTTGACTGCCAACCATTCCGCCGCAACAGCAGCGACTCCGGTGGAACAGCCCGTGCTTGAAGTGGAGATGCCTCAAATTCCAAGGCCGAAGGACGTGACTGCCTTCAACTTGGGCCATTTCAAGAAAGTCTGCAATACCCCATTCAACGGGACTGAGGACCTAGTGGTAGCTCTAGATTGGCTAGCCGAGCTCGAAGATCACTTCGCTCTGCTAGAGGTCCCCGAAGAGAAGCGCGTCGCCTGTGCACAACTATAGCTCCGCCTCAACGCACACGATTGGTGGGACGTGCATCGACGATCTCTCCAATTTGATCACGGAGAGGAGGCGATCTCGTGGACGACCTTTCGTGCCACGTTCGAAGAGGAGTTTATACCGCCTCCAGTACAACGTCAAATGGAAAATGACTTCGTGCAACTGAGGCAAGGCAGGATGACAGTTAAAGAGTACTCCGCCGAATTCAACCGACTCTCCAAATTCGCTAGGGCCTATTTACCTGATGCAGCGAGTCGAGCTAGAAGGTTTGAAGGTGGTCTACGCCCTGCCATCCATTCGCACGTAGTCAATAATCAGTACGGATCAATGCGTGAAGTCATGAATCACGTCCTATCCCTCGAACCGCAGTATCCTCACGTTTCCACTGGCGCTGTGCATACCTACAATCACAAACGCCAAGGTAGCGATAGAGGAAATACCGCTACAAAGCGCCCTAACCACGGCGGTCCACGGAGAGGTAACCCAGGGCAACCGTGTGCATATTGTAAGAAACCAGGGCACACAGTTGAAAAGTGCCGCAAGAAACTTGGGCAATGCCTCATTTGTGGTGATCCAGATCATACCGTTCCTGCCTGCCCACTGAGCCGCCTTAATAATCCCTAACGGTAGGTCCTATTCCTAAGTTTCGGGACGAAACTTCCAATTGGTTGGGTAGGATGTAGCGCCCCGTTCTCCCGGTGCGGAGAGCGCGGCTAAGAAACACAAGACGGTATCGTTCGATCGGGATAGATTAAATTAAGAACTCGTCCTCGTTATGGATTTGTTTCTTCGGAATTGATTCCCATATTCAGTGGACTGCGCCCCAAGGATCGGCTTAGCGGCAGAGTCAGGAGGGACCTCTCCGCTGCTATCTTTTATTGCCTCGGTTTTCGATGTCGCTTGTTGCTTTCGTGCTTTGAGTTGGTTTTGGGATTTGCTTGTTTTTCTTGAACGGTTTCGATGGTTTTCATTGTTTTCGTTCATTGACTTGCACTTCTATTCCGAGATTGGAAAGAGAGGAAGAAGTATTAATCGAGCTGTTCGTGTGCAGGTGAACGAGCAGTAGGTGGCTTGCGAGCGGAGTCGTGAAGCGCCTCTTTCCTTCTTCTTTCCAAAATCTAAGTGAGTGGCTACCAACCCGATTAGCTAGCCCCGCTTCCAAACTTCACTCCTTCGCCCCGATCAAACGATACCAAGTAATAATAAAAGAAACCAAGATAAAAGAGAATAGACTTGGTTAATACTGCTTGTCAATCAAACTATGAACGGTTACTTACTTGCATGCTTGTTCGTTTGGGGCATTTATCATATGCATAAATACAAGTTAGAATGTTTGTTCTTCTTTAAATTATGCTATGAAATATACTGAATCAAGAGGCTATGCAACTGAATCATAATACTGCTTGTCCTGAACTGGCATTGCCTCAACTGCATGAACTGTTAGCTTAATGAAACAATACCGATTCGATCATGGACAACTTGTGCACAAGGTCACTGGTTCCTGTGGACGGTCGCTGGGGCACTGGCACCGATCCGATCCGGACGGAACTCACTGTAGTCTACTGCATCTGAACGGGATGGATTGCAGCCACTACTGAATCTTTGCTGCATTCCATCCTCGTTTAAGACTAAACGGTCCATTATGGCATCCTAGCCAGTGATCCACTGTATATTTAAACCTGTTGCATACTAACTTGTGTCTTCGTGGCAGGGAAGGCATGGTAAGTATTGTGCAGGTAATTCAGACGGTCAGGTAAAATCCACCTAACGGTGGCACGTTCATTTCAGTAAATTTCTATATGCTGCTTACTTGTAAATAAACTAAGGCAAGATAGAAACCCACAAAAATATGCATGCTTCACTAAACAATGTGTTGATTGGTATAGTTAGGCTAGCTCGCCTTCACCAGCATGTTTCGATATGCTGACCCTCGTTGAAACAGGTTCTCCGCACCAAGGCGAACCGAGCAAGGAGCCGAAGTCGTCTACCAGATCCAGTCCAAGCTGTTGGCGCATCTTCACCGCGCCCTCGAAGCCTTTTGAAGTCCGAAGCTGCAACTCTTCATACACAAATGCAGCTCCGTGGCAAAGCTATCCTCCAGCCTGGAGGTCTTTATCATTTTGAGTTTATAAAGGGATGTAATGTACAGGACTGCTATCTCATTTTGAGTCACCTCTTTGTAAGCCGTTCGGCATATTAGCTGACTCGTCAAGAGTTTGTAATAGATGTTCATTATCAATAAAGAGAACTTTTCTATGTTTTAAATCTGTGTTTTAATTTATCTGCGTACTCTGAATATGTGCTTGCTATGCAAATCATTAAAGCCTTGTGCGGGCGCAACTCCAGGCCCGCACGGCGGTCACGATTCGGGGGACGCCTCAAGTGATTCTACGGAATTGGGTCATGACACGGGGTACTAACGCTAAGCTTTAGGATGAACGATGTCTGAGGGAATTCATGTTCCTTGGCGAAGTTCGCCGATACAAAACTATTTGTGGCACCATAATTAAATAGTACTCGTGCAGGAACATTATTGAAAAGCAATATAGCTGTCACTACGGTGTCCGAGACGAACGCCTTGTCCCATGTTAGTGCAAATGCCATGCACATGCGTCAACTATGGTCGGCAAGGCTATTTCTAATAGCAGTGTCCTAAAGCTCCTGCCGCCAATGTTATATCCGATATTCCTGATGATGGAGGGCATTCTGTATGAATGCAGAGAAAAATGTAGTTTATTGATTTCCAAACTCAGCGTCATGGTGAAGCTTTGACTTCTATGTCCATAACCGGGTACTCAGCGGTATGCGTGGTAAAGTCAAAGTAATGGATAATTGACTCTGGTGCATCTGCCCATATTATCACGTCCTGATTCTATAGAATTGCTATTCGTCCACTGGACTTGATGCCATACGAGTGTAAGGGGTTCGCACAAGGCCTAGCATAATGATATATATATATATATATATATATATATATATATATATATATATATATATATATATATATAATATGTATATGTATAGATATAAATACAATAATAAAATACGGAAGCTAAATAATACATTGAAACAAAAAAAGTTTGCTTTATTGATAATGTACATCTTTTACAAACTCTTGACTCAAAAGTAAAGGGGTACCGCACGGGCTTACAAGATGGACGCAAAATGAGATAGTCGTTCCATATATTATATCCCTTACTAAAACTTTAAAAGATAATAGACACCTTTGGGCGAAGCTATCGTCTTGCCTCGGAGCTGCATAAGATGTGTACACAAGCTCCGGATGATTAGTAGAAGTTTCAAAATAGACGAATGGAGTACGTTGAGTAATGGACTGGTTGGGGGAAGAAGCTTCAGTTCCTCGCCGCGTTGCCTTGGCTCGGGAAACCTGCTGCAACGAGGGTCAATACTTTGAAAAGTACCGGTGAGGGTGAGCTAATCCAACTAACCAAATTGACATAGTATTCATGTGAAGCATAAAAAAATATTATTGTGGTCTATTTGTCTTGTCTTAGTTCAAGTTACAACATGCATTAGGATTGAAATGACAGAAATAAATATGCCACCATTCGGTGACTTTAACTGTCCGTCTGAACCACCGGTACATAACTTATCATGACCTTTCCTGTCACAAAGATATAGTTAGCTTGCACAATTTAAATATACATATGGGATCACTGGCTTTGCGAGCCATTTTGGACTGTAGACTGAGTAGACGACGATGGTGGTAGCGCCGGTAGCGAGCCCCGCTACGAGCCACCCTGTCTTACCCGTACGAGATGTTAGCGCAACTACCTTAATGTTTCGCCTAAGTCTAAGCAATTTTGATGCCATGGTGACTATTCGCAGGAACTTTATACCTTGTGCACAAGTTGCCCATGACCATAAGATATCTCTATACTAAGTTATCATACCAAGCATTTTAAGATATCAGGATTGAACATAGATACTTGAGCACAGTGGGATGACATAGTCTACCTGCTCAAGCGATCATATTATAATTTATGTACTACACATTGGATAGTTATAGATGAATAAGTTTTAACTACAACTGAAATTATAAAATAGATATATGCTGACAATCACGCAACAATAAGATCATACGATGAAGTGGTGTGACAAACATAAGTGTTCCAAGTTTACTTCTTATTATCTTGACTCAGTTATTATTACTATGGTATCGTTAATCAGAACGCACAAACAAGATAGATTATTAAAAGTGAAGACTTGGAAGAAGGGAGCTAATCGAAGGTAAGGCCACTCACAAGTTGGTGAATTGGAGAAGAAAAATGGAAGATCTTCAAGACTCCACTCGCGTATCGCCTACACGCACCAACATATGATCAATATCTCCTCCTCGATCTCCCAAAGTTTGATACGAAATACGAAGTTCAAAGAATGAAGACAATAAAATCCATCAAAATCATTCAAGAAAATATAAGTCACAAAACTAACAAGAAAGTAACAAAGTGACATCAAAAATGGGCAAAGAAACCAGTGCAACAGAAATGCCCCTCGTGTCTGCCATCGAGTCCTTCCTTGAGGCATAATCTGCTGAATATAGGACTTAACTCCACAGAAACTAATCCGTAACGAAGAAAGAATCTTGATTCAATCTGTCCCGATCGAACAATACCAAGTATTTCTTAGTCGCGCTCCTCGAACAGGAGGAACGGGGCACTACATCTTAACCAACTAATAAAAAGTTTTGTCCTTAAAACTTAGGAATATAACCTACCATTAAGAAAACAATAAAGAAAACTTTTCCTTCATGTCTAATTTGAGTTTCCAGGTCGACTCCTCGACCGCATGGTTCTGCCAGAGTACGCGCACGAGCATGATTGGACGATTTTGGAGCTGCTTATTCTTTCGATCGATGATCTGCACAGGTTTTTGTACATATGACAAGTCTGCTTGCAAACCCAACTGACCAAAATCTATCACGTAACTCAGATCATGCATGTGCTTTTACAGTTCTGACATGTGAAAGACATCATGTACGCCTAATAGGCTTGGTGGTAGGGAAATTTGATATGCAACTAGGGCGACTCGCCTGGGATTCTCGAACGGACCAATAAATCATGGACTTAGCTTCCCCTTTACTCCAAATCTTGTAACTCCTCGTATCGGCATGACCTTGAGAAACACATAATCACCTTCGGCAAATTTAAGAGGTCATCGGTGGGCGTCCGTATAACTCTTTTGTTTGCTTTTTACTACCTTTGATCGCTCTCGGATTAGTCAAACCTTCTGAATGGTCTGCTCTACTAACTTAGGGCCTATGATTTGTCGCTCACCAACTTTATCTCAATATATAGGCGATATACACTTTTGCCCATACAAAGCCTCATACGGAGCCATCTGAATGTTGGACTGATAATTATTGTTGTATAGAAATTTTGCCAATGGTAGATTGACGTCCCAACTTGACTTCGAGTCGATCGAACAGAGGCATATCATGTCTTCAAGGATCTGGTTTACCTACTTCGTTTGCTTATCGATCTGAGGATGGTATGCTGAACTAAAATTCAATTTGGTCCCCATAGCTGACTGAAGGCTTTTCCAGAAACGTGATAAGAACCGTCCGTCCCAATATGAAACCAGGGACACTGGCACACCGTATAGTCGAACTATCTCATCAAGGTATATCTGAGCCAGGCGATCGATTTTCCAAGTAACCTTGATGGCAATAAAGTATGCTGACTTAGTTAATTGGTTGATAATGACCCAGACAACATCGTTTCCTCATTGTGTCTTCGGCAAGCTAACAATAAAGTCCATCATGATATGGTTCCATTTCCACTCCAGGATAGCAAGGTTCTGCATCTCTCCGTCCGGCCTCTGGTGCTCGGCCATTACTCTCTGACAAGACAAGCATTGTGACAAGAAGAGTGCTACATCTTTCTTTATGCCGTGCCACCAGAAGATCGTGCGGAGGTTCAGATACATCTTCAGACTTCCAAGATATGATACATAGGACGCATAGTGAGCTTCTGTGAGGATCTCCTTTCTGAGTTCTGCATTATTGAGCACGCATAGTCTTTCTCTTACCCGCAAAGTTCCATGTTCGTCTACTGCAAAGTCGGTCGCCTTTCCTGTTGAAATTTACTCACTCATCTTCAATAATAATGGGTCGTTCATCTGAGCGGATTTGACCTTTTCTATCAGGCTCGGTTCAAGGAGTAACTGAGCTAGTGATCCCCCAATCGGTCTGTCTCGATATCGAATTCGTAGCTCAATGCCCAAACTTTGCAATTCCTTTTATAGCCTGCGGTTGACGGACAATGATCCCTCAAATACTCGACTCAGTGCGTCCGCTATAATGTTCCCTTTGACTGGAGTATAGTTGATCGATAAGTCATAGTCTTTGATCAGTTCTAGCCAACGATGTTGCCATAGGTTTAGGTCCGACTGTGTAAAAATATACTTGAGGCTCTGGTGGTTAGTAAAAATTTGGCAAGCCATACCATAAAGGTAGTGTCGCCTTAACTTTAGTGCGAACACAATCGCCACAAGTTCTAGATCATGAGTCGAATAGTTGCAGTAATGTGGCTTCAGTTATCTCAAAGCAAAAGCTATCACTTTATTTTGCTGCATTTGCACAACTCCCAAGTCATGGCCTGAGACATCGCTAAAGATTTGGAATACCATATACTCGTCCGGCAGTGCAAGTATCAGAGCAGAGACGAGATGCTGCTTTAATTCCTGAATTAAAGCTTCACAGTTGGCATACCACTCAAATGCGACTTCTTTATGAGCGAGGCGAGTTAAGGGTGAAGCAATTTTAGAAAATCCTTTCATGAACCGTCTGTAGTAGCCCGCTAACCCAAGAAATTTTTGAATTTTACAGACTGAGGCAAGTTGCTTCCACTCGACGATGGCTTCAACTTTATTCCGATCAACTTAGATATCTTTCGCAGAAATGATATGCCTGAAAATAGATACACTGCTTAGCCAAAATTTGTACTTTCCTATTTTTGCGTATAGCTTGTTGTCCCAAAAAATCTAAAGCATGGTCCGCAAGTGCTCCTCATGTTCCTCCTTATTCTTTGAATACACCAAGATATCATGAATAAATACTACTACAAACTTGCTAAGGCATGACCGAAATACTTGATTCATCAAATCCATGAAGGTGGCATGGGCATTGGTAAATCCAAATGGCATAACTAAGAATTCATAGTGGCCATAGCGAGTACGAAAGGTTGACTTTGGCACATCGTCTGGCTTGATCTTCAGTTGGTGGTAGCCCGAACAAAGAACAATTTTAGAGAATACTATTGCTCCTTGTAGTTGATTGAAGAGGTCATCGATTCAGGGAAGGGGGTACTTGTTTCGAACGGTGGATTTATTCAACTCTCTATAGTCAATGCAGAGTCATATCGAACCATCTTTCTTTTTCACAAACAGTACTGGCGTACCCCACGGAGATACACTCGGACATATGTACCTACGATCGAGCAGTTCTTGTACTTGGACCTTTAGCTCCTTCAGTTTGGCATGGGCCATTCGATACAGAGCTTTGGAAATTGGCTGAGTATTTGGAAATATATTATAGTGAACTCTATCTCTCGGTCGGACGACATAATGGACACCTCTTCTGGAAACACATCAGAAAATTTTTCCATAACGGAAGTAGACTCTATGTTTGCATAATCTTGCTGAGTGTCTCGAATGGACGCCAAGTACCCTTCACAGCTAGAATATATGATCTACCGAGCAGACATTACAGAAATTGCCATGCAGGCATTCGACACTTTTGACATAGGACCACGCATAGAAAAATTTGGTCTCGCCAGGTAGACAAAACACGATTTTCTTTTTCGTGCAATCAATAGTGTCCGACCAAGCGCCAAGCTAATCCATCTCCAGAATGATATCATAGTCCCTGATGTCTAGAACTATCGCATCGAGTGACAATTTTCTTTCTCCGATGCAAATATAGCCATCCCGACAAACTAAGTTAGCAGTCAAGTCTTTTATTCGAGGGCTCTTATTGTTGTGCAGGCCAATTTGCTTGGGGCGATTAAGCTGGATTATGCTACTATGGATGATGCAAATTGGGACATTCCTGACAGTCTTTTATTCTATGGATTCGTTGACTATATATCAGGCATGCCACGGTCCTTCGACGACAGCCATTATAAGTGTGCCCTGGGTTATTGTAGTAGGTACAGTGTAGTCCTGGACCATATTGTCACGACCCGCATCCGGTATAAGGGTACAAGTCGGAAACAACGCCCAGCCTATACCGCAGAATAGGCGGTAGAACGCTGTCTGGGTAATCTATCTATTAATATAATGAACCACCAATAATAATAATATACTCAATCACAGATCTAAGATAGAAATCATGAATCAGATAAAGAATAGAATAGTCATAGTACAACTAATGAGTCTAAAATAATACATCAATGAGTCTGAAGAAGTAACAAAATATGCTGAAGACAAATCCAGTACAAAGAATACTACGAAGCTACAACTCCTGGGTCAACTATCTCAGTTGGGATAAGTTCCTCCTGAGCCAGGGTCTCAGAATCTAAACCCACAACATCCTGGGGTCCATAATAGGTAGGGTACCACTCCTCAGTGTCATCTGGAAAAATATATCCAGTCAGGAAAGGAGCCGAGTATATCTCTAACAGCAGTTCTAATCAATGATAAAAACTATGTAGCAGTAAATAGATGTGAATATACAAGATGCACAATAGATATGAGAGATACATATAATAAGAAAATACTGGAATAAATATAATAAGGAACAATATTCCAATGAACAAGAATACTAATGACTAAGTGTGTGAGTACTAGCTTAACATGTGATTAGCTTGGGCAAGATGCAATGCGGCCTGGCTAATCATACGTGCAGTATATGATCAACACTATTCAGTAATCAGTACTTGATACAATAGGGATATTGATCACATATCTATACTAATACTCCCCACCCCCGGCTGGTATAGTAGATCCTACCACAGTATGCTATGGCACGAGATTCCCCAAGAAGATAGCTAGTCTTCCCGAGAATCAGTGTCTGTACATGTACAAGATAACCAATAAAACAATACTTGTACCATATACACCATATACCAAGGAATAACATCTAATGACAAGATCTAGATATACCAATCCGTGTAACCATAGTGTCAAAAGAACAATGATATCTACACTAGATATAATGAACATAGAGGATATCATAAATGAAAAACTATCAGAGAATGTACTCGCCTGAAGTCCAATAAATAGCCTCACAAATGTCTGACTCGGTGCCTCGAAGACCTAGATATGGAATATAACATCAATACAAGGTTCCGAAAAGAGAATAAGTTAAACTAGTCAAGTTCTAGGCCAAAACGTCAATTCTAAGTCAAAAGTCAACTATGGTCAACTCTAAGTCAACTATGGTCAACTATGGTCAACTATGGTCAAACCAAGGTCAACTATCTATTTCTAGGTTGCACAAATCTAACACAAAAATCTTGGATCAAGATACTAAAGTCTAAGCCAAGAAACCCACATCTTAAATATTAGGATACCGTATCTCCAGATACGTAATTCCCAAGGTAACATCAATCATAATGTCAAACAATTAATTATAATAATATAGAAGCACAATTTACACATCAAATAGGTACCGTGGTTTTGAACCAACTTGGTATCTTAATAATAATCACAATCTTGATACCCAAATCCCGTATCTTGAGTATCCCCACTTACCTTGGTCTCCTCAAGGTAATACCCAATACCGTGGTATAATAATTATCCTTATATATATATAATATACATATATACTAATATTATACATATAAAGAATATAGCAATAATAATATATTATCTAAATATTAATATATATATATATACATATAAGTATTAAACACACATATATATAAATCTGCCAATCCGTCGCTGAAAACTGTGTTGAAAAACACTGATACACTTATACGCTGCCTTTAGTGACAGTTCTGGCTATCACTGAAGCTGCCGTCGCTGCTGCTGCTGGATTTCCTTGCACTGCTGCTGCTGCTGCTTTGGTGACGGTTTGCAACCGTCATCGCTCCCACTGTCGCCGCTGCTGCTTCTTTCCCGCCGCCGCTGCTGCTATTAATGACTGCGGCTGCTGTCATTAATACCGCCACGGCTACAGCGACTGCTGCTGATTAATTTCTGCTGTGTATTAATGACAGCAACTGTCATTAACTATCGTCGCTAAAAAATAGTATATATAACATATATATATATCATATATATAAAACCAAATATATATATCCATATATATATAACCCAATAATATATATATCTATACATATAAATACCAAATAACTAGATCCTTGCTACTTTTTGTAGATCCTTGCTTGCTTCCTCCTTCTAGATCCTTGCTTCTCAAGTCTCTAATGGTGATTTGGGAAGGAATTGGAATGAATTTGGTAGGGAAATAAAATGGGAAGAAAGGAAATTTGGTAGTGGGAAATTCTAGATCTAGATTTGGAATGAAAAGAGGAGAGAGAAATTTCTACCTCTATTTAAATAGGCCGGCCCCTATTTCCCCTCCCTTAAGTTATCATGTAATATCCAATATACCCCTTGGGGCCTCTCATGAAAAAATAATTAAGGAAGGAAGCTTCTAGTCTAATGATTTAATTAATTTAATTTATCTCCTTAACAATGGGCTTTCTAAATGGGCTAAGTTTAACTAATTAATTCATGTTGGTCCTTGGGTCCAAACTAAACTAGTTACGTCCACTAAGATATGTCCAAAATAATTAATTAACATCTAACAATAATTAAATAATACAACAAATAATTATTTATCAAGCACAATAATTAACTAAATAGGAAATTACTAAAATACCATTTCTTAAAAAATGTGGTAGTGACAAGTCTACCCTCCTTAAAATAATTTCGTCCTCGAAATTCAAAGACAAAAACTACCTCCAAAAAATAACAGAACAGAACTAAAGAATCATTACTAACTATGAAAGAATCATAACAATAAACAGAACATAACTAGGAAATAACATACCTCATGGCACAAACAAATATGGATAACGCTCTCGCATTTTATCCTCTCTCTCCCAGGTAGACTCCCCTAGAGAGTGGTATCTCCATGCAACGCGCACCAAAGGAATAGTTTGGTTCCTCAGCACCTTCTCTCTCCGATCCAGAATCTCAACTGGCTGCTCTGGATATCTAAGAGTAGGGCCCACCTCTATCTCCGAGTGATCCAATACGTGACTATGATCTGCCATGTACCATCTCAACTGTGATACGTGAAACACATTATACAGTCCCTCCAATACAGGTGGCAATTCTAGTCTATAAGCAACTGCACTGACCCTCTCTAGAATAGTGAAAGGTCCGATGAATCGCGGACTAAGCTTTCCGCCTCCACCAAAGCGAATCATGCCTCGTATCGGAGAAATCCTCAGAAACACCAAACCACCCACCTAGA
Source organism: Iris macrosiphon (assembly GCA_036927795.1). Classification (NCBI taxonomy): domain Eukaryota; kingdom Viridiplantae; phylum Streptophyta; class Magnoliopsida; order Asparagales; family Iridaceae; genus Iris; species Iris macrosiphon. Next base: position 98,575,981 of record JAYESA010000010.1, on the reverse strand, counting down.
ATAAAATACCACCTTAAGAACTTAATCTATAACAAACAACCAAGAATAAACACAAAACAAAAATCTAAACTATACCTCGAACTCCAAAGGTCTCCGATGGCTATCGGCCCAATACCGCTGTCTGTCCTACGTCACTCGAAGTCTATCTCTGATCAACTGAACCTTCTCTGCTGCATCCACAACCATCTCTGGCCCAAGCAAAACTCTCTCTCCAATATCGTCCCAAGACAAAGGAGTACGATACCTCCGACCGTACAGAGCTTCAAAAGGTAACATCTCTATACTGGCCTGGTAACTGTTGTTGTAAGCAAACTCTACCAAATGGAGATGGTCCTTCCAAGAACCCTCAAAATCTAGTACACAAGTGTGCAACATATCCTCGAGAGTCTGAATAGTCCTCTCTGACTGGCCATCTGTCTGGGAATGATATGTAGTACTGAATTTGAGCTGAGTGCCCAAACTCTCCTGCAAACTCCTCCAGAAATAAGAAGTGAAACGACTATCCCGATCTGAGACTATGCTGACGGAAACTCCATGTATCCTAATAATCTGCCTTACAAACATCTCTGCCAGCTTCTCCGTAGACAAACCCACTTTGAAAGACAAAAAGTGGGCCGACTTGGTCAACCTATCAACAATGACCCAAATCGCGTCTTTCCCTCCTGGATATCGTGGAAGTCCGGACACAAAATCCATAGTAATGTGTTCCCACTTCCACTCTGGAATGGGTAATGGCTGAAGTAAACCTCCTGGCCTCTGCCTCTCGGCTTTCACCTGTTGGCATACTAAGCATCTGGATACAACTGTGCTACTTCCATCTTCATGCCATACCACCACACACTCTCTCGCATATCTCGATACATCTTGTTAGCACCTGGATGCATAAAATACTAAGAGCGATGCGCTTCCTGCAATACCTCCTCATGCAGCTCCCCACTAGGCACACACAACCTAACTCCATGCCTCAAAGATCCATCCTCAGCAATAGTAAAATCATCCTCCAATCCTGCTCTCACCTGAGCTCTGATACTCCTCAGAGATACATCTTCATACTGTGCTATCTTGATTCTGTCCATCAAATCTGAGTGTATCTGTAATCCCCACATCTATATAGCACCACCAGGAACAATAACCTTAATGCCCAAACTCTCTAAGTCCTCCAACAAATATCGATCCTGCGTCAAGAATATAGCTACCGGATACCTGCTCAAAGCATCGGCAACTATATTGGCTTTCCCAGGATGATATTGCAAAGAGAGATCAAAATCTTTCATCAGTTCCAACCACCGACGCTGCCTCATGTTCAACTCCTTCTGCATGAAAACGTACTTCAAGCTTTTGTGGTCTGTGAAGATCTTCACACGCTCTTCGTACAAATAAAGTTTCCATAACTTCAGAGCGAAGATAACTGCTGCCAACTCTAAATCATGGATAGGATAGTTTTTTTCATGAGGACGCAATTGCTTGGATGCATAGGCAATCACTTTCCCATGCTGCTGAAGAACACAACCCAAACCCTTTCCCGATGCATCACTATAAATAGTGAAACCTCCGGACCCTGATGGCAATGTCAAAATAGGAGCAGACGTCAACCTCTTCTTCAACTCCTTAAAAGCAACCTGGCAATCCTCTATCCAAATAAACTCCGTATCTTTCCTTGTGAGACTGGTCATCGGCTCGACAATCCTCGAAAAATCTTGCACAAACTTCCTGTAGTAGCCTGCCAATCCCAAGAAAGTCCTGATCTCTGCTACTGAACTCGGGGTCTTCCATGATTCCACTGCTGCAATCTTCTTCGGATCCACTGAAATACCATCACCAGTCACAACATGCCCCAAGAACTCCACCTTGTCCAGGAAAAACTCATACTTGGACAACTTTCCATACAGCTTCTCCTTCCTCAGCACATCTAACACAATCCTTAAATGCTCCTCATGCTCCTTCGGTTTCCTCGAGTATATGAGTATGTCGTCGATGAGCACCACTACAAACTTGTCAAGGTACTGGTGGAACACCTTGTTCATCAAGTTTATGAATACCGCCAGTGCATTAGTTAAACCAAACGGCATCACCATAAACTCATACTGACCATACCGAGTTCTAAAAGTAGTCTTCGGTATGTCCTCTGGCTTCACCTTCACTTGATGGTAGCCTGATCTCAATTCTATCTTAGAAAACACCTTCGCACTACTCAACTGATCAAACAGATCATCAATCCGTGGCAAAGGATACTTATTCTTGATAGTGAGATTATTTAAAGCCCTGTAATTAATGTACATGTGCACCAATCCATCCTTCTTCGGTAAAACAATACCGGGGCTCTCTATGGTGAAGAACTCGATCTGATAAACCTCTTATCCTGCAATTCGTCCACCTTCTTCTTCCGCTCAACCAGCTCGCTGTTGTTTACTCTATAGACATGCTACAAAATTGGTTTTGTACCTGGCACCAAGTCTATAGAAAATTCAACATCTCGATCTGGAGACAATTCTAGAAATTTTTCAGGAAACACATCCAAGAACTCTGCTATCAACGGATGTGGCAACTCCTTGTCTTCCACCATAGATCTACAAATAATGCATTTTCCCTGCTCTACAGCTCCTCTAGCAAACTCAAACTCTGGCTCTCCTGGCGGACCAAGTAAAACTCTACCTCCTCTACAATCTATGCTAGCACGGTGCCTACTCAACCAATCCATCCCGAGTACAATGTCGTAGCTCAAAAGTGGCATTACAAGTAGACATGCACTCAACTCCCGGCCTTCCAAAGTAACTCTCTAATTCTTGCAAATATCATTAACCAGGATAATGCCTCCCCCGATCATGATCTTGCAAGTCCTAAGCAAAGACTCAGCTACCAAACAATGCTTCAGAGCAAAAGAAATAGATAGAAAACTATGGGAAGCACCACTATCAAACAAAGATAAAGCTGGAATGGAATCAATTTGGCACAAGATATAAGATATTCAAGGAAAGGACAGATTAAGAGATCAAGTATTAATATCAAAGGAGAATAGTTGAATCAAAAGAATTTTTCTAGATGTGATTGAGTATCTCTGCCTATATCCTATATCCTATTGAAGGCTCGCAGTAGTACAACTAAATTATCGCACTACTATGACATCACATACTTTGTGAAGCTTGACCTGCATGGGCCACCACTAAAAACATGTCACGACCCGCACCCGGTGTAAGGGTACAAGTCGGAAACAACGTCCAGCCTACGCCGCAGAATCGGCAGTAGAACGCTATCTGGGTAATCTATCTAACAATATAATGAACCACCAATAATGATAATATACTCAATCACAGATCTAAGATAGAAAGCATGAATCAGATAAAGAATAGAATAGTCACAATATAACTTATGAGTCTAAAATAATACATCAATGAGTCTGAAGAAGTAATAAAATACGCTGGAGACAAATCCAGTACAAAGAATACTACGAAGCTACAACTCCTAGGTCAACTGTCTCAGTTGGGATAAGTCCCTCCTGAGCCAGGGTCTCAGAATCTAAACCCACAACATCCTGGGGTCCATAGTAGGTAGGGTACTACTCCTCAGTGTCATCTGGAAAAATATATCCAGTCAAGAAAGGAGCAGAGTACATCTCTAACAACAGTTCTAATCAATAATAAAAACTATGTAGCAGTAAATAGATGTGAATATACAAGATGCACAATAGATACGAGAGATACATACAATAAGGAAATACTGGAATAAATACAATAAGGAACAATATGCCAATGAATAAGAATACTAATGACTAAGTGTGTGAGTACTAGCTTAACATGTGATCGGCTTGGGCAAGATGCAATACGGCTTGGCTAATCATACGTGCGGTGTATGATCAATACTATTCAGTAATCAGTACTTGATACAATAGGGATATTGATCACATATCTATACTAATACTCCCCACCCCCGACTGGTATAGTAGATCCAACCACGGTATGCTATGGCACAAGATTCCCCAAGAAGATAGCTAGTCTTCCCGAGAATCAGTGTCTGTACATGTACAAGATAACCAATAAAACAATACTTGCACCATATACACCATATACCAAGGAATAACATCTCATGACGAGATTTGAATATACCAATCCGTGTAACCATAGTGTCAAAAGAACATGGATATCTACACTAGATACAATGAACATAAAGGATATCATAAATAAGAAACTATCAGAGAATGTACTCGCCTGAAGTACAATGAATAGTCTCACAAATGTCTGACTCGGTGCCTCAAAGACCTAGATATGGAATACAATATCAATACAAGGTTCCGAAGAGAGAATAAGTTAAACTAGTCAAGTTCTAGGCCAAAAAATCAATTCTAAGTCAAAAGTCAACTATGGTCAACTCTAAGTCAACTATGGTCAACTATGGTCAACTTTGGTCAAACCAAGGTCAACTATCTATTTTTAGGTTGCACAAATCTAACACAAAAATCTTGGATCAAGATACTAAAGTCTAAGCCAAGAAACCCACATCTTAAATATTAGGATACCGTATCTCCGGATACGTAATTCCCAAGGTAACATAAATCATAATGTCAAACAATTAGTTATAATAATATAAAAGCATAATTTACACATCAAATATGTATTGTGGTTTTGAACCAACTTGGTATCTCAATAATAATCATAATCATGATACCCAAACCCCGTATCTTGAGTATCCCCACTTACCTTGGTCTCCTCAAGGTAATACCCAATACCTTGGTATAATAATTACCCTTATATATATATATATATATATATATATATATATATAATATATATATATATATATATACTAATATTATACATATAAGGAATATAGCAATAATAATATATTATCTCAATATTAATACATATATATATATATATATAAATCTGCCAATCCGTCGCTGAAAACTGTGTTGAAAAACACTGATACACTGATACGCTGCCTTACTGACAGTTCTGGCTGTCACTGAAACTGTCGTCGCTGCTGCTGCTGGATTTTCTTACACTGCTGCTGCTGCTTTGGTGACGGTTTCCAACCGTCACCGCTCCCACTGTCGCCGCTGCTGCTATTAATGACAGCGACTGCTGTCATTAATACCGCCACTGCTACAGCGGTTGCTGTTGATTAATTCCTGCTGTGTATTAATGACTGCAACTATCATTAACTATCGTCGCTAAAAAATACTATATATAACATATATATATATATATCATATATATAAAACCAAATATATATATATCCATATATATATAACCCAATAATATATATATCTATACATATAAATACCAAATAACTATAAATACCCCCTCTATAATAATATACATATTAGGACATGCCTTATGCACACACAAACATAAATCCATATAATTATACATCTATACATATATATAATTAATCCTATAACAAATATAAATAATATAATTACCCAATTAAACATACATATATATATATATATTAACAACATGTATATATATATCCATACAATATATTATAACATATATATTAATGCATGTAGAAGAAAGCTACATATATATATTCTCTTAGTACATATATAGTACATAGATCTATAATACAATAAACACTATAATAAATATACTATAATACATATATAATATATATATATATATATATATATATATATATATATATATATATATATATATATATATATATATATATATATATACACAATTATAACTCAAGAATTAAGAGCACAATAATTAGATCTACACATAAATATACAACACATGGAAAGTATCACACCGTATCCCACTAGATCTATGATACGCATGTGACACGAGTCCACCACACATCCAATTATACCCCAAGGAACACAAACAAATCACATATATTATTTATGAACAATAAGAAGTGTCAAATATAGATCTACGTATTCGTGTCAAAATATGACATGTACAAAGTCCCGTGTCGGAGGAAAAACCCCCAAAATAAAACGTATCACCAAATTGTTGGGATACGACCTATACGTACCCAATTTTGGATACGACACTAGCCCCAAAAATATAAACACATGCCAAATTGATCTATAGGATCAATTGACACACACAACAAATATCAATCTCGGAATTCCCCCAAAATTGACACAAAAAGTACCATAACTTTCTCAATAGGCCTCCTATGAACACAAAACCAAATCCTATGGGTAGTCTATGCATATGGGTTAATTTTTTATGGTTAAATCTCAGATTTATAAGCTATTTTAAGGAAAAAAACTGAATTATATCTATTGGAAGATGGATTCCCAATGAAACCTCCAATTGAGATAAAATTGCCTCCAATTTGTAGATCCTTGCTCCTTTATGTAGATCCTTGCTTCCTCCTTCTAGATTCTTACTTCTCAAGTCTCTAATGATGATTTGGGAAGGAATTTGTATGAATTTTTATAAATTTGGTAGTGGAAAATTGTATATCTAGATTTGGAATAAAAAGAGGAGAGAGAAATTTCTCCCTCTATTTAAATAGGCCGGCCCCTATTTCCCCTCCCTCAAGTTATCATACAATGTCCAATATACCCCTTGGGGCCTCTCATGAAGAAATAATTAAGGAAGGAAGCTTCTAGTCTAATAATTTAATTAATTTAATCCATCTCCTTAAAAATGGACTTTCTAAATGGGCTAAGTTTAACTAATTAATTCATGTTGGTCCATGGATCCAAACTAAAATAGTTAGGTCCACTAACACAAGTCCAAAATAATTAATTAACATATAACAATAATTAAATAATACAACAAATAATTATTTATCAAGCAAAATAATTAACTAAATAGGAAATTACTAAAATACCCTTTCTTAGAAAATGTGGTAGTGACACATTCCACAGATTGTGGCCCTGAGACCCGCTATTGTTTGGACGCTTTTGAGCATTGTGTCCTCCCGTATTATTAGGGCATTTGTGATAAGAATGTTGCACACTGCCGACAGTAGTTGAAGGATATTACGGCTCTAGGACGAGGGATTGATTAAGGACTTCCTGCATCATCTCGTACTGCGGAATAACTACGTACGCATGAATGAAAAGTCGCAGGCCGCCTTCGAATTATCTTGCTCGACTCGCCGCGTTGGGTAGGTAAGAGCTGGCAAACTTGGCGAGCTGGTTGAATTCTGCGACATACTATTTTACTGACATGCTTCCTTGTTGCAAGGGCAGAACTCATTCTTCTTTTGTCTATAAACGGGTGGAGGTATAAACTCCTCCTCGAATGCGCTATGGAAGTTAGCCCATGCTATCGTCTATTCTTCACCGTCTCCAGGAAGAGATCTTTGATGCACGTCCCACCAATCATGTGTGTTCATTTGGAGTTAGAGTTGGCACAAGCAACTCTTTTGCCTTCGGGACTTCAAGGAGCTTAAAGTGATCTTCAATTTCAGCTAGCCAATTTAGAGCCATGACGAGGTCCTCGGTCCCAGAAAAAGGCATATTGCAGACCTTCTTGAAGTCGACAGAGTCGAAGGTAGTCACATCCCTCTTCTTTAGGGTTTGAGGTGTCTCAACTTCATTTATTGGTTTCTCCAGATGTGTCTTTGTCATTACAGAATAGTTGCAGGCAATGGTCTAAAAAATCTGTTATAGGGCATCCACCTGCTTCTGTTGGACCATGAACCAGGCTTCTAGATTCTTCTCGAATTTGTCCTGTCAGGCTTTATCTCTTTGTTGTTGTGCCTCAAACATGCGCATAATCTGCTCAATAGGGTCGACATGGGACCCCAGTCGTTGGCTCTCGAAGCTTCCCCAAGTGCAGGAGCTACTTTCTTGCACTTGTGCTTTTACTTACGCTTGTGATGTTCCCTGTGCTAGAGTCATTCCTTCAAAAACAAAGAAACTTAAATCAGTCTAATAGAGTATTACAGACTCACTGTATGGAACGTATCTTATTTTGGCCAAACGATTTTAAGAGTTCAACTAGGAGGGACAGGGTCGTTTCAAAAAAACTTTTCTGACACGAGACCAAAGGATCTGAAGCTGTGCTCTGATACCAATATGTCATGTCCTGATTCTGCAGAATCTCTATTCATCCCCCGGGTGTGATGCCATACGAGTATAAGGCACGCCCGCACGAGTCCTAGCATAATAATATATATAAAAAAATAGCAGAGTGCGAAAGCTAAAAAATATATTAAAATGAAGAAGAGTTATCTTTATTGATAATGTACATCTGTTATAAACTCTTGACTCAAAAGTAAATGGGTGTTGTGCGGGCTTACAAGATAGACACAAAATGACATAGCATTTCTATACATTACATCCTATACTAAAATTTCAAAAGATAATAGACACCTTCGGGCGAAGCTATCGCCTTATCTCGAAGTTGCATAAGATGTGTGCACAAGATCTGAATGATTTGTACAAGCTTCAAAAGACACAAATGGAGTTCACCGAGTAATGGACTTGTTAGGGGAAGAATCTTCATCTCCTCGCCGCTTCGCCTTGGCTCGGAGAACCGGCTGCAACGAGGGTCAGTACTTTAAAAAGCACCAGTAAGGGCAAGCTAACCCGACTAAAAAATTGACATAATATTCATGTGAAGTATACAAATTATTATTATAGTCTATCTATCTTGCCTTAGTTCAAGTTATATCATGCAATAGGTTTGAAATAACTGAAATAAATATGCCACCGTTCGGTGACTTTACCTGTTCGTCTGAACCACCTGTACATAACTTACCATGACCTTCCCTGCCACAAAGACATAGTTAGCTTGCAAAGTTTAAATATAAATATGAGTTCACTGGCTTTGCAAGCCATTTTGGACTGTAGACTGAGTAGACGGTGATGGTGGTAGCACCGGTAGGGAGCCCTGCTACGAGCCACCCCGTCTTACCCGCACAATATTATAGCACAGCTACCTTGATGTTCTGCCTAGGACGAAGTGGTTCTGGTGCCCCGGTGACCGTTCACAAGAATTTTATACCTTGTACACAAGTTGCCTATGACCATAAGACGTCACTATACTAAGTTATCGTACCAAGCATTTCAAGACATCAGGATTGAACATACATACTTAGGCACAGTGCGATGACATAGTCTACCTGCTCAAGCGATCATATTATAATTTATGTACTAAACATTGGACAGTTATAGATGAATAAGTTATAACTATAACTAAAATGATAAAATAGATATATGCATAGCGGACAAACACGCAATAATAAGATTATATGATGAAGTGGTGTGACAAGCATAAGTGTTCCAAGTTTACTTCTTATTATCTTGACTCAGTAATTATTACTATGGTATCGTTGATCAAAATGGACAAATGGGCCAGATTATTAAGGGTGAAGACTTGGAAGAATGAAGCTAATCGAAGGTAAGGCCACTCATAAGTTGGTAAATCGGGAAAAAGAAATGGGTGATCTTTAAGACTCCGACCGTGCGTTGCCTATACGATCACCTGCACGCACCAACAGATGATCAATATCTCCTATCTCGATCTCTCAGAGTTTGATACAAAATAAAAAATTTAAGGAACGAAGACAATAAAATCTATCAAAATTGTCCAAGAAAATGTAAGTCACAAAACCAACAAGAAAGCAACCAAGCGGCATCAAAAACGGACTAAGAAACCAGCACAATGGAAATGCCCCTCGAGACTCTGCCACCGAGTCCTTCCTTGAGGCACAATTTGCTGAATGTGAAACCTAATTCTGAAGAAACCAATCCATAACGAGGAAAGGTTTTTGATTCAATCTGTCCCGATCAGACGATACCAAGTATTTCTTAGTCGCGCTGTCCGAATAGGGAGAATGGGACACTACACACATGACAGGCGATGCATGTATAATACGCGATTATGTATTGGTGGGTCATTTATCTGTGAAACTGTTGCTAATAGTGGTTTCCTGACAATCTGTGGCAGAGGAAGTACTCATCTTTCTTCAGGACTATCACTCAATTATGTCTTACATACACCAGGAAACCCATTTAGTTTACTTTCGATTAGTCGGCTTACTCGTGGCATGCATTGCTCGATAATATCTTTTTTTGATGGTTGTATTTTTCAGGACCTAAAGACTGAAAAGACTATCGGTAGGGGGCATATAGCCGGAGGCTTGTACCCGTTGGATGCATCGTCTTCTGTTGCCTGTGCTGGCATGAATCTTGATCCCTTCTAGCTATATTGTCAGTTAGGCCATCCATCTATCCAAGCTCTCCAGAAAATGTATCTATCTTTAGATATTCCTGCCTCTTTTCATGGTGAATCGTGTCAGTTAGCTAATCATCACCGGGTTCCCTATCTGTTAAGTCAAAATAAATCTCCATCCTCTCCTTTTGAGTTGGTGTATTTATGATATATGGGGACCATGTCCGGTTGAATCGATGATGGTTTTTTAAGTACTTTGTTACCTTTGTTGATGATTACTCACATGTTACGTTTGTCTATCTTATAAAAAATTGCTCCAAACTATTTATAATTTGGTGTAATTTTTATGTGGAGATCAAAACACAATTTGGTGTTCCGATTAAATGTCTTCGAAGTGATAATGGTCGTGAGTATATATCTCGTGAGTTCAACTCGCACATGTCTCAAAATGGTATCATCCACCAAACTTCCTATTCTTACACACCATAACAGAATGGTATGACTGAACAAAAGAATCGATATCTCTTGGAAACAACGCGTGATCTTATGTTTCAGGCACGTACTCCCAAAATATTTTGGTCGAATGCGGTACTTACCTCTTGTTATCTTATTAATTGCATGCCATTGTCCATATTCAATTGTCCTACTCTTTTTTCTCGATTATATCCCGAACGAGAGGCGTTTTCTTTACCTAACAAAATTGTTTTTTGCTTGTGTTATGTTCGGGATACCCTACTGACTTTTTCTAAATTAGATTCTAAGGCAATCCAATATATTTTTTTCTTTGGTATCCTAAGGATCAGAAAGGGTATCGATGTTTTTCTCCTGTCTTGAAGAAGTATTTTTTCTCTCGGGATGTTACCTTTGTTGAAAAAGAGTTTTCTCCACTTTTACAAACTACAAGTCTAGTACCCCAAGTTTACCCAGAAGATAATTTCTTGTTGTTTTATGTTCAAACACAATAGCCCTCCCGTAAGGGTGCCCTCCCCTACCGAGCCAGTATTCCAGTCCGCAGACCGGTTCAGTACAAATAATCTTATTCTTTTTATGTTAATTATATTAGATGGTGTATTAATTAGAATTTGTTATAATAGGACAACTTGGAACCGTTGCTTCTCCGGTTGAGGACACCAGTCAGACGGTATTGCAATAGCAGACAACATACAAGTGTACCTTATCTTTGTTTTAGTATTTTATGCTTGTTTCTATTACTAGCTTTGACTATATTTTATACTTCATTGCATGTACTTTATTGTGATCCTAGGAACGCTGCGATACTTAGCGTTCGAATTATATTTGGGTGCTAAATTTCGTACACATAATCAGGTATCATTAGATTGCATTATCATCGTATATCTTATATGTACAACTCTTGCGTGATATACCATAGGATACTGTACACAAATCTCATATACAGAAGCCTTACTTAAGATATTCAAGGATTTCAGTTTCTGTATTAGGACAGGACTCGTGATATGGGTTAGTTGACTTGATTGTATCCTCTTTCTTGACTCGAGACTTAGTTAGTTCTGGTCTTGCGTGTTATGGACATGAGACATAAGATACATGAGGATTGGGGAAAACCTACCGTACCATTGGACTACCACACAATACGTGCTACCGATGCTTGCGCTTCGGATCCTATAGTGTTGCAGGCATCTTGACGGGGCCTGTACGTACCTACTACTACTATTACTACTACTACTACTACAACAACTACTATACTATTACTTGCTAGTGTCATGTCTATGCAGACCTATAGGCCCAGGTGGTTTAACGGACGAGTACGTTCTCAGATGTATACACTTAGTTGGATATGATAGATACCGCTGATCGCACTGATTATTCCTTACTGTTATATTGGTTTGAGTATTTATTGTACCTTGCTATATCCCCTAAGGACCTGGATCCAGATTATGTCCCCAGGTATAGACGAGAAGAGCTACCCCGAGGTTTACGGGACAGAAGCTGACGTTGGAGCAGTACTTGCACCAGAGAACGAGGTTATGCTGGAGAACTTCTCTTGAGCACTCAGTTATTTCTCTATTTATTTATGCTTTTTGTTCCCATATATTTGGACTTGGCTTAGTGACTACTAGACAAATGTACTTTATTTTATTTCTCTTTTCATTATTTTGATGACGGATTATTCCCCGCGATATTACTTTTACTTTCCTTGTTGATGGATAGTTACATTTTTATTATTCTTGTGACTGGACTATCCATTTATGTTGTAATTCTTATTTGTGGATTAGATTAGAAATATAAACTGTGACATGTGTTATAGACCTTTATATGTATATATTATAGCTTAAGTGCACTCTAACGGGTCCATTAAATTGGGTTTGTCCATTTAAGTTGTGCTGCTGGCCATTGTCACGTGGCTAGTCCCTTGGTATTTTGGGACTTCGGCGTGACAATCGTCTTGCTTCAATGTTAGAGAGACAATGCAATAGCAGTCCATCATATGAATGACGATATAGTGTCTTAGACGAAGCGCCATAATAGAATCAGAGTGAACGTCTCTTAATAGAAGTACCTTCTTTCGGATCTTCTGGGAGGATCCCATCAGCAAGATATTCTATAAAAGGGTTTCTCCAATCTTCATCAATGAAGGTTGACTTTATAATGCAGATCTAATCAATGTGCAGGTTGTTCTTGACATAGAACAACTCTTGACTCGTCAACGTAATCGAATATTTTTTTCCAGAGGGATGGCCAACGATGCTGTTAAACTGGCAAGGGCATCTGCTTCCATATTCTATGATCGAGGCAAATGCTAGATGAAGAACCCCTTGAAGGTAAAATCCAACTCATTTGCCGCTTGATGATAAGGGATGAGGTCTTCGTGTCGAACCTCGTACTCCTCCCTAATTTGATTGACTATTAGCTTGTAATCTATGTAGGCTTCAAGATACTTTATATCTAACTATTTGGCTAATTTGAGGCCAATGAGTAGAGCATTGTATTCTGCCACATTATTGGAACTTGGTTCACTGAGAGAATACGTGCGATGAACGAGTAGTTTGTCGGAAGATACTAGGACTATGTCTACTCCGTCTACGATATTTTCTTTGGGTCCTATTCTTGATGCGCCATTGAAGAACAATTGTCAGGTGTCATATCCCATCGACATATCAGATTCTAAGGCTTCGTCAGGAATTTTGTCATACAGCTTGGAGGTTTCTGGTCTAGGATAAACTGCTAGAAAATCGGCTAGTGCTTGACCCTTAACCTCTTTTTGTGGGACATATACCATGTCATAAGGTGATAATACCATTGCCTATGTAGCCAGTCGAGAATTGAGTATGCTTGGTTTGGTCATTAATACCCGAAGAGGATTCACTCTGGATATGACATGAATAGTTTGATCTGTCATATAATGTCGTATCTTTTAAATAACGAACATCAGATATAGGAATTCTTTTTTCCATAGGATTGTATCTATGCTCGGCACCGACCATCATATGACTGTGATAGTAGATTGCTTGTTCATGGCCTTCATTACTCTTCTGTGCGAGAAGAGATCATAGAGAATAATTTATTGCTCGAACATACAACATAAATGGTTTCCCTATGATTGAAGGCACTAGAACTGGCGGGTTTGTGAGATATCATTTGATGTCGTCGAATTCTTGCTGACATATTTCATTCCAGACAAATGATACACCTTTCTTCATTAATTGAGTGAAAGGTCGGCATCATCCAGAGATATTTGAGATGAACCTCCTGGTGTATGCAAGACAACCTTGCAGTCTACGAAGTTCTTTAATATTTTGTAGATGACGTATCTCGAGGATGGCTTTAACCTTATCAGGATCAATATGGATGCCATTAGAAGTTCTAACAAATCCGAGAAACTTGTCACTGGATACTCCGAGGAAGGATTTGGCCGGGTTCATTTTAAGTTGGTGATGGCGCATTAATTCGAACACTGTTTTTGGGTCTTGAAGATTATCGTCTTTAAGACAGCTCTTCACATCGATATCATCTATGTAATATTTTACTATTTTTCGTAGATATTCATGGAAGATAGTGCTCATAGCTCGTTGATACGTCGCTCCTGTATTCTTCAAACAAAAAGGCATAATCGTATAGCATTGCACTCCGAGTGGTGTATAGAAAGAGGTATACTTTTTATCCTCGTGACACATCTTGATTTGATTATACCCCGAGAATCAATCCATGAAAGACATACATCCGAAGCCGCATGTATTATCGATCATGACATCGGTGATGGGAAGAGGAAACTCGCCTTTGGGCATGCTGAGTTTAGATCCCGATAGTCTATGCAGAAATTGACCTTTCCATTTTTCTTCATAACTGGGACGATATTGACAACCCAATCAGGATATTGTTCTTCCCGAACAAAGCCGCATGCTATCATCTTTTTGACTTAAGCTTCAATTATGAACATCATATCTGAGCGGAACCACCGCTGTTGCCGTTTTACTTGCTTGGCGTTAGGAAGGATGTTGAGCTTGTGTATAGCAATCCGAGGATCCAAACTAGGCATATCTTTGTAACTCCAGGCGAAGACATCAATGTACTCTTTTATTTACTGAACCAAGGCTTGTTTATCTTCTTCGGAGAGGTTCTTGCTAATAAAGATTAATTTTAGGGAAAACTCTCCTCCTATATTAATTTGAATGATCTCATCTTCTATTGGTGGTTCGCGTTGCTTGAACCGAACCTCCCATTATGAATCTAACCGCTGGACCCATGGATCATTTTTAAAGGGTTCTAATTTTGAATCGTCTTCATCACCTGGGTCGACAAATACCATGTTGATGGAAAGAGCATGCTTGAATATTTCACCAATGCTTCCATCCGAGTCCCAGAATGATGAGTCAAAAAAATAAGAATTCGTCTCTTCCTTTGATCTTGAGCTTTCAAGCATTCTTGGTGGTGAGACATATCATAAACCGTGGCCGGTTCACTGATAATATCTCTCAGGTTTGCCCTTTGGAGAGCGGTAACGTATAGGGGTACGTCTACCTTTTTCATAATTGAGTCCTCTGCCAGACTTCAAGTCATAACACATCTTTTGGATAATATTTTTGGTCTGTCGACTATAGCGATAGATTTATATTTTTCCATTGTCATCGTCGTAGTCACTGGTCTGTGTGACCCTTTTGTTTCTAGCTTTGCAAAATTTTTTATATCGTTGATCATTTTATCTTGCTGGAATTATAAAGCAAGCATCTTCGTGCAAACCGTATGCTGCACCTTTCTGACATGACGATACCACTGGTATGGATAAAGGTTCATAAGCATACATGACATCTATGAATTCTTGTACAAAAGGATCAACATCAACGTAGTGCAAAGGAAAGTCTTCTTTATTCATAAAATACAAAATTTTTTTCTCCTCCACACAGTCAATAAGAGTTTCTTCTTTAACCGGAGGTTTGGTAAGATCAACGACTAGGTGTTGATTTGCTGATGTCGAATATTTACTGCGTCGTAGGTCGATGACTAAAGGAGGTGGCTTCTTAGAAAAAATTATCACCAACGATTCTTCGGCTTTCTCTTCACACATTGGCCTATGGAGATTAATAATAAGAGGATTTGAAGTAGTTGGACGAGTAGTACGTCCTTTAACTCCGATCATGAGAGGTTCCTCATTAAGGGTGCTTTCTGGATCACCTTCAGTCTAATGTATTCTGGTGTATAGAGTATGGAGTTGGAGTAATATACTTCAACACCTTTGAACAGATTGATGTCGACAAACTCCGTTTTGACCTCCCCCAGACTGTCCACGTACTTAAAGCACTGGTGCAGGGTGGAAGGTACGATTTTATGCTCATATATCCATGGTTGTCCCAGCAAGACATTAAAGGATACTATTGAATCAATCACATAACATGTGACTTCAGTTCAAAGGTTGTCTATCTACATTGTTTTGGCGTATCTTTTCCAGCGGTCGACTTCTTCCAGCATTGAAGCCCAAGATGGTGGTGTTGGTAGCTGACAAGTTATGCGTTGGTATTTTCATAACTCACAACAAGCTCTTAGGGATGATGCTCTGTAAGGAACCAGGATCAATGTGGATTCTGCTCACTTTAATAGAGCCGACATAGCTGGTATAGTACAGAGGTCTACCATGCCAGTTATCTTTAAGCAGCATATCATCTTGCGTAAAGGTTATATTAGGAATTTTCTCTATCATACTGTGGCATTGAGGACATGATATAGGTTCTTCGTTAAGGGTTTTGAGTTGATCTAGGCAAGAATCTACATGTATTAGTGCTTCACTCAAAGCTTCATAAGTTTTCTTTGATAGACGAAGTAACTTAAATATGGAAAGTATTGGCCAACTGCGCCAATATATCAAATTATATGGCTTTTCAAGTCCTTGAGGTTGGTTCTTCTTCAGAGATTTGTCGAAGCGAACCTCTTTTTATTTTCCCTTCTCAGCTTTTGTGGATTTTGACGGGCCTGGTTCTGCAGTGACAGGAGCTATAGGAGTCGAAGAGGTAGGAGGAGTAGCAAAAGCATCTTCTTGGGCAGCCTCATAATTTTTGAGATATTCCTTTCCGAACCTAGTGCCGGTCATGGCTTCTTCTTCAGGCATTGGAGATAGAAGAACCATGTGACAGGACTTGACCTTCCTCGTCGTATGTCTTTTATTTTTTTGGCTCTTCTTGGATTTAGAACTGGAAGATACGATTTCCTGCTCTAGATCTGGTACAGCGACTGGTGTAGTTCCACCGCCAGCATTGAGAGGGTCAAGAGTTGGTGCGGACGATTCTTGATTGGGAATCGTATTAGGATTTATATTACCCTGAGGAAGTGTCACTCCTGGAGTGGGTTGTATAGCGATAAAAGGTGTCCTCCTGAACAGGTACTGGTGTAGGAGAGTGTTGGATCATCATCATCTGATGCATGTTCTGCATCATAATATATATGTCTTTGAGTGCGGCCTCCAATGAATTAAGACATTGCTTAGTATTCCCTGATAGGGGAATATCTTGTTCATCGCCAATGGTGTATATACTTGCCCCTTTATGTACAACAGAAGGGTGAGTAGAGAGCATTGTGCAGTTGGAGTCCACATTGTCTGTCTCTGATTCAAGGGGATGGTTACCCCCAGCAAGATCTGCTTCAGATTCTGAGGAATAGGGACTCCTCATGAGCAAGAGTTCTCGTATTCGAGAAAGAGTATTCTGATAAACTCCTTCAAAGGATTTGACAAGCTGGTCGAACCTCCTCTGACTGGTCATCCTCGAGGTATGCCATCTTGAACGTCTTTCATTACAGGAAAGACGTGAGGCCATATTTACTGGGAAAAAAGAAGTTCATCTTCCTCTTTTTTATTTTTAGCTCGCCTTTATGCCTATTGTCTAATGGGCACAGTGTAAGTCAACCGATCAAACACATATCTTTTTGCTGATATACAACAAAAATTGATTATAACTTTGTGGCCGCTGTAATAATGCTCGTAAGGGAGCACCATTGCAGGCAGAGAGGACTCCCTTTCTCTAAGTTTTTGTATAATAACTCGGCACAGATCAGAAGGAGGATGGGGAAAGAAGAGGAATGCATACTCTGTCTAGTTACATAAGTTATAATTGACTTGGGACCTAAGTTCTTGATACCTTGTGTATATAGTACAATACTGAGTTAAGAAATATTCCTTTGTGACGTACACTGGTGTAGAAGCATGAAAATACGCTAGAGAATTATACGCATAAAACCCCCAATATGCATGAAGCCCGTGTAAAACAGAGCTTCAGTGCTATGTGGCATAAAAATATGACTTCAGAGTTATACGCGTAAAACAGAGCTTCAGCGTTGTGCGGCGTAAAATATAACTTCAGAACAGTCCGCGTAAGGCAGCACTTCCAGGCTGTTTTGGCATAAAAAGGTTGCTACACCTCCCTCCGGCATAAAATATGTCTGCTTTTAATGCATCATAAAGTTGTACGAGGAACCCTTCGTATTCCTCGAATGAACCTGTTAGACAAAACAGTGAACCTGACTCCTGACAAAGAGTACTGTATGACGATCGAGAGGACAGCTATAATGATGATTCTGCACAGAGGCCCAGACTGTCGTTTAGTGACATATCCTTGAAATAAGTCATTTTTACGCATTCAAGGAATACACTGCCTATTCTACACAGGCAGAGATGAGTTTTTATACTCAAGATGAGACAAAATCAGATGCCACGTCAAAAGCTATTTTTTGTACAGAACTGGAGGCATATCTCTGCAGTTAATGCACGAGATGGGGGCAGATCTCTGCATTTAATGCACGAGATTTTGTTCTATTTTTAATGAACTGGGAAAGCTAAAACTAGGGCTAATACGCTCATATCACTATCCCTGCATGTTACGCCAACCAGACTATTTTCAACTATAGGAGCACGCCGTATGCTATCTTCTTAAAATATGCCAACTCAGGCTATATTTGCAAAGGTACGTGATAAGGCTATTTGGCCCAGAATATGCTCAAGACCTTAGTCAGGAAGGATAATTGGCTAGTTTATGCTGGTTACCTATTATTTATGCAGCATCAAGCTTTACGCAGAATTTGGCTTTTACGCCAAACGACAGCTATTTGGCTTTTACGCCAACAAGACAGCTACTTGGCTTTTACGCCAACATGACAGCTATTTGGCTTTTATGCCAACAAGACAACTACTTAGCTTTTACGCCAACAGATAGCTACTTGGCTTTTACGCCAACAAGACAGTTATTTGGCTTTTATGCCAACCATATTTACGCTAGGGGCAGTTACCTACGTGGCTTGCATGTCGTGATCTTCAATGAACGATTATACACGTTACCTCATAATGGGACACGCGTCACACGCGGATTCAGAAGATCATTTAGACGTGGATAGCAGTTATTATAACCGTCGCGTAAAGAGAGCAACTCTCTCCACAGTTTGGCTTCTATGCTGACTAGACAGTTACTGTGACTGAGCTCTATAAATAGAGACTTCAGGTCACAGGGGGTCAGGGTCAAAAAAGAGGAGATCAAGATCAGAGATCGAATCAAAGGAGAGAGAGAGCATAGACAGAGTGTGTTGGTTGATAGTTCAATCCACTTGCAATCTTTGAAGCTTCTTCTTCTTCTACAACACTTTTTCATCATCGTGTGGTCCAAGGGACAAAGTGATCGACCGCAGATCAGACTTCTATAGCAATATTTTCCCAGAATTATTTTTATTGTACTTAACATCCTCGTATAGGATTAATTGTACTCTTTTTTTTCTTGTTTGTAAACAAAGAAAGGGTTTCGTATAAACCTAGTTCCATTCTTTTGTTTATCATCAAATACAAGATGGTGACTCTACTGGGAACTACTTTCTTATCTGACGAGAAAGCCATTGCTCAACATGATGTTGTATCCGTCGGATCGATGAAGAAGACTTTGGTCGTCCAATTCGACCAATCTGTTTATCAAGACATGCTTCGCGCAGGGGGTAGCTCTTATTTCCTCTCTGTCCAGGACAATAGGAAGCTGCATAAAGTATGGATGCCCCAGACAACCTCTACCCTTCCTGCAGGCTCTCTCTCTCTGATCAACAAGGTTATGACATCACAACCTATACGCTCTGTGCGTAAAAACCCGTCTCCCGTCTGTGACGTGACAGACAAAGCTTCTGGCAATGCCCCAGTGCCAATCCAAAAGTTTAGAACGCTCCTTGCGCGTAAAACTTTGTCTTCCGTTTGTTACATGGTAGACAAAACTTCTGGCAATGTCCAGTGCTAATCCAGAAGTCTAACACGCTATCTGCGCATAAAATTCTGTCTCCCGTCTGTGACGTGGTAGACAAAATTCCTAGCAAGGCCTCAGTGCCCGCGCAGAAATTTCAAACGCGCCTTGCGCATAAAAATACATCTTCTATCTATGATGAGGCAGATGGTCCCTTTGATCACATCAAGGGAAAACAAGTGGTGAGTTTCCTAACCTCTAGGCTTGTACGCCCACAAGAGAAGAAAGTTCCCACTCTTCATATTATGCAGAGTTTTCCTGTTTTATGTGAACCTGGGCAGAAATCCAAATTATGCCAGGATAGGCCTGTTCGCGTAAGGGAGACTCGTTTCACGGGAAGATGCGCTCCTCAAACAGATGATGGATCGTATGCTACTCACATGGCTGAACTGCTCTACTCATATGGCACAAAAAGGGTTCTGGTTTATAATCTCCATAGGCCTACTGATGTAAAAAGGCAGAATAGGCCTTCTTCTTCTTCTTCTTCTTCTTCTTCTTCTGTTAATCCCCCTGATTTGCGTGATTTCTTGATCCAAAAATGCAAAGACAGGAGTCAAAGTCAAGATTTAGCGCCCCTAACTTCTAAGCATGGGGAGATCATGTGGGAAGATGCATCAATATCTAATATCGTCATGACATATGGGCCACATGAAGAATCTATCTTTATAGTTCCACCTACTCGCAACGATCAGCATCAAATAATGTTTGGTCGAATGCGGAATAGACCGATTGTATAAGAAGAATCTCGCGAGTCTGATGTTGGGAGAATATAAATCCATAGATATAGCCCACAGGCTTTAAAGATGATGCAAAACATGGGTTATGATCTGAAGTTGAAGCGAGGCCTCAATTATGGAAAAGGCAGACGAATACCGTTGCATGGTGATCCTTACTGTCAACAAAATCATTTTGGGTTAGGGTTTACCATATCTTTTGCAAACTCCAAACCTCCAGAGTCTGATCCTGTAAAACTAGAGGCAAGTCCTTCTAAATCAACTTATGTGGACAAAGGCAAACAAAAAGAAGAAGAAGAACCAGACAACGACATGTCTGGGGGTAGTCTCCCTCGACTAAGCAGAGCGACATCCAAAGCTGGGGGTAGAATTCCCTCTGAGTCTGAAGATAATGCAACTATGACCATCTTCCCCGAGGACCGTACAACTCAGGTATCAAAAGCCCGAACGCCAAAGGGGACTTTCTCCTTCAATGATGATGACATCATTAAAATTTTCAATATATTGATGAAGGAAAACAAGCTTCGGCTACCCAACATCAGATACCCTGATAGGGCTGGCAGGGTCGATGACTCAAAATATTGTCTCTTTCATCGGTATATTCATCACCCCATGAAGGCATGCTATGTACTGAAAAGGAGAATCCAGGAGTTGATCGACGCCAAAGTCATCACTTTGTATTTATAAACGAGAAGATGGTCATTGTAAATTGATCTCACTCCAACGTAGCAATTTGCT
Organism: Iris macrosiphon; assembly: GCA_036927795.1. Classification (NCBI taxonomy): domain Eukaryota; kingdom Viridiplantae; phylum Streptophyta; class Magnoliopsida; order Asparagales; family Iridaceae; genus Iris; species Iris macrosiphon. Next base: position 98,554,690 of record JAYESA010000010.1, on the reverse strand, counting down.
CCCTCAAGAAGTGTCGGATGATGAGTCCCTAAAGTCTTCCTAGCGAAACCTTCAGGTCTATCCCCACTCAGCAAATCACTCCACAGTGAATTTTTTGTCTCAGCTAAGTTTGCCATGTCCATATTACCTCTGAGCAAACATTCTTGCCCATCGACTTTATACTATCACGTCCATAATACCTCTGATGGTGTCAGTCGTTCCAACTTATTATCTGTACCTAGTCTTAGGTACGTCATGGGTAATAAGTCTACCAAAATCTCCCCAGCGAAAAATTCCTGGACTTTAATGGTAAGTTCCTAAAAATGTACTATGTCAGAACTAGACTTGTACCCCCAATTTCCCCAGCGGAGCATTCCTCAGGTCTACTCGCACACTCCCGTCGTAACTATTCACAATCTATCTAGTTAGACGCTAGCTATGCTCATATTGCCTCTGAGCTATAGTCCCATCAATATCCCCAGCGGAGCGATCCTCTGGTCTATCTTCATAGACCACACTCAACAGATCAATCAGGTGAATTTTTTAAATCAGTTCACGTTTATATTACCTCTAAACTATTCTCCAAACATTTTCCCCCAGCTAAGTTTGCCATGCCCAAGTGACCTCTGAGCAAACCTCCCGGGTTGTTGCTATCAAATCAGTTCACGTCCATATTACCTCTGAACTGTTGTCATAGTATTTCTCTCAGGATGAGTTTGTCATGTTCATATTACCTCTGAACAAACCTTCCTGGTCCGACTATCGATTATCATGTCCATATTACCTCTGATATCGGTTGTCGTCTCAACTTAACACCCGTACTTAACTCTAAGTATGCTAGTGGTGTTAGGTCCACAAAAATTGCCACGTCCATATTACCTCTGGCAGGACTTGTCCTAAACTTATTACTTGCACTCTCGTGCACAATAAGTAATAGGTCCACCAAAAACCTCCCTGTGGAACGCCCATAATGGAAACAAATTATTCATGTCCATATTACCTCTGAACTATCCTCATTTTTCCCAGCAAACAAATAGTCAGTCCATATTCATCCCCACAGAGTCATATTTTATCGCGTACTGTCAGGATTTGTCTCAAACCTATTACTTGCACTAACGTGTACAAAAAGTAATGGGTCCTTAAAAAATCCTCCAGCAGGATGTCTTTACTGGCCACAAAACCTATCACCTGATTGGGCTTGTTTTAAACTTATTATTTACACTCAACGTGCGCAACAAATAATAGGTCCACCAAGGATCCCCCAATGGGATGTCCTCAACAAACACAGTATTATTCATGTCCATATTACCTCTAGTACAATGTCTGAAGTTCACACAAACAATCATAAAGAAATAGAGGGCCCTCATATGATTGCAAATGGCGCTTACAGATTAGCCAAACCTAATAAAAATTGTTAATGGCTCCTATCAACTGTAAATTCCTAAAGAAGTACTATACTTGATCTCCTTTGCCTAACGGAGTATGATGAAGATCTTATTCTGACGTACCACGCACAAAGGTTAGCTGGATCATATTCTATCAGATTCATATGACCTCTTAATAGATATGCTTGACTAATTTGTAAACCTATCATATTCATATTACCTCTGATAGTGTTTAGTATACAAATTTAGTTGAATTATATTCTATCCGGTTCATATTACTTCTGAATAGATTTAGATTCAACAAAACCTTAACGAAAGTATGTCATGTTCATGATACCTCTGATATCACTTTCATCTTAGTCTATCATTTATATTTTAAAAAATGATGGGTCCACAATGTTAAAAAATGTATCTTTATTATCTCTGAGAAATTACAGGAGAAATAAAAAAGTACATCATTAGGGAGGAGCAGTTAAATCCCTGATCTGTCGCGCCAAAGCAGCCATCCTCTCATTCCTTGAGTTCAAAATGTTAGATCGAGCCAGTTCTAGCCTTGCCTCGTCATTGCTCAAGTGAGATAGTTAGGACAGAGATTCAACAAAACTTGCGTGGATGACACCCACATGTGTCAAGTTCTGCTGAGCTGTCTTCACTTGGCCCTCAAATACATCATAAACTACCGATGTCTTGAGAAGCCTCTCCATTGCCTGAGCGAGTTCATCTTCCAATTATCGAACCCTCACTTCATTTCCCTCACATTCGGCCTGGCACTTAGCTAGCTGAGGAATAACCTCTACCAAGACAGCCTGCTCTTTATCCATCTCTTGCTGCTGTTCCTGGATGGATTTGTTTAGAGATTCTAATTGCTCAGCAAGTTCTGTGGTTAAGGAGTCATACTCAGCCTGAACCAGATCATCGATGCTGCCTCGAAATAGTTGCAAATATTCATTAATGGGTTGTTCTAAACCATTAACTATTTGCTCTAGCGCATCAGCTCTTTCAGCGTCATTGAAATTTCTAATCGGCGCTATCGTAAGCTGGGAGGACGTCTTCAGAGCATCAAAGCCTAGGTTCTTCTCCAGCACTATGGATATCAATTATTTCAAAGTATAGTAGAATATGCTAGTGTATTGTTCAACTAGCATAGCAAAGATCGGATGTACGCTGGGAGTGGCTGCAATACCGATAAATCTCCCTTCTGGAATGATTACAGAGGATGTTGCCACAGTCGTTGCTTCAACGGATAGCACGACAAAAGAAGGGACTCCATCAACGGTTGAAGTTGATGGCATACTCAACAAAGGAGGCACAGTCGAGATAATGGGCTCATCCTCCTCTGATGTTATTTGAACTGCTACTGGCGGGATGACACCCAAGAATGTTGCGGATGAAAAATCGGCAGCTTCAAAGAATGCTTCCTCGATGTCGAGCACCACCGTTTCATTAGATGGATCCACTACAAAGTCAGAAGTTGCGTCAACTCTGCCCTCCCCAGAGATGTCTTCACCTGAAAAGAAGACAAAAGAAAGTTAATATCAATTTGATGTTAATTTTCCTGAAAGAAGCGTAAAGACAACATTTACCCATGGCCGATGGTATGTATGTTACTTCTGCAGCCTGTATAGCTAAATTATTTCTTAAAGATGCTAAACAAGTTGTCATACCTGGTGAAGAGGGTACACCAACTGACGTTTGAGGATAGTCAATCCCATTCATCACCCACATCCACTCGAGGTTCATCTGGTGGAATCTCGCTGAAAATACTTACAGACAAAGGAGGGGTTATTCCCATTATTTGTCTGATTAAAGGTATATTGATTCTTAATATGCTCGGTCTCGAAGGCGATCTCGAAGCACTACCAGTAACGGTAGTAGCGGCAGCGATCGCGAGCAAAGAATCTCCAGCACTGTCAACCAGAACTGTGGAGGTTCCCCCTCTAAAAGGCGAAGGACCTCTGATCAAAGAATCATCCCCAACAGGGGAAACAACAGGCTCGCTCCTAGAGGCCCCCTTGGTGGAAGTCCTTTTAGGACCTTTGACCGTCTTCTTCTTGCGGGGGAAAGGCTCTTTCAGAGTGGAAGCCTTTCGCTTATTGGAGATAACGAGAGGCTCTGCTGGCAGAGCTATTACGGCTCTCGATATTATTAACAAGAAATCGTCTGCACCGGTAGTATCTTCACCTTCATCAGAGGAGATGGATGGGATCTTCTCTCTTCCAGTGGACTTATGGGAGGGCATCCTGAAACTCCCAAAGATATCAAAATCATGATGGAAGGTATTGATGGACACATAAAACTACGCGTACGAGTGAAGAATGCGCAACTCCGTGGAGACAGAAGTCGCGGGCACAGCAAATATTGCACCAGTACAACCCATGATGAAGTACCACCATTCTCTAGCTCCATCGATAAGTCCACCTTTGAACTAGAAGCTGGTGATAGGATTCCCCACGTGCAACTGGTCGTACCCAAATTGCCTGGCGAATAGGCTGGGCACATAAGGCTCTAAATAGCAGTGGTCCTCACTTCTGTACAGCAGATGGGAAGGTCTAATGCAGACCAACCTGTAAAAGGCTTCAGGAGAAAGAATAGTCTTCCCCTGATCTGCATCCTAAAGTTTAGTCCCCTGTTGATTGATATGTACGGGGGGGACGGTACAGAAGAGCTTCCAACCATGGGCAAAATTTAATACTCGCCGACAATCTATGACGCTAGTCACATTCCAAAAGGAATTCTTATAATTTAACAAGAAGTTATTACCCGAATCGCTGGCAGAGCCGGGAGACATCACTCTGGTGTTGTGAAGGATTAACCATCCCATCATATATAGGAATAGTAATTCCACTCTGGGATATCCTTCACGCTGTGTATCATCTACAAGCAGCCCATTAATAATGGCCCTCAGGCCATCTTGTATTCTGCATACCATGGCAGGAAGCAGGCCCAATCTTGCTCCAAATACCAAATGCACTGCGGGCCAAATGGTATTGCGATGAATGTGATCCGCAGACGCGATGCCAGGCACTACCCATCGATGTAGCCAGACAGAGAGGAAGCCAGCTAGTTGAGCTTTCCTTGACAGAGGCTTGCGATAATGCCTCATATAACTGAAGGCTTTAGTGCCTACAGGATAACACCCTATCTCCTCATTGAGAAAATAATCTGAAGCCCCTACGTCTTCAATGAGATCATCGACCGTATTGGCATTAAGCATGCTCAGGAGGTTCAAAGGCTTATCTCTGCTATCTACAACCTTTTTTGGCTTGGCATTTCTGGCCTAATGGAAGAAGAGGTAGGATACCCATTTGTTGGTATAGGCCAAATTAGAGGGCTCTTTGTAGAAGGTGGTGCAGACAAGATAGTGGCTCATCAGCTCCTGGTACACTTCCACTGCCCGAGGGTTTGTATCCCTCAGCTCCCTGTTTGTGGGAATATACTCTTCATAAGAAGTGTCTCCTATTGGTAGCTTTGAGATCTCTGCCACCTCATGAAGGGCTAAGCCTAACTTACCTAGTGGAGTGGCGAAAGTCCCAGTAAACGAGTTGTATCGCTCCATCAAAGCTAAGAACAATTTGGGGTTAAGAGGCAGCCCAATACTAGTGGCACTCACAGCCGCAAACAAGCCAATACTCTCCAGCTCCATCTGGAAGTGGTTTAGGGCCCAGGCAGTTAAACTGGCCCATCAAAGATTCTTGGGGCTAAGCCTTCCACTGGTACGAGGGTTCACCTTAGGGTACACTCCTCCATGCCCTATAAAGTCATTGCAGAAAGTCGATATTTGAATCTGCTGGATCAGTGAAGTGTCTTCACTCTGGACGCTACCCGACAGTAATCCCCTGAAAGGCATAACTGGGCCTGAAGGACTGCTCACAAAGGCTCCTCGGTTTAATCCTTTCTTGTATGAGATCTTTCCTGGCCGCCCATGAAGGTCTGGAGTCAGAGTCCATACCATCTTCCTGGGATGTGTGGCATGGAAGAACGCTGAGATAGGGTAATCTCTAAGCATCCTTTGCAGATACATGACCATGCCCTCAGCAGAAAATACCCAATTTTCCTTCTTGGGCTTTGTCTGGGATTGTTTATCGATAACATCCCCGAATAAGAAATCTGGTTTCTTATATTCAGTCCCATCTATGTATGTCAGGGGCTCCCCACTGATCATACTCTGCAACATTCGTTCTCCTTGGGGCGAGATCAGAATTCTCCTTTCTTAAGGATACTCGGTTCTAGAGATGGGGAATGTCACATGGGACAAGTCCTCCAGATAGTTGGAATTCAACATCCTAGCAGCAGAGCCCATCACTTCAGCCAAAGGAGGGATCTGTAGGTCCACTGCAAAATACAAAAAAATAAGTCAGTTTTACGCTAGATGCTACACTCTTGCAGTATACGCCAAAGCCTAACAGTCTGAGCTTTTACGCCAGACTGCAAAAACTTGAGTCTTACGCTGGAACCTATTTTTTAGTGCATAAAACTCAAGGTTGGCAGTATACACCAAAATCTAACAGTCTGAGTCTTTACGCCAGAATGCCAAAATTTGAGTTTTTTATGCCGAAATTTACATCCAGCGCATAAAACTCAAAATTTGAAGTATACGCCAAATTTTGACAGTCTGAGTTTTTACGCCAGACTGCAAAAATATAGAGTTTTTACGCTAACACATTAGAAATATGGGCGTATTGTCGCGCATACATGTACAACGTGTGTGGAAGGTTCTCTATTCCTCTCGAAGTCTTTACCTGTGATGCCCGGAGCACAGCTCGACGGAGGAGCACTTCGTTCAGATCGGGGCTCACTCAGCCTAATGGGGGTTGCTCGTGCTTGAGCAGCGAGCGAGATAAAGAAGCCACTTTCTTTCCCTTAGCAGTGGAAGCTTGCTTCGGTGCCATAGCGAAGCTCAAAGTTCTCAGAAAAGAGACGAAGATGAAGAGTTCTCTAAGAGACGAAGGGTTTTGCAAAGACAGATGAAGGGTTTTTCTCTCTCAAGACCTTCGGCTATTTATAGAGTTCAGATAACTCTTCGAATCCCTAACCAAATCTGATTTTTAATAGTCGATTATGATTTAGGACCACGTCAGCCTATCATTTGAAAAGGAAGACGGACAGTCATGCTACTTAACGGATCCAGATTTTACGCGCAGAGCAAGAATCCATGGTTTTACGCTCAGAAGCTTTTACGCTCAGAGGCTACAAATCTACGGTTTTATGCTTAAAGGCTACAAATCTATGGTTTTACGCTCAGAAGCTTTTACGCTCAGAGGCTACAAATATACGGTTTTATGCTCAGAGGCTACAAATCTATGATTTTATGCTCAGAAACTTTTACGCTCAGAGGCTAAAAATCTATGGTTTTACGCTCAGAGACTACAAATCTATGGTTTTACGCTCAGAGGCTATAAATCTACGGTTTTACGCTCAGAAGCTACAAATTTATGGTTTTATGCTCAAAAGCTTTTTCTACGCTCAGAAGCTACAGATGGCCAATTACAAGGGTTTACGCAAAAAATGCTCCCTTTTGGCTACAAAATATTCCAAGTGCCTGAAACACATAAATGTCAGCATTGAAGATGACTCTTCTTCTTGGGCCATTGGAAGTTTATTTCGAAATCTAGCTGGAATCTTTTACATCTAAGTTCAAGTAAGGCCTGTTCGACGGACATTCCTTGTCCTGTTTCGGGAAATTTTTGGGAAACCATTTTTGAAGATGATATTCTGAACAGAAATTCTTCATATCAGAGAAGTGACAGATCAGAATTCTATGCGACTCCTCATCTAAAAATAGCATGACAGTTGGATCTTCAAGACAACTTAATGCTAAAGAGCTTTTTACGCATCTTCCGTTACGCGTAAAAGTCGGGACGTGTCGAAGCTGCACATTATCAGCAAATATGGCAAATCAGCAATGCGTAAAAGAAGACAAGTTTATTAATCATGATTACATATGATGGAAATCCAGTTTACAAAAGATTTTTCATTTTTTATGATTACATATGATAGAAATCCTTTTTTACAAAGGATTATTCATTAACATCCAAGATCACGATAGGAATCTATTACGCCGGGTTCTCATTTGATGCAGATCTTTTTCTTCTTTTACGGCACTTCATCGGCTTCTGCGGCCGATGAATAAGAAAATGGTTAATGACGGGAGGATACAGAACTGGGCTTGTGTGAATTATTCGAACCCACCCTCCATACGCCATGGCGGCCATGCCCTAGAATTGTGTGTAAGATCCCTAATCCTGAAAACCCTATTTTATTTATTATGAGCTAAATAGAGGAGATAGATTTTATTGAGCCATTATAATTTTTTCCAAATTTATTTCATGTAGGAGACCCTTTGGACAATTGCTAGTTTAAACCATGTGCACCCCTATAATTTTTCTAAATTTTCTATGTATAAATATGTACATATATATATAGATATTATTAATAAAAAAAGAAAAGAAATAGAAAATAGAATTTTCTATTGGTGCTAACCCAAAACCTGAACCCGCGTATACTACTTCCCTGCGTAAAACCATACCCTTTAGAAAATATCAGCAACATAAGCAAAATCAACTTTGCTTTGCTTTCCTGACCTACACGAGTAAGTTTCTCATTGCACCACTCCTTAACACTATTACTAAATAACCCTCAACCGAAACCAAAACCAATGAAAAGAAAGAAAACAGCAGCGGCAGTAGTTTTAGTTTCTTAACTACTAAATTTCCTCCACCGCCTCTAATTCCCTATATATATCCATGCAATGCACCCCAAGCCCTAAAACCTCACTTCTTCAACTAAAATACTATTGGACGTACACTATCTAGAACTTTTGCTCGGCAAGTAAACCTTGCTATTATACTGCTATTTACATTCCACATGATGCTCTCATTCTATTTTATTTAGTTATTTGTATTGGACCTTGTTTATGAGACTACCCCAGTATTATGGAGCATTATTTAGTTTATTGGCCGTGACACAGTTGTTACACGGATTGTGAGTCTCATATAGATCACGGACTGCGTGACAGGTCTAGCCTCCTGTGCGTATGAGCTGTGCGTTAGGAATAACTACTGATAGAAACTTTGTATGCTAGTAGACCTGGCAGTTATTTAGAAGTTTTATCGTGTCATGAATGTGGCATACTTAGAGCATGGGATGAGGAGAACAACAAGTAAGACATTTGGGCTCCTTTGCACTTTCCTTATATGTAACCCGTACGCTCCACCGGAGACACTAGAGATAACCCCTATACTACCTGGTGGCCTCTGTCGTTCAAAAGACGACATGCTTTGTAGGCCTCTGATTCTTCGAGAAAATCATGTCAATCCTATTATGGCCAGATAGCCCACAGGTTGAAAAGTTGTTCTCAAACTGCATTCACATAGACGGTTAGGAGACCTAGTGGATGTTTATATTTCAGTACTTATTGGCATATTTATATGTATCTTGTTACGTCCCACTGAGGACCTGGTCCTTTTCCAGATATGGACGAGCAGGAGTACCCACAGGAGTACCTGACTCCACGTACCTGGCTGAGGAGGCCTTACCCTCAGAATACTTGTGATTCTTTACCGCTGTTTATTTATGTTGCTACTTCAGTATAGTCATTTTGTAGTGGATTTGTTTTCACCTGACTATCAGACTTGATACTCATTTTTGGATATTCAGTATTATTCAGCCTTTATTACTACTAATTGTGCTGTGGATGAGATATAGATTGCGTATGATTTGTTGTGACAGTATATTACCACTGGTGGATTGGATATTCATGAATAGCGTACGTATGCATACGTTTTCCATATATTGGAGTTTGTATACATACGGCTGAGCGTGTTACGTATTTCTAGTCCTATGTATTTTAGGACTGGGGCGTGACATGTTTTTGGTGGTAGCCCATGCAGGTCGAGAATATATTGTCTTGGTTACGTAACTGTACCAAACAAGCCTGTGTATAGGAATAGAGATTAAGGATCTCATTCACACTGGACTGAAACCTCATTCCTCGTTCCAACCACCCTATATTTGGATAACCTAAGTTTATGCCAGAAACCCTTTACGCTTTGACCAAGAATCTCTATTTTTAGAGATCAAACAAGGTGACTGTTATTGGCATAAAAAGCCAAGATATAAAGAAGATTGCCAGCGTTATGCTGCGGTTATGACAAACTGCTACCCATATTTTCTTACTCTTCCTAAATCCTGCGTATGACAAATCATACAAACATCCCAGCGTAAACTTAAGAAATTATGAATAATAGTTAAAAATAGTGTAGAATAGCCTGATTAGGCGTAAAGTGTATAGATGGTAATATAATGCGTATTTATCACGGACTTAGCTTTCCCAGCCATGACCAAGTAAAACCAAATCTCATGCATTAAATGCAGAGATATGCCTCGAGCCCTGTGCAAGAAACAGCTTTTTGACTTAGCATCTTGATTTTGTCCTTTCCTGAGCGTAAAACACATTTCTATAGATAGCGTATTTCAAAGACCCATTTCCTTCCTTATAGATGCGTAAAACGACTTCTGTCACTAAACGACAACCTGGGTCTCTGTGCAAAATCATCATCACAGCCGCCCTCTCGACCATCGTGCGGTACTTTTGTCAGATGTCAGATTCACTGATTTGACTGATAAACTAATCCAAGGAAAAATGAAGAGTTACTCGTACAACTTTACGCTGCAAGGTATGCTATACTTTATGCAGACAATTTTTACGCAGATTTTACGCACGAGTAAATTTTTCGCGCAGACTTTACACAGCATAACTTTATGCAACCGATCTTTTTTCGCGTAGAACTTTTATACAGATTTACGCGGGCAGACTTTTACGCAGACTTTTCCAAGAGCCATATTTTACTCCAAACTTCCTTGATTCTCTGCCTTACGGAATAATTCCAAAACCATGATTTACGCTGGCAGTTTTGAATCTATATTATCCACGGGCAGATTCCTTAGCATATTTTATGCTAGTACACCCTATTTTATATTCGCATCATGTTTGATTCCTGTAACCCTTCTAAACGTTGTATACATCACCTACAGAAAGATGGATATGCAGAAGGGATGTACTATCACCAATAATGACACAACTCCTGGAGTCAATGGTCAGACTCAAGAAGGGACCTCAACCACTCCTAGACTTCCACAAACAGATAAACAGACTCACAATCCAGTTCCATCCAATCTTCCCATTCCACCTAATGGGAACTTTCCAGCCTCATTGATACCGCAGGATGGCCAGGCACAACTGTTCCAATTCTTCCAGATAATGATACAGGAACAGAGACAGTAAGCAGCAGAACAGAGACAAGAGTTCCTAGCAGCACTTGAAAGGATGGCTGCAAGAACTACTGTACCAACTCAAGCACTAGCTCCAGCCAGAGTTGGTTCAGTAAAGGACTTTGTACAAATGGGTCCAAGGTCGTACAAAGGCATTGAGAGCCCAGAGGAAACTACCAACTCGATGACTCACACTCGAAAGATATTAGAGGCATCACAGCTACCTGCAGACCTATGGATGACAGGTGTAAGGACACTCCTAGATGGTAATACTCACCACTGGTGGGAATCCATGGAACGCCAGCTGGGTACATACCAGACATGGGAGCAGTTCCTGGAGTGCTTCGAAAGGAAGTACTTCCCGGACACCGTCAAAGATGCTTTGTACGATCAGTTTCTCCACCTGGAGTAGGAGAACAGAACAATTGACGAGTACGATGCCGAGTTTAGTCACCTTAGCAAATATGGTGCTGCCCTGATACCAGATAACTTGGCCAAAGCTAAGAGGTTCCACCGTAGACTGACTCAGGAGCTACAACACTATACTAGCTTCTAATCCCGCATCTCTTATGCCGAGGTATTGAAAGAAGCCAGATTACAAGAAACTATCAGCCAAAGAAAAGGATTTCAGTTGGGGACGCAACAAGGACCATTAAGGACACATACAGGATCGACAAGGACACAACAAGGAGGACCTATCAGACGTTCTCTAGCTCAGCAACAGCAGTACCAGCACCAAGCAGGACCATACCAGATCCCAGAGAAACTCCAATGCAATTATTGTGGGAAATACTGACATATTATGAGGGACTGTCGATATCGCTTAGGACAATGTATGAGATGTGGTTCCGGACAGCATATGTTGAAAGACTGTCCTATGCAACAAGCCTCAACACTTCCACTGCCAGCACAGAGGCTACACTTCCAACACCAAAGCCAGCTCCGCAATTGATGAGACAAGGAGCACCTCGACCTCCGACAACAGGAGGATTTCAGCGAAGACCACCGCTGCCTGCCCAGGAGGATCAATTTGCGAGGGCCAGATAGGGACAACCACAGAGGAATGGACAAGCTTTTGCAATGGAAGTGGATGACCTGGATCAGGAGATTGATGTCATAGCAGGTATCACTCTTATTTTTACTTTTTCTGCTGTGACATTGTTTGATACGGGAGCCACCCACTCATTCATATCATCTAGTTTTATTGCCAAACACAACATTGCCTCCACACCTACCTAGTTGTATTAGAATTCTTATCGGAGGAGGAGTAGTACTTGTTAATAGAAATTGTAGATCGTGTCCTATAGTGATACATGGTAGAGAAATGAATGCCCGACTCTTAGTCCTTCCTCTCCAGCTTTTGATATTGTGCTTGAGATGGACTGGCTGAGCAAGTACCATGCTTTCTTCGATTGCTTTGGAGGAAGCATTCTTTTTAAGGTACCCGGCCAGCCTGAACTTGAGTTTGCACGAGGATCCACAGAAATTCTTGATGGTATGCAGCTCGCAATGGACGATGTTGTCTATCATCCCATTATTTTAGAATTTCCAGACGTCTTTCTAGAAGAATTACCAGGACTACCCCCAGATAGAGATGTAGAATTCTCAATTGAATTGACACCAAGAGCAGCACCCATAGCATCACATGTTTACAGATTGGCGAAGAAGGAGATGGATGAACTAAAGACACAATTGAAGGAACTAGAAGAGAAATGTTTCATCCGACCAAGTGCATCACCCTGGGGAGCGCCAGTGTTATTTGTACCAAAGAAGGATGGGTCAGTGGGTATGTGCATTGACTATAGAGCCTTAAATATCGTGACAGTAAAGAATAAATATCCACTACCGCGCATTGATGACTTATTTGATCAACTCAGTGGAGCCAAGGTATTCTCAAAGATAGATTTGAGATCAGGATATCACCAAGTGAAGGTACGAAAGGAGGACATCCCGAAGACCGCACTTCGGACAAGATATGGGCATTATAAGTTTTTGGTCATGCCATTTGGATTGACTAATGCTCCAGCTATCTTTATGGACTTAATGAATCGAGTCTTCCATCAATATTTGGACCAGTTCGTGGTCGTCTTCATAGATGATATACTTGTCTATTCAAAGAGCCATGAGGAGCACGAGAAGCACCTAAGGATTGTTCTAGAGACCTTAAGGAGAGAGCAGTTATATGCAAAACTCAATAAATATGAGTTCTTCTTGGATAGAGTTTTATTTTTTGGACATGTTATTACAGGAGATAGTATTTATGTTGATCCAGAAAAGATCTCGGCAGTCGAGACATGGCCTGTTCCTAAATCAGCAGCAGAGGAGAGAAGTTTCCTTGGACTTGTGGGATATTATCGACGGTTCATAGAAAATTTCTCAAAGATAGCAACACCTATGACTCGTTGACTTGCAAGGATCAAGAGTTCATATGGACCAACGAATATCAAGCCGCTTTCGAGGAATTGAAGAAGCGACTGACTACAGCACCAGTATTGACTATTCCATCAGGATCATGAGGCTATGTGATCTATAGTAACGCATCAGGGAAAGGCCTGGGATGCATATTGATGCAGCATGGCAAGGTGATTGCATATGCATCTAGGCAGTTACGAGTACATAGAAGAATTATCCAACTCATGACTTGGAACTTGCAGCAGTTGTATTTGCTCTAAAGTTATAGAGACATTACTTATATGGGGAACGACTGGAAATATATACCGACCACAAAAGCCTCAAATATGTCTTCACACAGAAGGAGTTAAATATAAGGCAACGTCGATGGCTCGAGTTGATGAAAGATTTTGAGATAGAGCTACATTATCATCCAGGCAAGGCTAATGTTGTAGCAGACGCGTTAAGCCGAAGGCCAGCAGCTTATTTCTTGACAACGCAGAAGGAATTATTAAAGGACTTACAAAGTCTTGACATTGAAGTGATGTTACCCGGAGCAGACGGGATACTAGCCAACTTGCAACTACAATCATCACTAGTAGAGAGAATTAAGGCATCATTACCTACCAACGCCAGATTTAGAAGATTAAAGGAAAGGATAGAGGCCGGAGAGCAGACAGGACTGTGCATTCATAATGACGGGACATTACGATGTGGTAATCGTCTTTATGTTCCAAATAGAAAAATTTGACAGGAGCTGATGACAGAAGCTCACAGTTCAATATATTTTATTCATCCTGGAGGCACCAAGATGTATCGAGATTTACGATAGCACTTTTGGTGGCATGGAATAAAAAGAGAGATAGCTCGCTTTGTAGCTAAATGTTTGGTATGTCAGCAAGTAAAGGCGGAGCACCAGAAAATAGCAGGGTTATTGCAACCACTCCCAATTCCAGAATGGAAGTGGGAACACATCACTATAGACTTCATCACAGGTTTTCACAAAAGTCCAAGTGCTAGAGACGCAGTATGGGTAATAGTAGACCGACTCACCAAGTCAGCCTATTTCTTGCCTTTTAGAGTTGGCCAATCTACAGAAGCTTTGGCTGACTTATATATGAGGTAGATCATGAGACTGCACATCATACCAGTAAGCATTGTATCAGACAGGGATTTACGCTTTACATCACACTTTTGGAGGAGCATACAAGAAAGCCTTGGAACTCGTCTGAAGTTTAGTACATCTTACCACCCGCAAACAGATGGGCAATCAGAGCTTATTATTCAGACATTGGAGGATATGTTAAGAGCTTGTATGTTAGACTTTGGAGGATCCTGGGAGGACCATCTGCATCTTGTGGAATTTTCTTACAATAATAGCTATCAGGCAAGCATCCAGATGGCTCCGTTTGAAGCATTGTATGGAAGAAAGTGTAGATCTCCTGTATGTTGGAGTAACATAGGAGAATGTTAAATTTTGGGACCAGAGCTAGTGGTCAACATCGTTGAGACAGTTAAAATAATACAAGGACACCTGCGAGCAGCGCAAGACAGGCAGAAGCAGTGGACATACCTTCATCGTTGTCCCTTGGAGTTTAAAGAGGGAGATCATATCTTCTTAAGGATATCACCTACCAGAGGCACTATTCGATTCGGAGGGCGCGGCAAGTTGATTCAAAGGTATGTTGGACCTTTTGACGTGCTAGAAAGAGTGGGAGAAGTAGTATATCGACTTGCGCTACCATCTTCACTTGAGGGAGTACATAACGTATTCCATGTGTCGCAGCTCAGGCGATATGTGGCAGACAGCAATCATGTTCTCGACCATTCGGAAATCACCATTGGGCCAAGCTTGTCATATCAAGAGCAACCCGTGGGAATCCTTGATCGTCGAGAGAAAGTATTGAGAAACCAGTCTATTTCCTTGGTCCGTGTGGCATGAAAGCATGGTTCGCTAGGAGAATCTACCTGGGAACACGAGGATGACATGCGCGAACGTTTTTTGGACCTATTCACAGACCAAGGTATAAATTTACTTTGATTAATTATATCTTATACCCTTCTTGACTTTCTACAGTGACTTAGTTTTAATTTCGAGGACAAAATTTTTATAAGTTGGGTAGAATGTAAGATCCCTAATCCTGAAAACCCTATTTTATTTATTATGAGCTAAATAGAGGAGATAGATTTTATTGAGCCATTATAATTTTCCTAAATTTATTTCATGTAGGAGACCTTTGGACAGTTGCCCGTTTAAACCATGTGTACCCCTATAATTTTCAGAATTTTCTACGTATAAATATGTATATATATATATATATATAGATATTATTAATAAAAAAAGAAAAGAAATAGAAAATAGAATTTTGTATTGGTGCTAACCCAAAACCCGAACCCGCGTATACTACTTCCCTGCGTAAAACCACACCCTTTAGAAAAAATCAGCAACAGAAGCAAAACTCAACTTTGCTTTGCTTTCCTGACCTACACGAGTAAGTTTTTCATTGCACCACTCCTTAACACTATTACTAAATAACCCTAAACCGAAACTAAAACCAATAAAAAGAAAAAAAACAGCAGCGCCAGTAGTTTTAGTTTCTTAACTACTAAGTTTCCTCCACCGCCTCTTATTCCTTATATATATATCCATGCAATGCACCCCAAGCCCTAAAACCTCACTTCTTCAACTAAAACACTATTGGACATGCACTATCCAGAACTTTTGCTCGACAAGTATACCTTGCTATTGTACTGCTATTTACATTCCACATGATGCTCTCATTCTATTTTATTTAGTTATTTACATTGGACCTTGTTTATGAGACTACCCCAGTATTATGGAGCATTATTTGGGTCATTGGCCGTGACACAGTTGTTACACGGATTTTGAGTCTCATATAGATCACGGACTGCGTGATAGGTCTAGCCTCCTGTGCGTATGAGCTGTGCGTTAGGAATAACTGCTGATAAAAACTTTGTATGCTAGTAGACCTGGCAGTTATTTAGAGGTTTTATCGTGTCATGAATGTGGCATACTTAGAGCATGGGATGAGGAGAACAACAAGTAAGACATTTGGGCTCCTTTGCACTTTCCTTATATGTAACCCGTACGCTCCACCGGAGACACTAGAGATAACCCCTATACTACCTGGTGGCCTCTGTCGTTCAAAAGACGACATGCTTTGTAGGCCTCTGATTCTTCGAGAAAATCATGTCAATCCTATTTATGGCCAGATAGCCCACATGTTGGAAAGTTGTTCTCAAACTGCATTCATATAGACGGTTAGGTGACCCAGTGGATGTTTATATTTCAGTACTTATTGGCATGTTTATATGTATCTTGTTACGTCCCACTGAGGACCTGGTCCCTTTCTAGATATGGACTAGCAGGAGTACCCACAGGAGTACGGACCTGGACCTGACTCCACATACCTGGCTGAGGAGGCCTTACCCTCAGAGTACTTGTGATTCTTTACCGCTGTTTAGTTATGTTGCTACTTCAGTATAGTCATTTTGTAGTAGATTTATTTCCACCTGACTATCAGACTTGATACTTATTTTTGGATATTCAGTATTATTTAGCCTTTATTACTACTAATTGTGCTGTGGATGAGATATAGATTGCGTATGACTTATTGTGACAGTATATTACCACTGGTGGATTAGATATTCATGAACATCATACGTGTGCATACGTTTTCCATATATTGGAGTTCGTATACATACGGTTGAGCATGTTACGTATTCCTATTCCTACGTATTTTGGGACTGGGCGTGACATTGTGTTAGGGATTCAGACCAACATAATACTGGAAGACAGGGCCAAACTGCCTACCTACGTCCAGCTTCATAATGGGAGAAAATACAGCTAGCAAGCTGTGTGGTCCGATGAGGCCCTTCCTCTCTTCTGGATAAATTGCTATATAAAATTGCTGATTATCCCGAGCAAAGGAAGCTATGATATCCTTCCATGATCCATCGTTGCAAAGGATATTTGTCGAAGATGCCTTTTTTTACGGCTCCTTACATGCTGTAAGAGCATAATCTTCTTCTTCCTCAGGTCAGCCCAATGAATCTCGACAACCATCTTTTTGGTGAAGGAAGTGTGGAAAAATAGGTTCACTCGCTTGCCTTTATATAGGCAGAAGAGAACATACCCAATCCCAACAACTTCTTAAATATCTTCGAAAAATCAGCCTCGCAGAACGAGTCAAATTTGACCATTTCGTGCTTCATTCAAAGTATTTCAAATTTAGAGGAATTTGAAAACTTTGAAGGGGGTCTTGTAGAAGCATAAAAATATGCTGGGAAACTATACGCATAAAATCCCCAACATGCATGAAGCCCGCGTAAAACAGAGCTTCATCGCTATATGGCGTAAAAATATGACTTCAGAGCTATACGCGTAAAACAGAGCTTCAGCGCTGTGCGGCGTAAAATATGGCTTCAGAACAGTCCGCGTAAGGCAGCACTTCCAGGCTATTTTGGCGTAAAAAGGTTGCTATACCTCCCTCCGGCATAAAATATGTCTGTTTTTAATGCAGCATGAAGTTGTATGAGGAATCCTTCGTATTCCTCGAATGAACCTGTCAGACAAAACAGTGAACCTGACTCCTGACAAAGAGTACTGTGCGACGATCGAGAGGATAACTGTAATGATGATTCTATACAGAGGCCCAAACTGTCATTTAGTGACATATCCTTGATACAAGTCATTTTTATACATTCAAGGAATACGCTGCCTATTCTACACAGGCAGAGATGAGTTTTTACGCTCAAGATGAGATAAAATCAGATGCCACGTCAAAAGCTGTTCTTCGTAAAGAACTCGAGGCATATCTCTGCAGTTAATACGTGAGATGGGGGCAGATCTCTGCATTTAATGCACGAGATTTTGTTCTACTTTTAATGAACTGGGAAAGCTAAAACTCGGGCTAATACGCTCACATCACTATCCCTGCATGTTATGCCAACCAGGCTATTTTCAACTATAGGAGCATGCCGTATGCTATCTCCTCAAAATACGCCAACTCAGGCTATATTTGCAAAGGTACGTGATAAGGCTATTTGGCCCAGAATACGCTCAAGACCTCAGTCAGGAAGGATAATTGCTAGTTTATGCTGGTTACCTATTATTTATGCAGCATCAAGCTTTACGCAGAATTTGGCTTTTACGCCAACACGACAACTATTTGACTTTTACGCCAACAAGACAGCTACTTGGCTTTTACGCCAATACGACAGCTATTTGGCTTTTACGCCAACAAGACAACTACTTGGCTTTTATGCCAACAAGATAGCTACTTGACTTTTACGCCAACAAGACAGTTATTTGGCTTTTATGCCAACCATCTTTACGCTAGGGGCAGTTACCTATATGGCTTGCATGTCATGATCTTCGATGAGCGATTATACGCGTTACCTCATAATAGGACACGTGTCACATGCGAATTCAGGAGATCATTTAGACGTGGGTAGCAGTTATTATAACCGCCGCGTAAAGAGTGCAACTCTCTCCACAGTTTGGCTTTTATGCCGACTGGACAGTTACTGTGACTGAGTTCTATAAATAGAGACTTCTGGTCACAGGGGGCCAGGGTCAAAAAAAAGGAGATCAAGATCAGAGATCGAATCAAAAGAGAGAGAGAGCATAGACAGAGTGTGTTGGTTGACAGTTCAATCCCACTTGCAATCTTTGAAGCTTCTTTTTCTTCTATAACACTTCTTCATCATCGTGTGGTCCAAGGGACAAAGTAATCGACCGCAGATCAGACTCCTATAGCAATATTTCCCCAGAATCATTTTTTATTGTACTTAATATCCTCGTATAGGATTAATTATACTCTTTTTTTTCTTGTTTGTAAACAAAGAAAGGGTTTCGTATAAACCTAGTTCCATTCTTTCGTTTATCATCAAATAACTGGGGTACTAGAGTGGAAGAAGAAATGTTTTACCTTTGTGCGCACAACTTTGCATGTAGGTCTGGAGTTTTGTGCATACCTTGCGCAGCTTCAAGATGGGAGACACACAATTTTCTATCTGTAGTGCATTCAATTTGAACATGTGGGAAAGGAGCCTTCACCGACTTCTGTTTTGTGCGTCGATAGAACTCAGAACGTGACAGGTGATTTATGCGCCCAGAGCAATCAGGATACGACAGTTTAGTATTGTTACCGCTAGTGAGTGCAAGTACGTGTGTACTTTTGTACGACTGTGAGTTGACAATGACAACATCCTTGCCTTGCACGTTATGCTGAACATGCAAAGGCTTTGCAGCTTGGGAATGAACAGCCCCCTTGGCATAATAGTAATTTCCTCTGCCAGGGAAAGGTTGGTTCACCCCTCACTTATTGTGATAGATCTGTGGTTTGCCTCTGTTGATTGGCACAATAACATGGCCAAGTGGGGTATCCACCAAGTCACAGACTGGGGATGAGGTAGCAGAGGTATCCACCATGTCACAGATTAGGGAGAAGGAAACCATTGGAACCCTAGAAAGGGGTGAATAGGTTCAAGCTAATAAATCAAGCATAAATAATTAATAATAGAAAATTTTAAAATTAAGTGTACAAGAAGTAAAGCAATAAGAGTACTGACACCCGACGTATCCTGGTATCCTCCTCAAGGCACTCCAGTTCTGAAAACTCTTGTCCGGCTTGAATCCACTATTAGCAAAATAGTTACACCACGAGCTTTGATTCGAAGGTCCGTTGACTTCTTACACAAGAGCTTTGATCCGAAGGCTCTCTAACTTCACACAATCTTTGATCCAAAGTCTTGTACACTTCAACCTTTTACAAGATGGTTTTGATCTTCTTACAATAAATATAAAGATCTAACTTTTACAACTCAAGAATACTATAACATAATTTGTGGATAGGCAAATTAAAGCTTTGGTGGAGTATTTCTGGATGGCCTTTGGCAGATTAGTAATTTTAGGCTCAAAAGGATCAACCTTGAAAGAAGGGGTTCAAGGCTTTATATAGGCCAACACAAAAAAAGAGCAAAAATACAACTTTCAGCCTGCGAATGTATAGTATAGTATACTATCGGTATAGCGGTATGCAGTAACAATGGCTATAAATATGATCGTTGGAATCTTTTAATGCACAAAATTTGACATTTGGATTGCCAACTATGATGAACCTGTATACCGTTGGTATAGACCACTATACCGTCGATATGCCAGTCCAAACGATATATAGCAACTTTTATATAAAATTGGTATACCATCGGTATACTCCAGTATACCGTCGGTATGCCAATTTTCAGGCCAAAAATGATCCTAGATTATTTTCTACCCTAGCTTTCAATTTTGCCAATTATTTCATGTGTTTATAATTCTTCCTAAGACTCATTATAGACTCTGGACAGACTATAGCAGGTGCAGAATTCTTCGGAGTCTGGAAATGATAATGGCGTAGCTTGGCTTCTTCCCTTGCTAGATGATAGTTTTTTCCCTTGACGGCAGTTGTCCTGAGATACCCAGATTGTAAAATCTGAATACCTTTCGGGCGCTTCGCCCCCGAAACCCCATGGAGGGTGCTACCCCCTCGACCCCCGTCCCCTGATCAGGCAGCAGAACCCCCGGGTGCGTAGCTCCGGAGATGTCGTAGGCAGTTCAGAAAAATCTTATGGGATGACATCGTCTTTGGCCCATCATGAATTCTTTATTACATATGTCTATATTTGATCTTGCTTATTGCTTTTCTGTAAATACAAATTTGGCAAACAAAATAATATACATAGTAGTAAGTATGATAACATTTAATACATATTTTGACAGGCATATTTTGACTATGCTAAGTTTAAGTATTCAAAGCAGTGATAACATGAATATTAGTGACGCCATAATGTTAAATAGAATAGATTAACCATATTCAAAAATATAGTTAGATCATTGGGCTAACAGAAACAACGAGTGGGTCCCCGTAGCTAGCATTCTGAACTCCCTTGTCCTTGTTGACAACAGCATCAAGGTAGGAAGAGCGAGGCTTGGGCAGCCACATCTTGTGGATCTTCCTTGTCTTGTGTACAGATGAGGGGCTTGTGCTACCCCCAATGTTTAACATCTCTTCATAGGCCTGTCGGTCAAACTTTACAACCAAAGTCTTCTGCGTTGAGCCGATCAACGAGGTGTCTTGTTGTCACTACCATATTCTGAAAACAGGGATAATTTCGACTTTTTCTGTATTTAATATTTCGTGTATTTTAAATTAAATAATTTAAAAGAGATGTGTAATTAAATATATTATTATTTACAGTGTTCATTTATGTTTGAGCTGGTAGACTCGACCTAGAAGCCATTAGACGAACACATGTCCGAATTATAGGATTACGTGTTAATTTGCATTATTTAGGATTTAATTACTAAGATAGTAATTAATTACCGTAATTTAATTAATTGATTGCGCCCTGCCCTTGCTTCGATATTTGGAGCGCTACCCTAGCTTTTGCCTTCCAACAATTTCACAACATTGCCCTAGACATACCCGCCTTCCATTCTGCTATTTTTGTAACTCATAATTATGCTCTCTGTACCTTCTTTTTAGCCTCACAAAAATCGTCGCAGACGTTTATTTATTTTCTGGATAAATTTCAATTTTGTATCGTTGTGCGTTCCAATCGAATTGGAGGCAATCTTGACCTATTTTTCGTGTGACCCAAATTAGGGTAATAATCTGTTCTGAGTCTTCTTCACTAATGATATTGATGACCCGACCTGATTTCGGCCCCATGCCCTCCTAAGTAATTTTTGAACACAGCTTGCATTTTATTCCTAATTAAATTGGGGATACCGTTTTTAACTGATTCCGTAAATCCCTATTTAATTCCAGTACCCCGCTATTTTGAGCCCGTACTACACACACCCCATTGGTTCAACTAAATGGAGAAGCCCAACATTGACTAGTCAACACCCTCATTCCCACATGAAGAATTCATTCATGTCTAATCTTGGCCATTTATTAAATGGGTCAATCCTCACCCTTCTTTCACACACCCTCTCTCCCTATTTAAAGTCACACACCCACACCCTTCCCAAGGAAGTCCTAATCCCCAAAACCTAGGCTAGCCCTCACAAATCTCCACAAGCCAGCAGCCATCACCATCTGTTTTGTGTGCTCGTGTCCGTATGTCCAACATTACCGTGTCAGCCGTATTGGCCTCGGGTATGACCCCGGGTGTCCTATCGTATCCCTTCATTTCCTGTGTCCAGTATTACATTATAATAGTACAATAAGATTTTTTGTGTCCGACACCATCTGGACACATCCAGCACTGTGCAAACATTAAACCATCGTGTCCAGCTCCGGACACGATCCAACACAACCCTGACACATCACAGAATATTCAAACCCTAAATTCGACCTAACCGTCTCCGGTGGCTGCGGGATCTCCTCCTCTGAGTCGAGCTCGCCGTTCCCGACCTTGACTCGAGCAGCCGCGGCTTCCCGGTCCCAGCTCCGGTGGACCACCGCCCAGCGCCACCAGATCGAGCCGTCCCCTCCTTCCGCGTGCGTCGAGCTCGATCGATCCAGCCGCCGTCGAGCTTCGCTGCCACCCTGAGCTTCCGAGATCCAGCCTCGAAGTCATGGGAGCCGACCACCGCGTGACCCCGGCACGACCATGGCGGAGGAGTCTCACCTACTACCGCCGAAACTCCTCCCTGCCATAGCAGATCTGCCCGGTGCCGCCGCCTCGAGGTGAGCACTCGACCGCCGACGCCTTGTCCGGTCCGACCCCGGCGAACCTCCTCCGCGTCGACACAGAGAAACCCCAATGTGAGCTTCCCTCTTCCCTCTTTCTTTTGTTCAGTGTTTCAAAGAAACACTGTATTAGTTAAGTTATGGTTAAGAGTTTAATTATATTAGAATATAATTAGTTTTATTTATTTATAATGTATGAATTTAGTTATGTATATATATATAAGGATTTTGGTTATATAAATATATAATAAGTTTTGGGTTGTAATATTAATTAAGTAATGGTTTCAACATTTAGCTTAGTTTAAAATTAGTTTATTTGGGCTGGTAACGATTTTACTATAGATAAATATATATTGGCTTTTACATAAATTCTAAATTTATGTAAATAAACTTTTAATTATAATTATGTTTGAAAGAAAAGTTTTAACAATTATTGTTCAAAGTGATTTCGAAATAATTTTCATAACATAAGGTGTTTACCTTAATAACAAACAATCAACCCTTTTCTTTTATTAGCTAAACTTGTTAATCTTGAGCTTAGCTAATCTCTGTATATTTTCTCTATGTATTGCAGACCTGGTATCCTTATCTCGATTATCGTGCCGAACTCCGATCTTGGACTTCTTTATATAGTTTTTAGCTATTTGGACTGCTCCGGACTCATTGGAACTAACTGCTACTTCATTTGGGATCACCATGAGAAGTGTGGCATTATATTTATGTCGTGTCAACATGTCCATGCTTTGCACGTCGACTTCAACCAATCTGAGGCGAGTACATTCTCTGATTAGTTTCTTAATTATGATATCCCCTATGTTCACTGTATCTAGTGTAGATATCCATGCTCTTGACACGCTGGTTACACGGATTGGTATACACGGATCTCGTCATGAGATGTTATTCCTTATTCATGGTGTAGCTTGTACAAGACTTGTTCCCTTGTTATCTCGTGCATGTATAGACACTGATTCCCGGAGAGATTTGCTACCTTCCTAGGGAATCCCGTGCCATAGCGTACCATGGTTGGATCTACTATACCAGTCGGGGGTGGGGAGTATTTTAGTATAGATATGTGATCATACCCAACTCTACATGCATCATAGCTCACCCCACATCTCACGTCGGGTACGGACTGACCATTTACATGCTTCATAGCTGTTACGTATGATTAGCCTGACCTCTACATGCATCATAGCTAACCAACGGTTAGCCTGACCTTACATGAATCATAGCTAATCACATGTAACCAGCCTGATCAAGTTCCTAAGCCGATCACATGTTAAAGCTAGTACTCAAACACATAGTCATAGTTTTCTTGCTCATTGACATATTGTTTCCTTTCCTGCATTTACTTACAGTATTTCCAGTATATTCTTTATTGTATATTTCTAGTATATATACATGCATCTTGTATATTTTCATCTATATACTGCTACATAGTTTATATCATTGATTTAGAACTACTAATTAGAAATGTACTTTGCTCCTTCCTGACTGGAAAATATTTTCCAGACTGTGACCTTAGTGGACTTATTTCTGACACACTTGGGGATTGGATGTTACTGATTGCAGGTATGACTATTTTATCGTTAGACTTGTCTTGTATTTTCCTTGCTTGCCTTGATATCTCATCGTGCTTTAATTTATGTGATTGAGTATTTCCAGCATTATTTTTATGATATCCACATCTCCTTATGGAGTTGGGTATTCATGTGAGATTGATTAGATAGTTACATGACCCAGACAGCGTTCTACCGCCGATGCTGCAGCGTAGGCTGGACGTACCCACGCTCTCGTACCCCTATATCGGGTGCGGGTCGTGACACATTTTTAGTGGTGGCCCATGCAGGTCAGACTTCGCAAGTTGTGCGATATCGTGGTAGTACGACGTATTAGTTGTACTACTGCGTGCCTGCTATTGAATATAGGACATAGGATACTAGGATGAGAGAGGATACTCAATCACAAATTCTTGAGAAATTCCTGGGACGACCCCTTGAGAATCTTATTATAATTTCTAATTTTAATTCCTTTGCCTTGTTTCCGTCCGTCCTTACTCGTTGATATTGAGTTTGATTCCTGTTGATCAGTTATTAAATTAGGATCTTGGTTTCATTGTAGAGGTTGATTTCATGCCGAGATGAATTTTACGGACTAAATTTTACGATATCATCTGATGACATATATTGATGAGAACAGTGAGAAAGGTGAAACGTCTACTTGGGTCATGGGACCTAGAGTTTATCGTAGCCGTACCGGTTGGCGTGGCAAAAATTCTAGATGTCATGATTATAGGATTGCGTACTTTAGTTACGGAACCTGTCGTTTATCGCACCTATGCTTACTGGCATGGCGAGGATTCTCAGCGTCATAATTTTTGACCGACATATATGATTATCAGGTTGTGTCTTAAAATTGATTCTTAAAGTATCATCTCAACACTTATCTATTTCTGTTATACAAGACTTTATTCCATCGTTCTTTTGTTGCTAGCAGTAGAAACACCTTCAGTCCTCAATCCAATCTTTTTGAGCTCCTATTCCTTGAGGATTCCTTGTTAAGTATGATAATTAGTGACTTGTAATTATGTCTGTGTCTTGAGTATTAGTATTGACTGAGTGTTGCTGGTAAGTTGTAAGTGTTCCTAGTTGGACATGTGAGCAGTAGGCCTTAAACTAGAGCTAACCCATAGCATAGTACCTTGTGGCAATAGTTCTAGGATAAGTGTCATTATAGTACTATAAGTAGAAGAAGAGTATAGAGTATCAGTGATAGTTCCCAGAGTTAGTATCAGAGCCAGTATACCCGTCCTGGATAATCATGATTATGTAATTGAGTGATCTATGTAAATAATTAGGTATCAAAGAATCGTGTTAAGGATTAATGGAGCATGACGTTCAAATTTGATAATTAATATCGGGAATGTTAAAGGTAAGAAAATATATATGCATAAAGAGTTATAATGAGGTGTCATGAGTAGAGAAATATCGGAATTAGAAAGGAAAATGGTGAAGCGTATCACAGATTAGTTTAACAGGCTTTAAAGGATTAAAGGAAAATACCTATACAACAATCGAGGTGAGGAACCATATACATACCCACGAGAGTAAAGAAACATGAGTGTAATAGAAGATATAGGTGATCATGAGTTCTAATGAGCTTGATGAGATAATCCATTAATGAAGCTAGTGATATAATACTAGGAGTGCTAATGGTTCTATTTCGAGGGTTAGTCGAGAATGACGCTAAAAACAGTAAGCACTCTGCGTGATGATAATCGGATGATATACCAGTTAATATAGATTGAAAATCATGGAAGAAAATACATGTGATGATAACTTTGATCATTGGAGGTAATAGTGCAAGTGATTCGGGCAGTACAATTTTAGTACACAGTTGTAGAAAATGGATGTATTGAGTACACCTCGAGTATTAGAGACCGTGAGCACTTATATGTAAATTTATGGATTTATAAATTAAAGAGTGGAAATAAATTTTATTTTGAGAAATTATTGAGGAGTTGAGATTGTGTCATTGAAATTTGAGGATTCCAAATTTGATTCAATAAACATGGTCAAGGCTATAAGGATTTTAGGAGTGATAAAAATTTGATTTCGATATTGAGTATTCGATTATTGAGGAAGTATATGCATTTTATATTAAAGTTGTTCGAGAAGTTGAACCTTGACGATTATTTTGAGGATTAATTTTATGGTAGATGAGAAATATGAATATTAGTATATGAGTAGATGATATACATATGTAAGGATCTACTGACTTGGGCATGATTGAGATGGCACTGGAAACAGACTTGGGTGTCCATCTAGAATTGTATTAGGGGGGAAACAGTATTTAGTATGATGTGTTACACTTGGTGTGCACTTGAGTGATGAGAACAAATAGTATAGACAATTGTAGTAGGAACGAGAACTAGTAGTGGGTGTACTTATAGTAGAACAGAGATACCTAAAGAGATAGAGGTATCAAACTTTACATACATCATTTGACCTATGATTGTGTTAGAGGATCTTGGTATCAGATTTTGGTATCAATAGACAGGTGTGTGCAATATGGATATTTTCATGGATTTTGTGGATTTATGCTTAGTTGATATGGGTACCAGTGTACAGGAATAGGAATTAGCTAGTGAATGTGCCAGAGTTAAGAGTATGTTAGAGATAGGAGATACTGCAAGTAATATGTTAGCAGGTTTTTCTTTTTCTTTCCTAATGTTTCCCGTCTCTTGATTGATTGATTTCCTTAGTGCTGTAGTTCGTATTCATGATTTTCTTGTGAGAATATAGCTAGTAGTGCACCCTGACAGAGACTGCAGTACCATGACAAAAGACACATGACCTATATATTTTCTTAGATTGCATGGTTATAGGTAGAATTTTCTTAAACCATGATCATTTGGGTTTTGACCATAACAAAGATCTATGACAAGGTTATGACTTGACGAAAAGGGGCAAGATGATTAAATTTGTGGATAAGCATTAATTTAAATAAAGAATTAAGGGGTTAATATAACAGAATTGATGGATCATCGATTTTACGAAGATCGAGGTATGATTGAAATTCGAGGATAAACATTAACTTAAATGGAGAGTTGAGAAATTTACATGGCAAAATTGAGGATTTATTAATTTTAGGAAGGTTTTGATATGATTGAATTGGTTATTAAAATTAAATTTTTTTTTTTTAGGGAAATTATCATTATATCTATTTGATTGCAAGGTAGAAATTTGAAATTTTATATTATGAATGTTGCATTTGAAGATTCCGTAAGTATCGCATCGTTGAGTATTTTGAGGAAAAAGGAAATCAGGAAATAAAATCGTTAATGGAATAGTGTCGAATTCAATTCTCAGGATGAGAAATTAGATTTTGAATATGCATCGATTGAATTTAAATTGAGAAGTAAAAATTATTAATGGATTGGTGTTAAATTTAAACTTTTCGGATGACATTTCAAATTTTATGAATATAGTTGATTAATTAAATTGAAGGGTTGGATTTAGGGATTGTGTTTTAGATGGGAGTCTTAATGTGTATTAAGTGAACTAGAGTATTGGATGTCAAAATCTGAGTATTTAATTTCTTAAATTTAAATTCAGCAGAAATTGTAAGGAAATGGAAACTGATTTTTATTTTTAAGGATATTGCAGGAATACAGTAATTCCAAAATATTTTGAGATTGTGAAATGGCAAGTTGGATTACTACCTGATTTTGTGGTTGATGAATTAACTATTGATGGAAAAATAAAATAATGTATAAACACTACTATGAGGACTTTAAATTTCGAGGACGAAATTCTTTTAAGAAGGGTAGACTTGTCACTACCACATTCTGAAAACAGGGATAATTTTGACTTTTTTTGTATTTAATATTTCATGTATTTTAAATTAAATAATTTAAAAGAGATGTGTAATTAAATATATTATTATTTACAGTGTTCATTTATGTTTGAGCTGGTAGACTCGACCTAGAAGCCATTAGACGAACACATGTTCGAATTATAGGATTACGTGTTAATTTGCATTATTTAGGATTTAATTACTGAGAAAGTAATTAATTACCGTAATTTAATTAATTGATTGCGTCCTGCCCTTGCTTCGATATTTGGAGCGCTACCCTAGCTTTTGCCTTCCAACAATTTTACAACATTGCCCTAGACATGCCCGTCTTCCATTCTGCTATTTTTGCAACTCATAATTATGCTCTCTGGTAACCGATTTTACTATAGATAAATATATATTGGCTTTTACATAAATTCTAAATTTATGTAAATAAACTTTTAATTGTAATTATGTTCGAAAGAAAAGTTTTAACAATTATTGTTCAAAGTGATTTCGAAATAATTTTCATAACATAAGGTGTTTACCTTAATGACAAACAATCAACCCTTTTCTCTTATTAGCTAAACTTGTTAATCTTGAGCTTAGCTAATCTCTGTATGTTTTCTCTATGTATTGCGGACCTGGTATCCTTATCTCGATTATCGTGCCGAACTCCGATCTTGGACTTCTTTATATAGTTTCTAGCTATTTGGACTGCTCCGGACTCATTGGAACTAACTGCTACTTCATTTGGGATCACCTTGAGAAGTATGGCATTATATTTATGTCAACATGTCCATGCTTTGCACGTCGTCTTCAACCAATCTGAGGCGAGTACATTCTCTGATTAGTTTCTTAATTATGATATCCCCTATGTTCACTGTATCTAGTATAGATATCCATGCTCTTGATACGCTGGTTACATGGATTGGTATACACGGATCTCGTCATGAGATGTTATTCCTTATTCATGGTGTAGCTTGTACAAGACTTGTTTTCTTGTTATCTCGTGCATGTACAGACACTGATTCCCGGGGAGATTTGCTACCTCCCTAGGGAATCCCGTGCCATAGCGTACCATGGTTGGATCTATTATACCAGTCGGGGGTGGGGAGTATTTTAGTATAGATATGTGATCATACCCAACTCTACATGCATCATAGCTTACCCCACATCTCACGTCGGGTGCGGCCTAACCATTTACATGCTTCATAGCTGTTACGTGTGATTAGCCTGACCTCTACATGCATCATAGCTAACCAACGGTTAGCCTGACCTTACATGAATCATAGCTAATCACATATAACCAGCCTGATCAAGTTCCTAAGCCGATCACATGTTAAAGCTAGTACTCACACACATAGTCATAGTTTTCTTGCTCATTGACATATTGTTTCCTTTCCTGCATTTACTTACAGTATTTCCAGTACATTCTTTATTGTATATTTCTAGTATATATACATGCATCTTGTATATTTTCATCTATATACTGCTATATAGTTTATATCATTGATATAGAACTGCTAATTAGAAATGTACTTTGCTCCTTCCTGACTGGAAAATATTTTCCAGACTGTGACCTTAGTGGACTTGTTTCTGACACACTTGGGGATTGGATGTTACTGATTGCAGGTATAACTATTTTATCGTTAGACTTGTCTTGTATTTTCCTTGCTTGCCTTGATATCTCATCGTGCTTTAATTTATGTGATTGAGTATTTCCAGCATTATTTTTATGATATCCACGTCTCCTTATGGAGTTGGATATTCATGTGAGATTGATTAGATAGTTACATGACCCAGACAGCGTTCTACCGCCGATGCTGCGGCGTAGGCTGGACGTACCCACGCTCTTGTACCCCTATATCGGGTGCGGGTCGTGACACTTGTTGAGCTATCACCTTCTCGTTAGAGGAGAAGGTCCATAGCAGAGTCGTTATTTTGTTTGCCATGAACATAATTTTTTACGAAACTTTTTATTGCAAACTATTAAAAGAAAAGAAGTATAAAAGATCATAAACAAGAATCTAAATATAATGAATCTGGAAAAATATAGCTGTGTAGATCTAATCTGCGGTCGATTACTTTAGTCCTTTGACTACTCGACACAAGGAAAAGATAATGGAATACTTGGACGATTTGGAGAGTCGGGCAATGAGTAAGCTTGGTTATACTACCACGAAAAGCTTCTATTATTCTTCTCCTCTGTCTGTCCAGGCCACTCTTGCCAATGGATATGTTGATCCATGTATTTATAGTATTTTATAAAAATGGTTACCCGCATGTACGAGAAATATATACTGTGTTTGCTGTTGTACACGTACATTTGAAAGGCACGTAGCCCACGTTATGGATAGTGAGTGCACAAATTACTGATGACTTAACATGTGGCTCCCTATGCGAGGAAGGCTCAGGTCATAGAGGCAGTTATCTGTACCCGATCTACGAGGAATATGGCATGAAGGACACATCATCATAACCGTTTATTGGCAGTTGTTGGTGTTGGCGTATTGTTGGACAATCTGAACTTGGTAGCCACGTTGGCGTACTTTGTCAAAAATTAAATATGGTACTTCAGGACCCAGAACAAGTTTTTTATTCTTTCGGCAATAAAGAATTTGTAGATCGCTTCTGTAGGTGCATATCAGCATATTCACATAAATATATTATGCTAAGTGAATGACAATAAAGAATTTGTATTTAAATTCTTTAAATATGGTACTTCAGGACCCAGAACAGTTTTTTATTCTTTCGGCCATAACGGATCCCATTGACCTGACCATTATAGGTATACTGAGAAAATGATAACTACTTATATTAAATCACTTAAGGATATCTTATCTTCAAGAGATTTATCTCTATGGGAGATTATCGCTTTAAGAGGTTAATATTATCTCTTCGGGAGATTATAGTAGATCTCTTCTGTAGATTTATCTATTCTAGAGATTATCTTTTCATGAGATTATATGAGATCTCTTCTAGAGATTTATCTCTTCTGGAGATTATCTCTTTAGGAGATTATATGATATCTCTTCTAGAGATTTATCTCTTCTGGAGATTATCTCTTTAGGAGATTATATGATATCTCTTCTAGAGATTTATCTCTTCTGGAGATTTATCTTTTCAGGAGATATTTTCAATCTCTCTAAGAGATATTTCTAATCTCTTCAAGAGATACTGTCATATTTCCTATCTCTTCAGTAGATCTTCTCTTCAAGAGGTATATTGTCATGTACATAGACGATCGCTTTGATAAATTCGTTCAAGGATTTCTTCACAAATATGACTGAATATTTTAGGATCTTATATCATTTCCTATATCGGTACTCAACGAGCCTATCACATTCTTTCGAATAATTTTAGTCCATATATGGCTAATTTACAAATCTTTTAGGGATATCCTGGTAATTTTTAGATCCTTCATGGATTTTATTTATATCTTTTTGTCTAGGTTCATAATCAAAGAATTTTTTTTATTTTATTCATCGTCATTTCGAGAATCCTTGAGCTAATATTGCTCTATATATTTGGATGTTAAAAAACCCCATTTAAACCAACCAGATTTATTCCTTTTGGGTTTTGTACTATAAGACCGAACACTCCACGTTGTGAGAGAGATATCACATATTTTCATTATCATTTTCTAAATTCAAGGATTATTCGTGGTTTAGTGTTATCCTTTATTTTCATCACCCTTTTTATTTTAATTTGATAATGTCATCTATGAAAAATTCTTCTTGATTCTAAATTTCTCTTGAATATGTATAGAACATAGATTTCTTGGGTATCGGTACCTCTTTCTCAGTCTCTTCTGGGATCCGAGACATATCTTCGACCGGTGCGATATGCTTTGAGAAATTGGATCTTTGGTTCCTGACATCTTCCGGATCGTCATGAGTTTTCTCTACAGGAGAATCTTCTTCAGGAGCTGCTTCTTCAAGAATATTTAGGGTGTGTTATATTACTCATTTTCTCTTCTGGAGAGCTGAATCTTTATAACCTTTAGGTTTTACACGTTCTTAATGTAGGACTTATTCATTTGTTGTCTTTATTTGGTTCTTTTGATATTTACTTCTATTCTAGAAGCTACATTCATAGTTGGTATAGCTATTTATGCAACATTATTAAAGTCATCGAGTAATCATCTAATAATTCATTTAGACTGAATTATAAGGAATAATTTATCCTAATTTGGTCGAGATTAAATAAAGTGGAAGTATGCCACAACGATTCATGACGTTCTTCTGGAATGATAATTCATGACGTTCTTCTAGAAAGCATTTATCTTCCTCCTATCTCCCCCTAACGGCAAAAACTATGTCTTATTTAAGTGACATGTCACAAATTTTACGTTAAAGATATCTCATATCTAAAATATTTAATAATCTAAGGAGAACATATAAATTCCTAATACTATAATTCATATAATATATGCCAAGATTACAGTTTCAAATTATACCAACATAATCCATATAAATCTAAAAATAATGTAATTCTAAATAAATAAAACTATACTACTTATTATTCAGATACAATATTTATGATTGATAGTTTAGACATAAATTTTTCTTGAGGTTAAATAAATATAGTTAACCATTAGTTATGCTGCCATTTGTTAATAGATGACCAAAATAATTTGTTATGATCATTCTTATCATTATTATCCTGAGTGTCTCGGTCGATCAGGCCACAATTTAAAAGTATGGGATCGTTCGGCTTATAGCTCACAATGGACACTTAGGATTAAGCTTTTGGCTAATGGCTCATGGCTCATGGTATTATGTGACTTGATATCCCCAATGTGAGTGACGTGCATCCCTAGTGAATAGCAGGAGAATCTCTCTAGACGAATGTCACGCCCAGTCCCAAAATACATAGGACTAGGAATACGTAAGCATGTCAGCCGTATGTATATGACAACTCCAATATATGGATACCATAATACACACGTACACTGTAATATGAATGTTAACTCACATGTGGTATATATATTGTCACATGTCACAGTAAATACTAATCTCATCCACAAAATAAGTCATAGTAAAGAAATAACTAAACCAGAATAATGAGTCTGAATAATCCAAAAATGATAGTCGGGTGGAGATAAATCCACTACCCACTAGAATATAAGAGAAACCACATAATGTACATCTAATGAACAATAAGACTCGAAGAGAAGTCCTCCTCGAAAGAGAATAGAGTAGCTAGTCCTGATCCGTGCTCCTACGAATAGTCAAGATCGTCTACACCTGAAAAGGGACCAAGTCCTCAGAGGGACGTAACAAGATACATAGAAGCATGCCAATTGAATACAGTAAAACATGCACAATAGACAGAAAATATATAAGTACACTGCACAAGATAATCTATATAAAATGCATGATGAGGACAACCTTTCGACGTATGGGCATGGGTAGGCTACTCTATCTAATCTCACAACTCACACACACTTCAAGAACATGAGAAATCGATATACCGCGAGGGTAGCAACCAGTGCGACAATGTTTGAACTAGAACTCACAGAATCGAGAACTAAGCGGGTGAGGAGACAAAAGGACTTTGGAGAAGATTTCATCACCTATCATGTGAAAGCAGATCCGCTTACCTATGATGAGGCGATGAAGACCAGAGACACTGTCTTCTGGAGGGTGGCTATCAATGATGATTATGACTCAATAACCTCCAAAAACACTTGGGTGTTGGTCGATATGCCGGAAGGAGCTAGGATGCAAGTTGACTTTAAAAGAAAGATGAAGGCCGATGGAACTGTTGACAAGTTCAAGGCAAGACTAGTTGCTAAGGGGTTTTCTCAGAAGCAGGGAATTAACTACTTAGACACATATGCTTTAGTAGCACGGATGACAACCATAAGGATATTGATTGCTCTAAGTGCAATACACAAGCTAGTCATTCATCATATGGATGTTAAGATATCATTCCTGAATGAAAAATTGACCGAAGAGATTTATATGCAACAACCAGAATGATTTGTTATCAAAGGGCTTGAAGACAAAGTCTGCAAGTTGGTAAAATCATTATACGGTCTGAAGCAAGTTCCCACATGTGGCACGAGAAGTTTGATAAAGTCATAAGGTCAAACGACTACAGGGTCAGTAAAAAGGATAAGTGCATTTACACTAAGTTTGCTGACGGAAGAGGAGTCATCGTTTGTCTTTACGTGGACGACATGCTAATCCTGGGTACGGATCTAGCACGTATCACTGAGACAAAAAAGTTTCTCTCATCTAAGTTCAGTATGAAGGACTAAGGGAAAGCTAATGTTATCCTGGAAATAAAGATCATCCGGACAGACACTGGAGTGGCGCTGTCACAGTCTTATTATATCGAGAAGATGCTCACACGCTATGGATATCAGAATCTTCCAAGGATCGATAATCCGTACAGGTGTGACAAGAAGCTGAAGCCAAATCTTAGGGAAAGCGTTAGGAAACTGGAGTATTCAAGCGTCATTGGGAGTTTGATGTATGCAACAACTGCCACAAGGCCTGACATAGCTTTTGCTGTGGGGATCCTAAGTCGATTCAAGAGAAACCCAAGTATGGAGCACTGGAAGGCTGTGAAGAGAGTGATGAGATATCT
This sequence comes from Iris macrosiphon, assembly GCA_036927795.1. Lineage (NCBI taxonomy): Eukaryota > Viridiplantae > Streptophyta > Magnoliopsida > Asparagales > Iridaceae > Iris > Iris macrosiphon. The sequence goes on along the minus strand of JAYESA010000010.1, from coordinate 98,520,018 downwards.
CAGAAGGACTCAGAAGTATGCACTGCACTACAGCGAGTATCCGACAGTAGTGAAATATTTCAGTGATGCAAGCTGGTGTTCAAAAGTAGAGAGAGAAAGGTCCACAGGATGGTACATTTTTTTTATGGGTGGAGCTGCTATATTGTGGAAGTCAAAGAAGCAGACTATGCTCTCTCATTCCTTGATGAAATCTTAGTTTTATGCACTAGCTGCTACAACGGATGAAGCAGAGTGGCTTCGGGAGCTCATGTATGATCTTTCATTGGTCGGTGCGTATATTCTAGCGATACTGATATACTGTGAAAACTAAGCGACTGCAGCAGTGGCATCAAATGAACTCTTCAATAGTTCAAATGACCTCTTCAATGGTAAGAAAATGACAGTGCGGTTGAGGCACAAGGCAGTGAATAATCTGATAAAGACTGGAGTCATTGCCGTAATTGATGTTCAGAGTCAGGAGAACCTGGCGGACCCATTCATCAAGGGTCTCAACTCCCAGCTGGTCGAGGACACAACAACCAAAATATGCTTGAAGGCATTCTGATATTGTGTCTATATAATTCTACCATAAAGTTTTATGCTATTAGTTCAAAGAGAAATCTACTAGGCATCTATATTTTGGTTCAAAGAATGACCATTGACTGGGAGAATATCAGGAATAATGGGTAGTCATTTGAGACATTGAGGGGTTACGGACCCAGAACCACTGTTGTCTACTTCTTGTTATTTATGAAGAACAATTTCCTATGGAAGGATGGCTTTGACGCCTTAATGAGTTCTCGAACAGAGTGAATGTCCGGTGTGCTTTACAGGAAGCACGTAGTTTCAGCACTACAAGGGACTTGTATTCCATGCTATAGTGGTGTGACGCCATAGAGGTAAAATATGTAAATCCTCGGTATTAAGTCATGTCACAACGACATAGCACCGCACATAGGCAGGTAGCCTAATGCTATAGAATGAAGAGTGTTAGGTAGCACTACAAAGAGGGAGTGAACCTCATGTTACAGTGGTGAGACACCACAGAGGTAAAAGCTGTAAATCCTCGGCGGAAAGTTATGTCACAGCGGCGTAACACTGCAAGAAAGCGCAAAGCTTCATGCTGGGTAGTTTAGCACTACAAAGAGGTAGTAAACCTCATGCTATAGTAGATGATACCATATGACAGAGTGAACCTCGGTAGAAGGCCATGTCATAGCGGCGTAGCACCGTAAGGAAGCGCAATGCTTCATGCCAAGGTCTCTTTAAGAACACACCTATAGTGAATGAAAAGAGATACAGGCCGTCTCTTGAGAGAAAACTTGTAACAACCAAAATATATACAGTGAAACCAGGCGTGCACATGGCCTTCAATGTGCAACCGGAAGCACGTTGATGTCATTGTGTGAGTAGAAAGAATTGCAACTATGTTGGAGAATTCAAGGCTTAGTCCATTTTTGTATCATATTATTATTTTGACCCATGTAGGAAGATTCAAGTCGATACGACATCTATCCTAATGCATGATGGGCAGTCACTAGGAGGAAGGCTCAACCCATATATTAAGATATGTAAAAGATTGTTGGTGTTTTTGCCTTTGGACTATGAAAGATAGTCCCACATTAGCTACACCACCAAGTGGGTATCTCAATATAATGCTTTGCTTGTGTTGAGGTGTGCACATGGGGTATGGTGAGGCACATGGGTGCCATGTAGGGGTATTTTATTAGGATGAAGAAGGATTAACTAATGAAAGCATTTATGCTTTTTGTCATTCTCTTAAAATTTATTCCATAGGAGCTCAGCCCCAAGGGGCTTAGAGACTCGGACTCGGGCTCGGGCTCAAGGGTGCAAAGTGGTACTTTTTTGGGATACTTTGTACTTAGCACGTCAGCATCAGCGCAGACGCTTGTGAGCATTTGATGCACTCTCTTATGTGCGAGATGCATGCACGGTCGCATGGACGGGCCGCATGCGCTGTGTCTTGCGTTGCCGCATGCGTTGCGGCTGCTGCGGATATATTTGAACGATTATGGAAATATACGATATGTTATTCAGATTCATTTTTTGAGGAATTTGAAATTAATACGTGCCTATCTTTTAGGGATTCGTAATTAATTTGTTCCTATCTTTCCGTAACTATTGGACGGCTAGGATTTTTACCCTTTCTCTATAAATACTTTCTTCGTGTCTCTTTGAGGACTTACTTCGAAAAAGAGGAGACAAAGAGAGTTGATGTTGTCGCCACCATTGGAGTCCAGGGAGTTCGTATGAGTCCAGACAGATGTGACAACGAGCGTTCTAGAAGTTCTATGTAAACTTGCTAGTTCCTAGGAGCATATAGTGTGGGACGAATCTTGCTTTGAGCAACGGTAATCTTTATCACCCCAGCAAGCAAAGTCTTTTCTTCTTCTTCTTCTTCTTCTTCTTCTTCTTCTTTTCTCTCTTCTGTGAGTTATAACTCTGTTTTGTCCGTTTGCAACTGCGATTGCAAGGAAGAACGAGAAGATAGTTTTCTCTTATTCATTTATTATCTTGTTTCAAGTTGTAATCAGATCCTATATATTATCTTCTTGTTGGATCGAGAGATTTATGGAAGGGAACTCTTGTATGGACTCCTGATCTCGACTTCAACTTCTGGTTCTACCATCTTTGATTTAGCCTCTGGAATAACAATAATAACATGCTAAAATAACAATAATTATTATATCTACCAAATATAAGAAAAATGTTTTATTATAATCTAAATTTGCAATTAATGCTAACAATCGGTGTGTTATCTTCATTTTTATTATATGATTTTTGGCATTGTTTATATAATCTAGAATGCATTACTTTAGAAACGCTTCATCGTGACAAAAAAGATTAATACAGAACTATTTTAAGATGTAGATATATGATATATAAAGCATTTACCAGAAAACTTGATATCTCTAAATATCTCTAAAAGCGTTTTAGATTAGTTAATACTAGCTTCAACACTATTTTATTAAACTGAGTCATAATAAAAAAGGACTATCCAATTTGTGTAATATTTGTAATAAAAAAGGACTATCCAAAAAAGGACTATTTTATTAAACTGAGTCATATTAAACTTGATATCTGTAAATATCTCTAAATATTTTTAAGGGTTTAGATTATAGCACAAACTTCTCATTAAAAGAAAAAAATATGTGTAATATATGAACCTGGTTGGAATGTTCAATCCAATTTTTTTCATTGGTGGCCTGAAACTTCTTGAGCAGTGGTGATGATAACGTGTTGTGAAAATGAGAGAGAAAGAAAAATATTGAAGCCAAATTTTCTCATTAATAATATATATTGGGAGGGAATAGATAGAGGTGGTTGTAGATATGAATTAGGGCATCCATATTTGATTTTATTCTAAATCACAATAATTTAAATGTTTGTTAGGACAATCTCAATAATAATTAGATTTGTTTAGGGGAGAGGGAGAGATAATGGAGAGAGAGACAAAGCCTTTGTTTATTTTATTTGTATGGTTATATGGATAGATGAAGATAGTGATCAGATGGCTTGTATAAATTAAGATGGGAGTTGGGGGGGGGTGTAGAATGGGAATGAATTAAATAAGATTTTTTTTCTTATACAATATAAGATCCATAGAGATTGTGGTTGGGAATTTAGACTTAGCTAAGAATGAAATATTAACCTAATATAAATTATGATAATCAGGGACGGATCCAAAAATATAAAGTGGGATAGGCTAAAGTGGATTGGAGTGGACTTGGTGTGGGCTAACTCCTATACAAAAATAAAAAATAAAAAATAAAAAATAAAAAATAAAAAATCTTTGCGGAAAAAGAAGAAGAATTTTTTTTGGGAATTAATAAATAATACACAGATATTCATATTACTTACTTATTTATTTATTACTTAGGATAGTTAATCAGTAACTATATATATATATATATATATATATATATATATATATACTTTATTTAATTAATTACTAATTATTATTTTAGGAATTAATAAATTATTGATCTTATAGAGCAATATGTCGATCCTCACAAAGCATGATTTCAAGCCTCTAAAATTAGAAGGCCAGAAATTTTTCAACTGGAGATTGGATGCTGAATTGCACCTTCAAGCCAAAAGCTTAGGTGACGCAATTGTGGCTGATAAGACAATATCTGCACAAGATAAAGCAAAGGCTTTAATTTTTCTAAGACATCATATTCATGATGATCTCAAGGCTGAGTACTTAACTGTCAAGGACCCCTTGGTGCTATGGAGTTCTCTAGCTGAGAGATATAATCACCAAAAAATGGTCATACTACCAGGTGCACTCCATGAATGGCTCAATCTACGTTTCCTAGATTATAAGACAGTTGCAGCCTATAATTCAGCTATGTTCAGGATTATTTCATAATTGAAATTATGTGGTGAATAAGTGACAGAGCATTCTATGATAGAGAAAATATTCACCATATTTTATTCGAATAATATGACCATACAACAGACGTATAGGGAGAGAAATTTTAGAAGTATTCCGAACTCATTGCTGTCTTACTTGTCAAGACCCGCACCCGGTGTATGGACGCGACTAGTGAACAACGTCGAGCCTACGCCGCAGCATCGACGGTAGAACGTTGTTTGGATAAACTATCTATCTAGCAATAATGATCATCATGATATATAATGCCACCAATGAAGTATGAATACTCAATCACAAATCTATAAGATGGACAATTGCATGAATATGATATAAAGAACTTAAGAGTCAAATACAACTCACAAGATAAAATAATATCCAATGAGTCATCAAATATAAAAAAGAATACTAATGCCAAATGCTGGAGACAAATCCAGTACAATAACCTATCTATTGAGCTACTGGTACTGGGTCGTCTGTCTCAACCGAAATGGGACCCTCCTGAGCCAAAGTCTCTGACTCTAAGCCAACTACGTCCTGAGGCCTGTAGTGAGTGGGATCCACTCCTCAGTGTCATCTGGAAAAAATATATCCAGTCAGGAAAGGAGCAAAGTACACCTCTAATAACAGTTCCAAATGAATGATATAAACTATGTAACAGTAAATAGAGTGAATATACAAAATACAAGATACAAGTACAAAAGATATACAAAATATGAATATTGGAATTAAATACAAAAAAATAAGCATCATAGAATTGAGCAAGAAATACTACTACTATGTGAGTGAGTACCAGCTTCAATATGTGATCGACTTGGAAACTTGCACAAGGATTATGGCATGGTTAATTATACATGCGGTGTATGATTAACACTCACAAGGACATGCACAAGAAGGGTATGATCACATATCTACACTAACACTCCCCGCCCCGATTGGTATAGTGGATCCAACCATGGTACGTTATGACACGGAATTCACTGGATAGGTAGCTAGTCTCCCCAAGAATCATTGTCTGTACATGTACAAGAAGAACAAGGAACACGGCTTGCACAAGATACACCATAAATACCAAGGAATAACATCTCATGAAGAGATCTGGATATACCAATCCGTGTAACCATCATGTCAAGAATCAATGATATATACACTAAATACAAGAAACATAGGAGATATCATAAATAGAAACCTAACAAAGAATATACTTGCCTGAAATCCATTGAACAATATCAAAGATGTCCGGAACGGTACCTCGGAGACCTAAATATGGAATATTACATCAATAGAAGGTTTTAGAATAAAAATAAGTTAAACTAGTCAAATTTTAGGTCATAAAGCCATTTCTAGGTCAAAACAGTCAAACTAGTCAAACTTGGTCAAATTAGCTATTTCTAGGTTGTATGAGTCCACCTTTAGGATATTTGGTCCATACGCTATGTATCTAGGCTATACTAGCTATATTAGGATACTAGGATACCAACACTATACCGTATCGTAAGATACGTAAAATACTATATATAAAAATACTATATAATACACAAGTATAATATATACTAGTATCCCTAGCTAAACTAATAATAAGTGGATACCTTGGCTTTGAGCCAACACGGTATCACGCTACCTACACTCGTCTTGATACATAATACACAATAACTTGAGTTAACTCCAATACCTAGCAACTACCTTGGTAACACAAGGTAATATTAATCTAGTTATCTTATATCCATACCTACCCAATGTAACACTAACATGTATATCTAATAATACGTATCATCATTCATGCATATAGCTAATATCTATAACCTAAAGTATACCAATACACATAACATATATCAATACCCAACTCAACATACCTTAACATTACATACACACACACACACACACACACACACACACACACACACACACACACACACACACATATATATATATATATATATATATATATATATATATATATATATATATATATATATATATAGCTTAAGTAACCAACAACATATCAATATATCATAACTAGCCTTCTACTCATCCTCATCATGTTGCTGCTACTATACATTGTTGTTGCTGCTGCTATGCATTGCTGCTGCTGCTGCTACGCATTGTTATTGCTGCTATGATGCTTGCAACCTACTGTTGTTGCATCGCAGTAGCCCGACACCCCTCTAGCACACATGCACACACACACACACACACACACACACACACACACACATATATATATATATATATATATATATATATATATATATATATATATATATATATAAGATACCCTCATCTATACATATACACACACACACACACACACACACACACACACACACACACACACATATATATATATATATATATATATATATATATATAGGTTGCACACATCAGTCACTAATTGAACTCTGTCACAAACATCAAACCCCAAGTATCTCCCCTACCGATACACACTACCCAATTCTAGGTTACATACACCTTATGATACACACATAGGTATCCAAATAATCATAATGATATATCTATATAAGTATACATATTTCAATATATATATATATATATATATATATATATATATATATATATATATATATATATCAACACATATTATATACAACTAAAGTATATATATATATATATATATATATATACTATATCAAATATAGTAGGATAAAATATTACAAACACGTGGAGTAGATCGCACGCGTATCACACTCAATCTATGATACGCTTGCGATATGGCTCCAACACACAACCAAATATATCACAAATGATATGAACAAGATTAAAATCATAATTAGAAACAACACGAAGTGCTAGCTACTCAAATACGTGCCCGTGTCAAAATATGACATGCTCAAACCTATGTGTCGGAAGAAAATCCCAAATCAATCCGTATCGCCAAATTATCGTGATACGGCCTACACGTATCTAATTATAGACACGATAATAGTCTCATACAATCAAACATATGTTAATTTGGTCTAATTGACCTATTTACAAATACATGATGTACCAATCTCGGAATTTCTCCAAAATTGGCAAAAAATACACCATAACTTCCTCCATAGGCCTCCTATGAACCTAATTCCACTTCTTATGGGTAGTCTTAGTACATGGGAGGGTTCCTAATGATTAAACTATAGATTTAGAGTCTAATTAGAGAAGAAAAACTAAATTGTACCTATTGGGAGATGGATTCTCAATATAAGTCTCTAAATGAGTGTCAAGAGCCTTCAACTTGTGCTTCTTCTTCCTTCTTGTAGATTCTTGTCTCTTGTTTCAATAGCCTCCAATGGTGAGTAGAGAAGGAATTTGAAAAGAATTTGGGTAGGATTGGTATAGGGATGAAGGAATTTGGTAGAAGAAAATTCTTGATCTAGAAATGAGATGAATGGATGAAGAGAGAGTCTCTCTCCTCCCCCCTTATAGACGGCCTTGCCCCCTTCTCCAAGTCACTATAAAAAGTTTACAATACCCCTTGGGGCTTGTCATGAAGTATCACATCCCAGTCCCAAAAATATATGGAACCAGGCCACGTGGCAATAGCCAGCTAACACGTCTCCGAGGATATCCCAATTTAATGGATCCACGAAGAGTGCTACGCTGTCCTATAATACTAACATGTCCAATATCAGTCAATAACAGGTAATCTAATCTCATCCACAATATAAAGAGCAAGAAACACTAAATAAACTGCTGGTTAATAAATATCAGTCTCAAGATATCATAGTACAACCAGTAATGTCTGGTGGGAACAAACCCACTACTATGACAAAATAAAGTACTGAAATGAGATATAAAAGATAATAACTAGGGCATCGACTGACTAGATAATGATGTCCTCCATCTAGGCTAAAGGCCTACCAACTGGTCACGGAAACTCTGACGGCTGCACCTCCAACTCCTCAGCTGTAGCAAATCTCGTCTCCTGTCCTGGGCCGTATACGGTGGGGTAGTAAGCCTCGTCTAAATCTGGAAAGGTACCAGGTCCTCAGAGGGACGTAACAAGATATAAGAAAACAACATGCCATATATGAATACTGAATAAAATAAATACAATAAGGGTGTGCTAGCCATCTAAGTGAATGCAATGTGAGGACAACGCTGGTGCGTATGGATAGGTGTAGGCATATCGTCCGTGCTCCGAAGAGAGTGGCATCAGTACAGTATATCGTCCATATCGCTCCGAAGAACGTGGCATCAGTATAAAGGGAAAATCATTGGATCCGAGGTTCCTCCGAACTATGGCTCCAATGTGTGTACTCCATACGCCTACTAGTTATCCTCCCTGCCCCATGTAGATACGCAAGTCGACTACTCGACGTGCATACCATATATCTATATGCCAAGTCTCTAGACTAAATCCTGACTACATACTAACCGTGATGTAGGTGATTCGCAACGATAGCTAGTCGAGTGCGCAAACCCGCATCCCAATATGAATATGTCTCAGTGACCATGTAAGGTGTCAGGTCTCAGACAATAACAGGGTATCGTCCAATGGGTGGAGTCTGCTAAAAACTAGGTCCATATATACTAATCATTGACGTACCCGTCGAATGCACCAGAGATAACTCGGACGCGCACAGTTGTATAAATTATAAGCAACAAGTATACAATACAACACATGCATATTTAAATTAGACAGTAATTATAGCAAGGTATATTGCCTGTGTCCTGAAGCTGGAAATGCCAGAAGCTGGTTCCTGCAATGTCTCCTGGCTGGTCCAAAGGTCCTAAACACAAAATATAATATAACAATCCAATATCAGACATTAAGAAATACTTAAGTAATTATGACGATGTTCCTAGATATTGTTGCCGGTTTACTGCTGACCAAATACAACCTCACAGGTGCATGTAGCTAGGGTGTACCCGGGTTCTGTCTTTGGTCAACGTGCGCCTTGCAATTAATCAACTAGCGAGTTAAGGTTTTGACAACTACTTCTCCTCTGCTCGAAATTATGTCCTTGATTTCCTTGCTCAACATACTGGGTTTATGCCCAGGGTCTAGGTGGAATACTGGTCATTGACGACAGGTCTCAAGATTAATGCACTCGTTGGTTATTGATGAGTTCTAATTCTTGCTAATCATCATGCCATAATATATATAATTTAGGATTAGCTAAGTTGTGTCCAAGAGTACAACTCTCGACGCGACGACACGATGCTCACATACGAATACGATACGAAGAGGAAGGAGTATAGGCATTTACCTCTCTGGCTGGACGAGGTTCTCCTTGCTGTCTGGTCGTACTCCGGCGAATGGGGGCTCCGGCGTCGTCCGGCGAGCAAGCGTCTGCGATAGCGGCTGAAACCGCAAGCAGGGATCACAGCAGCAGTAGCTGCTCCGGCAGCGGCGCTGCTGGATGGAGTCGCGCGGGGGTGGTCGTCCAGACGCGAGGGGCGGTCGGGGTCTGCCTGAGCGTGGTGATCGGGGACTGGAGAGGGCTGTCTTGGTGCCGGCGGTTGGTTATAGATGGAAGGTCGGGTTGGGATGGTAGGGATGGCGGATAGGTGTCTTGGTGCTGGCGGCGGGGTTGGAAGTCCGGCGTCGAGGGATGAGCCGGTGGCTGGGGTGGAGGCCTTAGGCGTTGGCTGGTCGGAAATAGGGGAGTAGTCGGCTAGGGTTTCTTGGAGATGGGAAGACTATGAGATTTAGGGTTTAGAAGCTAGGAAGATGTATATTTATATATGGGAGGTTGATGGGCTGGCCTTGGGACTTGGGCCTGTCCGGCCTTGGTGGGGTGGGGCTGGTCCACATGAAAGAGCATGTGGGCTTGGTTTGGTTTTGCTAGAGGTAAATTGGCTTTAAGTTAAAATTAATTTAATAATTTAACTCGGTAATTACTAATGCGTCGAAAACATAAGGAAGTAGATTTTTGGGTGGTATACAGGAGTCGTGGCATAACAAGCTTGGTGTAGACTGATACCCTGACTTGGGTACATGGGATTTTGGGTTGTGGTTTCATCTCAGTAAAATAATTAATTAAATCCTATTTTTGACGAGGGGGTTTACATGAAGAAATTAATTACGGAAGGAAGGTTCTAATCTAATTGGTCTAACTAATTAAATCATCCTTCTAATGAATGGGCTTGATTGTTGGGCTCAATCTAACTAGAATTAATATTGGTCCATGAGTCTAGTCTAATCTAGCTAGGTCCATTAACATAAGTCCAAAATCAAATATAGCATCTAACAATAAATAAATAATACAATAAATAAATATTCAACAAGCACATTAATTAATTAATTATAAAATGATCGAAATATCCTTTCATAGAAAATATGGTAGTGACAAGTTTACCCCCCTTAAAATAATTCATCCTCAAAATTTAAAGACGAAACTACCCTCATAAAATAAAACAGAATCAGGAAAGAACATACCTCAAGCTACAAACAAATATGGGTAACACTCTCGCATTTCATTCTCCCTCTCCCAGGTAGACTCACCCTGAGAGTGATGCCTCCATGCGACGCGTACCAGGGAAATGGTCTGGTTCCTCAGTACCTTCTCTCTCTGATCTAGAATCTCAATTGGCTGCTCTGGATAGCTAAGAGTAGGGCCCACATCTATCTCCGAGTGATCCAATACATGACTAGGATCCGCCACGTACCGTCTCAACTGTGACACATGAAACACGTTTTGTACCCCTTCAATGCAGGTGGCAAGTATAGTCTGTAAGCAACTGCACCGACTCTCTCGAGAATACTGAAGGGTCTGATGAATCGCGGACTAAGCTTCTCGCCTCCACCGAAATAAATTATGCCTCGTGTTGGAGAAGTTCTCAGAAATACCAGACCTCCAACCTAGAACAAAACATAACCTTAAGAACTTAATCTATAACATCAGCCAATATCAAGCACAAAACAAAAATCTAAAATTATACCTCAAACTCTAAGGGTCTCCGGTGGCTATCGGTCCAATGCCACTGTCTGTCCTGTGGCACTCGAAGTCTGTCACTGATCAACTTAACCTTCTCCGATGCATCCATAACCATCTATGTCCCTAGCAAACTCTCTCTCCAACATTATTCCATGATAAGGGAGTACAACATCTTCGACCATACAGAGCCTCAAATGGTGACATCTCTATACTAACCTGATAGCTGTTGTTGTAAGCAAACTCTACCAAATGGAGATGGTCCTCCCAAGATCCCCTAAAATCTAGTACACATGTGCATATCATATCCTTAAGATTCTGAATGGTCATCTCTGACTGCCCATCTGTCTGGGGGTGATATGCAGTACTGATCTTGAGCTGGATTCCCAAACTCGCCTACAAACTTCTACAAAAATGAGAACTGAAACGACTATCCCGATCTGAGACTATGCTGATGGGAACCCCATGTATCCTGACGATCTTCCTCACATACATCTCTGTCAGCTTCTCCATAGACAAACCTACCTTGGAAGGAAAAAAAATGGGCCGACTTGTTCAACCTGTCAACGATGACCCAGATCGCATCTTTTTCTCCTGGAGATCGTGAAAGTCCGGACACAAAATCCATAGTAATGTGCTCCAACTTCCACTCTGGAATGGATAATGGCTAAAGTAAACAACTTAGCCTTTGCCTCTCGGCTTTCACCTGCTGGCACACTAAGCATCTGGATACAAACTATGCGACCTCCCTCTTCATGCCATACCACAACACACTTTCTCGCATATCCCAATACATCTTGTTGGCACCTGGATGCATGGAATACTAAGAGCGATGCGCTTCCTGTAATACCTCCTCACATAACTCCCCACTAGGTACACATAATTTAGCACCATGCCGCAAAGAACCATCCTCAGCAATGGTGAAATCATCCTCCAATCCTTCTCTCACCTGAGCTCTGATGCTCCTCAGAGATACATCCTCATACTGGGCTGCCTTCATCATGTCCATCAACTCTGAGTGTATCTGTAACCCCCATATCTGTATGAAAAAACCAGGGACTATTACTCAATGCCCAAGCTTTCCAGATCCTTCAATAAATACCGATTCTGCGTCAAAATCATAGCTACCGGATACTTGCTCAAGGCATCGACAACCACATTGGCTTTCTGTCACGACTCGCACCCGATGTAGGGATACAAGTCGGGAACAACGCCCAGCCTATACCGCAGAATCAGCGGTAGAACATTGTTTGGGTAATCTATCTAATAATATAATAAGCCACCAATAATATCAATATACTCAATCACAGATCTAAGATGGATAATAGCACGAATATGATAAAGAATGGAATATTCACATACAACTCATGATTCAAAATAATAACATCAATGAGTCTGAAGAAATACTAAGCAATAAGCTAGAGACAAATCCAGTACAAGAGAAATCTAGAAGCTATAAGTCCCGGGTCATCTGTCTCATTCGGGATGAGTCCCTCCTGAGCCAGGGTCTCTAACTCTAAGCCCAAAATATCCTGAGGCCCGTAATGTGTTGGGTACCACTCCTCAGTGTCATCTGGAAAAAATATATCCAGTCAGGAAAGGAGCAGAGTACATCTCTAATGGTAGTTCTAATCAATGATAAAAACTATGTAACAGTAAATAGTTATGAATATACAAGATACAACAATAGATACAAGAGATATACAATAAAAAAATACTGGAATAAATATAAGAATGAACAATATAGCCATGAACAAGAATACTAAAACCTAAGTGAGTGATTACTAGCTTTAACATATGATCGGCTTGGGAACTTGCACAAGAGTAAAAGGCCTGGTTAATCATACGTGCGGTGTATGATCAATACTCATAAGGAACAAGACATGCACAAGGAGGGTATGATCACATATCTAAACTAAAATACTCCCCACCCTCGATTGGTATAGGGGATCGAACTATGGTACGCTATGGCACAGGATTCTCCAGGAAGATAGCAACTCTCCCGAGAATCAGTGTCTGTATATGTACAAGATAAATAATGAAACAAGGATTGCATAAGATACATCATATACCAAGGAATAATATCTCATGATGAAATCCGGATATACCAATCTGTGTAACCATCGTGTCAAGAAATCATAAATATCTATACTAGATACAATGAACATAGAGGATATCATAAATGAGAAACTATCAGAGAATGTACTCTCCTGAAGTTTGGTGAATAGTCTCACAGATGTCAGATACGGTACCTTGAAGACCTAAATATAGAATATAACATCAATACAAGGTTTCGGAATAAAAATAAGTTAAACTAGTCAACATCTAGGTCATAGAGCCATTTCTAAGTCAATACAATCAAACTAGGTCAACTCTAAGTCAAAACAGTCAAACTAGGTCAACTCTAAGTCAAACCGGTCAAACTACCTATTTCTAGGTTGCATGAGTCTATCTCAATGATATTGGATTCATATACTATGAAACTAGGTCATACAAGCTTAATCTAGGATACTAAGGTACCGTATCTCAGGATATACAAACAAGAGATATGAATTATCATATGCATATTCAATCAATAATATGTCTACTAATCCTAACTACCAAATGCTATGTGGATACCTTGGCTTTGATTCAACTCTGTATCGCACCACTAAACACTCATCTTGGTACCCAACTCCATTACCTTGAGTATTCTCAAATACCTTGGCTTTTACCTTGGTATTTCAAAGTAAAATACGATATCTAGTATATAACTAACATTCCAATATAATTTTTAGTACTCTACTATTAACTACTAGTATTCCCCAATATGAACTTAGGTACTAACACTAATGCTATAATAACTATCAATACAATTAATACATATATATATATATATATATATATATATATATATATATATATATATATATGTATATATATATATATATATATATATATACACACACACACACACACATACATATATATATGTAACTTAGAGATATCCACAAGAGGTATAACTACATAAATACTAACTAGCTAGATACTAGTAACTAACTAGATACTATTAACTACTACTTAACTAACAAAAATACTTAACTATCTAGCTATCAAACTACTAATATTAACTTTATTTAACTTACTAAATATCTAGCTACAAGCTAACACTAACCAACTGATCTCACCTCACTATTACTGCTTCTCGGGATCTGCTGCTACTGCGAGAAGCTACTATTGTTGCTGCGAGAAGCTATTGCTGTTGCTGCTGCTGCGATAAACTGCTACTACTGCAACTGCTCTCATAAGCTGCTTGCTGCTGCTGCGATAAACTGCTCCTGCTGCTGCAGTGTGCTCTCATAAGCTGCTTGTTGCTGCTGCGATAAACTGCTGCTGCTGCAGTGTGCTCTTATAGGCTGCTGCTCGGTTTGCTGTTACGAGCCCCCTCTCTCCCAACACAACAACACACAAACACACTACTACCAAATATACACCAATATATATATATCAACTATATATATATACATATATATACTCTCTTATCTTTATATATATACACATCCGCAATTATATTCATATAGATAGATATAAACATACACACATAGATATAGATATAGTATCTCATATATATATACATAGCATCACATACACATATACATATATATATATAACATTCAAGTTTGTATATATAATATACAAGTATATATATATATACTTGTATAGGTAAGGGCTGAAGTAAACCTCCTGGCCTCTGCCTCTCGGCTTTCACCTGCTGGCACACTAAGCATCTGGATACAAACTGTGCCACTTTTCTCTTTATGCCATACCACCACACAATCTCTCACATATCCTGATACATCTTGTTGGTACCTGGATGTATAGAATACTGAGAGCGATGCGCTTCCTGAAATATCTCCTCACGCATCTCCACACTAGGTACACACAATTTAACTCCATGCCTCAAAGAACCATTCTCAGAAATGGTGAAATCATCCTCCAATCCTGCTATCACCTGAGCTCTGATGCTCCTCAGAGATACATCCTCATACTGTGCTGCCTTAATCCTGTCCATCAAATTTGAGTGTATCTGAATTCCCCATATCTGCATAGCAAAACCAGAAACTATCACCTAAATGCCCAAGCTCTCCAAGTCCTCCAACAAATATCGATCCTGCATCAAGAACATAGCTATCGGATACCTACTCAAGGCATCGGCAACTACATTGGCTTTTCCAGGATGATACTGCAAAGAGATGTCAAAATCCTTCATCAGTTCCAGCCACCGACGCTGCCTCATGTTCAACTCCTTCTGTGTGAAAACATACTTTAAGCCCTTGTGGTCTGTGAAGATCTCCACACGATGTCCGTACAAATAGTATTTCCATAACTTCAGGGCAAAGATAACTGCTGCCAACTCCAAATCATGGGTAGGATAGTTCTTCTCATGAGAACATAATTGCCTGGATGCATAGGCAATCACTTTCCTATTCTGCTGAAGAACACAACCCAAACCTTTCCCCGATGCATCACTATAAATAGTAAAACCTCCAGACCCTGATGGCAACGTCAAAATAGTAGCAGACATCAATCTCTTCTTCAATTCCTCAAAAGCAACCTGGCAATCCTTCGTCCAAACAAACTCTAGATCCTTCCTGATGAGTCTGGTCATCGTCTCGGGAATCCTCGAAAAATCTTACACAAACTTTCTGTAGTAGCCTGCCAATCCCAAGAAACTCCTAATCTCTGCTACTGAACTCGGGGTCTTTCAAGACTCCACTGCTGTGAACTTCTTCGGATCCACTGAAATACCATTACCAGTCACAACATTCCCCAAGAACTCCACCTTGTCCAGGAAGAACTCATACTTGGACAGCTTCCCATACAGCTTATCCTTCCTCCGCACCTCCAACACAATCCGCAAATGCTCCTCGTGCTCCTTCGGTGTCTTCGAGTATATTAGTATGTCGTCGATGAACACCACCACAAACTTGTCAATGTACTGATGGAATACCTTGTTCATCAAGTTCATAAATACCGTCGGGGCATTAGTCAACCCAAACGACATTACCCTAAACTCATACTGACCATACCGAGTTCTAAGTGCAGTCTTCGGTATGTCCTCCGGCTGCACTTTTACTTGGTGGTAGCCTGACCTCAAGTCTATCTTAGAAAACACCTTCGTACCACTCAACTGATCGAACAAGTCAACAATCCGTGGCAATGATTACTTATTCTTGATAGTGAGATTATTCAATACCCTGTAATCAATGCACATGCGTACTGATCCATCCTTCTTTGGTACAAACAATATCAGGGCTCCCCACGGTGAAGAACTCAATCTGCTAAACCCCTTATCTTGCAATTCGTCCACCTGCTTCTTCAGCTCGACTAGCTCACTGTTGTTTACTCTATAGATATATTGTGAAATTGGTTCTGCACCTGGCACCAAGTCTATAGAGAATTCAATATCCCGATCTGGCGATAATCCTGGCAATTCCTCAGGAAACACATCTAAGAACTCTGCTATTAATGGATGCGACAACTGCTTGTCTTCCACCATAGCTCCAAAAATAATGCCTTTTCCCTCCTCTGCAGCTCCTCTAGCAAACTCGAACTCCGGCTCTCCTGGCGGACCAAACAAAACTCTACCTCCTCTATAATCTATACTAGCACGGTAACTACTCAACCAATCCATCCAGAGTACAATATCGTAGCTCAGAAGTGGCATTACAAGCAGACACACACTCAACTCCCGCCTCCTAGAGTAACTCTCCTATCCTTGCAAATATCATTAACCAGGATAATGCCTCCCCCGGTCATGATCTTGCAAGTCCTAAGCAAAGACTCAGCTACCAAACCATGCTTCAGAGCAAAAAAATAGATACAAAACTATGGGAAGCACCACTATCAAATAAAGCTAAAGCTGGAATGGAATCAAGAAGAACAGAACCTGCGATGACATCTCCGGTGGGCTCGTCCTCCTCGACGGTCATAACAAACGCTCGTCCCAGACGTGCACCTCCCTGCTGCTGATGCTGGACATAACGCTGCTGCTGGGTCAGAAGCGGTCCCCTTGGCTGTACTATAGTTGGTCTCGCCTGTGTCCTCGGAGCTGAAGCTGCTCCCTGAAATGCACGACGAGGATTGGAAGGACACTCCCTCAGCTGATGCCCCTCAGTACCATAATACAAACAAACTCCCAACCTTTTCCTGCAAAACTTTCTAGATATGGCCGGACTTCTTACAGAACTGGCAGGAAGCTTGCTGTAACTATCTCTGCTATTGTGGTGCCTAGTAAAATGGTGCCCTAGCTGGAGTCTGGTGCTGCTGCGGCTGCTGGAAAGGCCTAGACTGGAAATGAGGATGTTTGACAGATAATATACTGTTGTTGGCCCCCAGAACATAATCACGGTCTCTTTTGGGCTTCAAACCCAACTCCCGCTCAACCTTGCATGTCTCTGCAAGTATCTCCGAGTAGGTCTCATAAAAAGACGGAATGAGGATCTTCACATCCCAGTTTAGACCCTCACAAAAATGAATAGCCTGAACCTCCGGCTCTCTCACCAAATACTCTGCAAATAGAATCAGCCTGCCGAACTCTACAGCGTACTCCTCCACAGACATGCTCCCCTGAATGAGGCTCTCAAACTGCCTCACCAAGTCTAGCCGGTCTGCCCGAGCAAAAAATTTCTTCTTGAAGAGGTCATTGAACACCTCCCAAGACTGTCCTGCGTCAACAAGAATCGGCTCATTCCTGAACCAAGTACGGACAACGTCGAACAGTTGAAGTCCTACCACCTCAACCTTCAGATCCTCAGAAAGATGGGATACCCTCATAAGATGCTCAATGTCCTCGAGCCATTCAACAGCATAGAAGATGCCCTCTGTCCCCTTGAAGACCCTAGGCTCCAGCTTCTTGAAGTCCTGAATATTGTCTGGCCGAAGCTGAGCAACCTGAGGAGCAACATGCTGCTAGACCGGAACTCCTTTCTCTACTACGGCACGAGCAAACTGATGAGCACTCTCGATGCCCTGTCGCAATATATCGGTCTGTCTCTGATGTGCCTCTGACTGAGCCCTCTGCGCCTCTAATATCTCGTAAAATAGTGTAAACATCTGAGTCGCATTTGCTGGCACGGAAGGTGGAGGTGGAAGTCCCTCAGATACAGATGGCACAGTCCTCTGAGTAGGTGGTGGACCTCCGAAAGTAGCTGACACTCCAATCATCGGAGAAGTGACTGGTGTAGGCCCTCGGGATGTCACAGACCTCTCAGACGCTGCTCTCCCTTGCTGCAATCTAGTCTTAGGCGACATCCTGAGACAAAGCAAAAAAAAGAATCAATATGGTACATATTGTAAGACACTCAAAGGAAGGACAAATTAGAGATCAAGTATCAATATCAAGGAAGAATAGTTGAATGAATCAAAAGAATTTTTTCTAGATGTGATTGAGTATTCTAAGCCTATAGCCTATATCCTGAAACAAGCTCGTAATAGTACTCAATTCAGAGCACTACTATGAATCGCACTAATTGTGACCTCAAAGACCCACATGGGCCACCACTAAAAATGTATCACGATCCGCACCCGATGTTGGAATGCAAGTCGGGAACAACGCTCAGCCTACGCCGCAGAATCGGCGATAGAACGCTGTTTGGATAATCTAATTAATAATATAATAAGCCACCAACAATATCAATATACTCAATCACAGATCTAAGATGGAGAATAGCATGAATATGATAAAGAATGGAATAATCACATACAACTCATGAGTCAAAATAATAACATCAATGAGTCTGAAGAAATACTAAGCAATAAGCCCCGGGTCATCTATCTCAGTCAGGATGAGTCCCTCCTGAGCCAGGGTCTCTGACTCTAAGTCCACAACATCCTGAGGCCCGTAATGTGTAAGGGTACCACTCCTCGGTGTCATCTGGGATAATATATCTAGTCAGGAAAGGAGCAGAGTATATCTCTAACAACAGTTTCAATCAATAATAAAAACTATGTAACAGTAAATAGTTATGAATATACAAGATGCAACAAAAGATACACGAGATATACAATAAAGAAAATACTGGAATAAATACAAGAATGAACAATATAGCCATGAACAAGAATAAAATGACTGTGTAAGTACTAGCTTTAACATGTGATCGGCTTGGGAACTTGCACAAGAGTAAAAGGCCTGGTTAATCATACGTGCGGTATATGATCAACACTCACAAGGAACAAGACATATACAAGGAGGGTATGATCACATATCTATACTAAAATACTCCCTACCCCCGACTGGTATAGGGGATCCAACCATGGTACGCTATGGCACGGGATTCCCCAGGAAGATAGCGACTCTCCCCGAGAATAAGTGTTTGTACATGTACACGATAAACAATAAAACGTAGGCTTGCACAAGATACACCATATACCAAGGAATAACATCTCATGACGAGATCCAGATATACTGTCACTACCATATTTTCTAGGAAAGGATATTTTAGTAATTTTATAATTAATTAAATATTGTGCATGTTAAATAATTATTTGTTGTATTATTTAATTATTGTTAGATGTTAGTTTTTTATTTTGGACTTGTGTTAGTGAGCCTAACTAGTTTATTTTAGACTAATGGACCAACATGTATTAATTGTTAGAATTGAGCCCATTAGAAAGCCCATTGATTAGGAGGTTGATTAATTTAATTAAACCATTAGACTAGAAGCTTCTCTCCTTAATTATTTCTTCATGAGAGGCCCCAAGGGGTATAATAGATATTATATAGTAGCTTAAGGAAGGGGTAGAGGGGGCCGGCCTATATAAAAGAGGGAGAAAGTTTTTCTCTCCTCTTTTCATTTGAAAACTAGATCTAGAATTTCTCTCAACCAAATTCCTCCACTCCTATATCATTTCCCTACCAAATTTTATTTCAATTCTTTCCAAAATCACCATTGGAGACTAGTAGAGCAAGGATCTAGAATGAGGAAGCAAGGATCTACAAAGAGGAGTAAGGATCTACAAGTTGGAGGCCAATTTCATCACATTTGGAGGTTGCATTAGAAATCCATCTCCCAATGGTACAATTCAATTTTTATCCTTAATTTAGGTTCTAAATATGAGATTTAACCATGAGAAATAAACCCATATACATAGTCTACCCATAGGATTTGGTTTTGTGTTCATATGAGGCTTATTGAGAAAGTTATGGTACTTTTTATGTCAATTTTGGGAGAATTCCGAGATTAACATTTGTTGTGTGTGTCAATTGGTCCTATAGATCAATTTGGCATGTGCTTGTGTGTTTCGGGCTAGTGTTGTATCCACAATTGGGTACGTGTAGGTCGTATTCCAATAATTTGGTGATACGTGTTGATTTGGAAGTTTTTTCTCCGACACGTTGAGCATGTCACATTTTGACACTAACACGTAGATTTATGTTTGACTCTTCGTATTGTTCATAAATAATATATTAGACTTGCTCGTGTCCTTCGGGGTACATTTGGATGTGTGGTGGACTCGTATCGCAAGCGTATCCTAGATCTAGTGGGATACGGGGTGATACGCTCCATGTGTTTATGTAATTTAACTCTAGATCTATCCTAAATTATTCTTAGTCTTGGTGATGTGTAATTATATATATATATATATATATATATATATATATATATATATATATATATATATATTATTGTGTATATATATTTATGTATTAGTGTGTCATAGATCTATATATCTATGTGTTATATATTGTGTAGCTAATTCTCTACATATGTATTAGTTTTTAAATGTAGTAGTATATTTATATATGTATTGTGTATATATATATACATAAATATATATATACACAACAATATATATATATATATATATATATATATATATATATATATATATATATATATATATATATATATATATATATTGTGTTATACATATATAAGAGGATGAGAGAGGGGTCAGCAGCTTTGGTGACAGTTCAGCGTCAGAAAACAGCAGCAGCAATGGCAACAAACAACAGCAGCAATAGCAACAAATAGCAGCAGCAATAGCAACAACGACAGCAATAGCGACGGAAGCAGCAGCAATCAGCAACTGTAGCAGCCTCTGCGACAACAGCAGAAACAGCAGCATTAGCAACAGCAGCAGAAAACCGTCACGAAAGCAACAGTGATAACAGCGGTATCAGCGATATCAACAGCTTTTCAGTGACAGCATCAAGGGTCTTTAGTGACAGTTTTACGGTTTAGTATAGATATTATGTATTTATTTATAATATATATATATATATATATATATATATATATATATACACATATACATATTCCTAATTGGTAATTATATTTTATTATACTATATTTGTAATAGTTAGTTGTTAGTATATAGTTTATGGGTAGTTAGTATTATATTGTAGTCTTGAAAATTACTTTGAGATACCAGGGTAAGTATCAAGGTATTTGGGGATACCCAAGGTATTGGGTTTGGGTATCAAGTTTGAGATTTAGTGTTGCGATACCAAGTTGGTTCGAAACCAAGGTATCTATTTAGCATTTGTAATTAGGATTTTATATATTTAATATTATTGATATGTATATGTGATGCTTTATCTTTTGTTTTACGTATCCTGAGATACGGTATCCTAGCATTCTAAGATGCAGCTAGTACGATCTAGATTCTTAGTGTTTGAACCCAATATCTTTGAGGTAGACTCATGCAACCTAGAAATAGGTAGTATGACATAGTTGACCATAGTTTGACCATAATTTGACCAATTTGACTTAGAGTTGACCTAGTTTGACTTTTGACTTTGAAATGGCTTGTTGACCTAGAAGTTGACTAGTTTAACTTTTTTTCTTTCCGAAACCTTATATTGATATTATATTCCATATCTAGGTCTTCGAGGTACCGTATCAAACATCTGTGAGACTATTCTTTGGATTTCAGGCGAGTATATTCTCTGATAGTTTCTTATTTATGATATCCTCTATGTTCATTGTATCTAGTGTAGATATCCTTGTTCTCTTGACACGATGGTTACACGGATTGGTATATCCAGATCTCGTCATGAGATATTATTCCTTGGTATATGGTGTATCTTGTGCAAGCCTTATTTTATTGATTATCTTGTACATGTACAAACACTAATTCTCAGAAAGACTAGCTATCTTCTTAGGGAACCTCGTGCCATAGCGTACCATGATTGGATCTATTATACCAGTCGAGGGTGGGAAGTAGTTTAGTGTAGATATGTGATCATACCCTCATTGTATCAAGTCTTGCTCTTGAATATTGTTAATCATACACCACACGTATGATTAGCCAGGCCATAAATCTTGAATCATGTTCCCAAGTTGATCACATGTTAAAGCTAGTACTCACACACTTAGTCATTAGTATTCTTGTTCATTGTCATATCGTTCATTATTATATTTATTCCAGTATTTCCTTATTGTATATCCCTTGTATTTATTATGCATCTTATATATTCATATATATATTTACTGTTATATAGTCTTTATCATTGATTAGAACTGCTGTTAGAGATATACTCTGCTCCTTTCCTGAATGGATTTTTTTTTCAGATGACACTAAGGAGTGGTACCTTACACATTATGGATCTCAGGATGTTGCGGGCTTAGAGTCAGAGACCCTAGCTCAGGAGGGACTTATCCCGACTGAGACAGATGACCCGGGACTTATAGCTTCTTAGTATTTTTTTGTACTAGATTTATCTCCAGCTTATTTATTTAGTATTCTTTCAGACTCATTGATGTTATTACTTTAGACTCATGAGTTGTATGTGACTATTCTATTCTTTATCATATTCGTGCTCGTTTCTATCTTAGATCTGTGATTGAGTATATTGATATTATTGGTGGTTCATTATATTGCTAGATAGATTACCCAGACATGTTCTACCGTCGATTATGCGGCGTAGGCTGGGCATTTTTTCCGACTTGTATCCCTACATCGGGTGCGGGTCGTGACACATTTTTAGTGGTGGCCTATATAGGTCTCCGAGGTCTTTCTTCGCGGTCGTAATTAGTACGATTTGTAGTGGTGCTCTGAATTGAGTGCTATTACGAGCCTGTTTCAAGATATAGGATATAGGCTATAGGCTGAGAATACTCAATCACATCTAGGAAAATTCTTTTGATCCATTCAACTAATCTTCTTTGATATTGATACTTGATCTCTTAAACTGTCCTTTTCTTGAGTGTCTTACATCATGTGCCATATTGATTCTTTCTTTCGCTTTGTCTCAGGATACCGCCTAAGACTAGATAGCAGCAGGGAAGAGCAGTTTCTGAGAGGTCTGCGATGTCCCGAGGGCCTGCACCAATCACTTCTCCGGTAATTGGAGTGTCAGCAGCTTTCGGAGGTCCACCACCTACTCAGAGGACTGTTCCAGCTGTATTTGAGGGGCTTCTACCTCCACCTTCCGTGCTAGCAGAGGAGACACAGATGTTTATACTGTTTTATGAGATACTCGAGGCACAGAGGGCTCACTCTGAGGCACATTAGAGGTAGACCAATATTTTACGACAGGGTATCGAGAGTGCTCATCAACTTGCTCGTGTCGTAGTCGAGAGGAGTTCCAGTCCAGCAGCAGGTTGCTCCTCAGGTTGCTCAGCTTCGGCCAGGCAACATTCAGGACTTCAAGAAGCTGGAGCCTAGAGTCTTCAAGGGGACGGAGGGCATCGTCTATGCTGATGATTGGCTCAAGGATATTGAGCATCTTATGAGGGTGTCCCATCTTTTTGAGAATCTGAAGGTTGAGGCGGTAGGACTTTAATTATTCGATGTCGTCCCCACTTGGTTCAAGAATGAGCCGATTCTTATTGACGCGAGACAGTCTTGGGAGGTATTCAAGGACCTCTTCAAGAAGAAGTTCTTTGCTCGGACAGACAGGCTAGACTTGGGAAGGCAGTTTGAGAATCTTATTCAGGGGAGCATGTTTGTGGAGGAGTACGCTGCAGAGTTTGACAGGTTGAGCCGATTTGCAGAGTATTTGGTGAGAGAGCTAGAGGTTTGGGCTATTCATTTTCATGAGGGTCTAAACTGGGAAGTGAAGATCCTCATTCCATCTTTTTATGAGACATACTCGGAGATACTTGTGGAGGTTGCAAGGTTGAGCAGGAGTTGGGTTTGAAGCCCAAGAGAGACCGTGATTCTTTTCTGGGGGCCAACAGCAGTGCAGTATCTGCCAAACATCCTCATTTTCAGTCCAGGCCTTTCCAGCAGCCACAACAGCACTAGACTCCAACTAGGGTGCCGGTTCACCAGGCACCACAGCAGTAGAGACAGTTACAGCAAGCTTCCTGCCACTACTGCAAGAAACCTGGTCACATCTGGGAAGTTTGCAGAAGGAGGCTAGGAGTTTGTTTGTATTAGGGTACTGAAGGGCATCAGCTGAGGGAGTGTCCTTCCAATCCTCGTCATGCAGTTCAGGGAGCAGCTTCAGCTTTTAGGGCACAGACGAGACCACCTGCAGTACAACTGAGGGGACCGCTTTCGACACAGCAGCAGCGTTATGTCCAGCATCAACAGCAGGGAGGTGCACGTCAGGGACGAGTATTTATTATGATCGTCGAGGAGGATGAGCCCACTGGAGATGTCATCGCAGGTTCTATTCTTCTTGATTCCATTCTAGCTTTAGCTTTTTTGATAGTGGTGCTTCCAATAGTTTTGTATCTGTTTCTTTTGCTCTGAAGCATGGTTTGGTATTTGAGTCTTTGCTTATGACTTGCAAGATCATGACCGGGGGAGGCATTATCCTGGTTAATAATATTCGCAAGGATCGGAGAGTTACTCTAGGAGGCCAGGAGTTGAGTGCGTATCTACTTGTAATGTCACTTCCGAGCTATAACATTGTACTCGGGATGGATTGGTTGAGTAGGCACCATGCTAGTATAGATTATAAAGGAGGTAGAGTTTTGTTTGATCCGCCAGGAGAGCCAGAGTTCGAGTTTGCTAGAGGAGCTGCAGAGCAGGGGAAAGGCATTATTTGTGGAGCTATGGTGGAAGACAAGAAGTTGCCGCATCCGTTGATAGTAGAGTTCTTGGATGTGTTTCCTGAGGAATTGCCTGGATTACCGTCTGATCGAGATATTGAATTATCTATAGACTTGGTGCTAGGTGCAGAACCAATTTTGCAATATGTCTATAGAGTAAACAACAACGAGCTGGTCGAGTTGAAGAAGCAGGTGGACGAATTACAGGATAAGGGGTTTATCAGATCGAGTTCTTTACCGTGGGGAGCCCCTGTATTGTTTGTACCAAAGAAGGATGGGCGTGTGCATTGATTATAGGGCATTAAATAATCTCACTATCAAGAATAAGTACCCTTTGCCAAGGATTGATGATCTGTTCGATCAGTTGAGTGGTGCCAAGGTATTTTCTATGATAGATTTGAGATCAGGCTACCACCAGGTGAAAGTGAAGCCGGAAGATATACCGAAGACTACTTTTAGAACTCGGTATGGTCAGTACGAGTTTATGGTGATGCCATTTGGGTTGACTAATGCATCGACAAAATTTATGAACTTGATGAACAAGATATTCCATCAGTACCTTGACAAGTTCGTGGTGGTGTTCATCGACGACATACTCATATACTTGAGGAAACCGGAGGAGCATGAAGAGCATTTGAGGATTGTGTTGGATATGCTGAGGAAGGAGAAGCTGTATAGAAAATTGTCCAAGTGTGAGTTCTTCCTGGACAAGGTGGAGTTCTTGGGGCACGTTGTGACTGGTGATGGCATTTCAGTGGATTCAAAGAAGATCACAGCAGTAGAATCTTGGAAGACCCTGAGTTCGGTAGCAGAGATCAGAAGTTTCTTGGGATTGGCAGGCTACTACAGAAAGTTTGTGCAAGATTTTTTGAGGATTGCCCAGCCGATGACCAGACACACCAGAAAGGATGTAGAGTTTGTTTGGACGTAGGATTGCCAGGTTGCTTTTGAGGAATTGAAGAAGAGGTTGACGTCTGCTCCTATTTTGAAGTTGCCATCAGGGTCTGGAGGTTTCACTATTTATAGTGATGTATTGGGGAAAGGTTTGGGTTGTGTTCTTCAGCAGAATGGGAAAGTGATTGCCTATGCATCCAGGCAATTGATTCCTCATGAAAAGAAATATCCTACCCATGATTTAGAGTTGGCAGCAGTCATCTTCGCCCTGGAGTTATGGAAACACTATTTGTATGGAGAGCGTGTGGAGATCTTCATAAACCACCAAAGCTTGAAGTACGTCTTCACGCAGAAGGAGTTGAACATGAGACAGCGACGGTGGTTAGAACTGATGAAGGATTTTGATATATCTTTGCAACATCATCCTGGAAAAGCTAATGTAGTTGCCGATGCTTTGAGTATGTATCTGGTAGCTATGTTCTTGACGCAGGATCGATATTTATTGGAGGACTTGGAGAGCTTGGATATTAAGGTGATAGTTCCTGGTTGTGCTATACAGATGTGTGGATTGCAGATATATTCAGAATTGATGGACAAGATCAAGGCAGCACAGTACGAGGATGTATCTCTGAGGAGCATCAGAGCTCAGGTGAGAGCAGGATTGGAGGATGATTTCACCATTGCCAAGGATGGTTCTTTGCGACATGGAGTTAGATTGTGTGTGCCTAATGGGGAGCTGCGTGAGGAGGTGTTGCAGAAAGCGCATCAGTCTCAGTATTCCATACATCCAGGTGCCAACAAGATGTATCGGGATATGCGAGAGAGTGTGTGGTGGTATGGCATGAAGAGAGAGGTGGCACAGTTTGTATCCAGATGCTTAGTGTGCCAGCCGGTGAAAGCCGAGAGGCAGAGGCCAGGAGGTTTACTTTAACTATTACCCATTCCAGAGTGGAAGTGGGAGCACATTACTATAGATTTTGTGTCCGGACTTCCACGATCTCCAGGAGGGAAAGACGCTATTTGGGTCATCGTTGATAGGTTGACCAAGTTGGCCCACTTTTTGCCTTTTAAGGTGGGTTTGTCTACGGAGAAGCTGGCAGAGATGTATGTGAGGCAGATAGTCAGGATACATGGAGTTTCCGTCAGCATAGTCTCGGATCGGGATAGTCATTTCAGTTCTTATTTTTGAAGGAGTTTGCAGGCAAGTCAAGTTTAGTACTGCATATCATCCCCAGATATATGGACAGTCAGAGGGGACTATTCAGACTCTCGAGGATATGTTACGCACTTATGTACTAGATTTTGGGGGTTCTTGGGAGGACCATCTCTATTTGGTAGAGTTTGCTTACAACAACAACTACCGGGCTAGTATAGAGATGTCACCATTTGAAGCTCTATACGGTCGGAGATGTCGTACTCCCTTGTCATAGGACGATATTGGAGAAAGAGTTTTGCTTGGTCCAGAGATGGTTGTAGATACAGCGGAGAAGGTTCAGTTAATCAGAGATAGACTTCGTATGGCGCAGGACAGACAACGGCATTGGGCCGATAGCCACCGGAGACCTTTGGAGTTCGAGGTATAGTTTAGATTTTGTTTTGTGCTTGTTATTGGTTGTTTGTTATATATTAAGTTCTTAAGGTTTTATTTTGTTCTAGGTGGGTGGTTTGGTGTTTCTGAGGATTTCTCCGACACGAGGCACGATTCGCTTCGGTGGGGGCAGAAAGCTTAGTCCGCGATTCATCGGACCTTTCACTATTTTAGAGAGGGTCGGTGCAGTTGCTTATAGACTAGACTTACCACTTATATTGGAGGAAGTGCACAACGTGTTTCACGTATCGCAGTTGAGATGGTACATGGCAGATCCTAGTCATGTATTGGATCACTCAGAGATAGAGGTGGGCCCTACTCTTAGCTATCCAGAGCAGCCAGTTAAGATTCTGGATCGGAGAGAGATGGTGCTAAGGAAGCAGACTATTCCTTTGGTACGCGTCGCTTGGAGGCATCACTCTCTAAGGGAGTCTACCTAGGAGAGAGATGATGAAATACGAGAGCGTTATCCATATTTGTTTGTGGCTTGAGGTATGTTCTCTCATAATTAATTATGTTCTTTACTTCTGTTCTTTTGTTCTTTTGTTCTATTATTTTCTGGGGGTACTTTTCGTCTTTGAATTTCGAGGATGAAATTATTTTAAGGAGGGTAGACTTGTCACTACCATATTTTCTAGGAAAGGGTATTTTAGTAATGTTACGGCCCGCACCCAAAATTTGGACACAAGTACGTGGGTACGTCCAGCCTACGCCGCAGCATCGGCGGTAGAACGCTGTCTATGTCACAATACTATCTAATCAATCGCACACGAATATCCACCTCTATAAGGAGACACAGATATTACAATATAATATGAAAATATCTCAATCACAGAACTAAAGCACGATAAGATATCGAAGAAAATAAACGAATTACAACACAAGTCTAAACAAAAATAGTCTAACTCAAATAATAATATCAAAGTCTCAAAGTATGCCGAAAACAAATCCGGTACCATAAACTACTAAAAGAAACTAACTGAATAACTAGTGATCCCGGCTAGACCTCCCGGAATCACACCTAAGCTACAAGGTCCAAGGCTGCAGCTACTCTCCCTGTGGTCCATAATATGTCGGACACCGGTCCTCTAAGTCGTAGTCTGGAAAAATATTTCCAGTCAGGATGGAGCGAAGTACAACCCAAATAACAGTTCCAATTAATCAATAAGGACTTTAAAACAATAAATAGATGATGCTATATATTGAGAGAAGACAATGAATAAATACAATAGAAAAATAAAGAGAACAGGCAATATAGGCAAATATATGGAATGAAGAGAAAGAACTACAATATCATATACGGGGTGATGTAGTATATGAACTAAAATGAAGAACTGTAACTATTCTAAGTGTTTGAAATAGTAGCTTCGATATGTGATCGGCTTGGGAACATGTACGTGAACTATATGGCCTGACTAATCATACGTGAGGTGTATGATTAACACTAACATGATTCTATACTTGTACAATAGGGATATAATCACATTTCTCACTAACTATTTTCTCCGCCCCCAACTAGTACAGTGGATCCAACCATGACACATCATGATACATGAGCAATGTCCAATATATCATATATAATGTCTAATATCAATATCGTGTACAATATCAATACGATAACCAATGTAACATCTCATGACTGCAGATCCAATCTATATACTAGTCCATGTAGCACAGTGTCAAGAATCAGATATAATATTTCTAAATACTTGAATTATAGAAATTATCAAATAACAAAAATTATCAGAGAATGTACTCGCCTGGGGTCCTGAGCGGGCGATACCAATGGCCTGCTCCCGAAGTCTCGTAGAATGATCCAATGGTCCTATATATATAAATAATATAATAATATAATACAATATAGCATCAGTCGTTACACTAGCACACACAAACACAATTATACTATGCTCGGAACTACGCAAGGGTGCTAACTAGTCCACTAGCAGGGTCAAGTGTGCACGTTTAAATGCACATGTGTCATATCCTCGAATACAGTGCACAACAGGACAAACAACTAACATTAACACAATGTCCAATATCCAAATCTGGTGTAGCACTAACACATGGTCTAGCTAGCAGGTTAGGGTACACATAAGGCAGTGAGTTACAAAAATACGTTTAATATATAAATATAACACATTACATAGTATTACCCGATACCTATATTTTATATTAATACACCTAGGTCTACACAACACATAGCAATATGTGACACCCACTACTAACAATTTAATTTCTAAAGTGTAATTACTAACACCAAATTCCATGAAGTATATACATATATTAAATCTAATTACTATTCAATATTTATTAAACCTAATTACCATGAAGTATACACTAATCTAATCACTATTCATACATGCACACGCACAAACAAAGAAGGGAGGCAAGTTCGAACCTTGGTGCACGGGGTCGAGGGAGACTGCTGCGGGTTGGAGATCGACGGTGATGATGATGGTGACGATGATGTTGATGATGATGATGATGGTGATGATGTTGTTGATGATGATGATGATGTTCCGGTGGATATCCAGAGTGGAGACTCAGGCGGTCGAGTCAGGGGGAAGATGACTGTTATTGGGCTTCGACAGAGGGGAAGTCCGACGAGATCGGGGTAATGATGAAGTCGTGGGTTGCAGTGAATGGGGTGAAGTCGAGGTGGCTGACAGCGGTCAAAGGGGAGATATCGGGTTGGCCAGGTGGTGGCGGTGCTATTAACGGTGGAGATGGTGGTTGTGGTCGGCTGTGGTGTAAAGTCGGGGTCGTGGCCGTCCGACGGGAATGTCATGGTGGTGAGGGTGTCGACTGACAGGCGGCACTGCTCGTCGGGGAAGATTGTCGGCGGTGAGAAGCTGAGGGAGGTCGAGACGGTAAGGAGGAGTCGGGGTTGATCGTCGTGGAGAGGTCGACGGTGGTTGTGCAGTCGAGGTCGACTGCTCGGTCGGGAAGGGAGGCTGCGGTGGTTGTAGGGCGTCTACCGGCGCTATGGTCGAAGGGAAGGCGGATCGGGAACGATGACCGGAGATGGGAGGTCATGGAAGTCGGTGGTTTCCGTGTGGCAGTGAGGGTGGGCGGTTCACCGGGCTCCGGCGGTCGCAGAGGCGGGGACTTAGGTGCTCCGGCGGGAAGGTGGCCAGACTGGAAGGGAGAGAAGAGGGTGGCTAGGGTTTCAGTTTAGTTGGGTGAGGGTTGATGTTTGATGATGGTGATAAGAAATATAATGAAGAGATGGGAGTTTTGGATGAGGGAGGTAGGTGATGACTACCTAGGGATTAGGGCCGGCCATGTGTTCATTGGGATGGGGGATAGCTTTGGGAAATGGTGAGGTTGAGGGAATATATATAGGGAAGTGTGTGGTGAGGATGGTGCTCTATTTTGAATGAATGGCCATGATTAATCATGAAGTAAATTGCACAAACCAAAAAGGGGAGAGAGAGAGTGTTGGACCGGTCAATGAGGGAGGGGGTTGGTTCTTCATGTGCCTTGACCAATAGGATGGTGACACCTCATTGCACTTTTACATAAAAGACCTCAACAATTGGAAAATTGCACAGAAAGTGGGAATTTGGATTGATTGAGGGAAAACACCATGTTTGGTGTGATGTAGTGGATGAAAAAGGCGTTTGGTATTTAGTATGAGTCTTGAGGGTATGAGTGGGGGTTTGATTTGGTGTTGGATCTAGTTTTGGATTGAGTTGGATCCTTACACCAATTTAATTAAAATTAATATAAATGGTTTTCTTAAATTAATTGGAAGTACATGGGACTAAAATTAGGTGGGACACAAGTGTCATGGACATAGAAAACTTAGAATAAAATATTGTCATAATTTGGGTTGCACAAAATGGATCAAGATTGTGTCTACAATTTTGATTGGAACGCACAAAGATACAAAGTTGGATTTATTTAGAATTAAAACTAAACGCCCGTAATAAATATTGTGCGACTAAAATAAAGCACAAAAGAGCATATTTATGAGTTACACAAAGGCCAGAATGGAAGATTGGCATGTCTAGGACAAGGGTGTAAAATTTGTTGAAAGGCAAAAGCTAGTGTAGCGCTCCAAATATCGAAGCAACGGTAAGGTACAATAATTAAATAAAATCACGGTAATAATTTATAATCTCAATATTTAATCCCAAAAATTATTAATTAAAATTCATAATCCTATATTTCGGACAGGGGTTTATCTAGTGGCTTCTAGGTCTAGTTTACTAACTCGTGCATTAATGAACACTATATATAATACATATACATATATACACATATCATACAATTATTTAAAAATAAAAATATATACAATATTTATAAATAATAAAAGACAAAAATACTCCTATTTTAGAATGTGGTAGTGGCAAGTCTACCCTCCTTAGAAAAATTTCGTCCTCGAAATTTAAGCCACCTTGTCTCTCTCTGTCCACTCATAACCTCTTTATAATCTTCACTACAGTCAAACCCCCAACAATCAAGGTCTAAGAAAATCCTACCTACAGTTATACAACATGCAATCTAAAGAAATCATATATGGTTATGGTCACTTCTGTCATGGTATTGTAGTCTTTGTCAGGGTGTACTACTAACTATATTCTAGCAAGAAAAATACTGATACAAGTTACGTCACTAAGGAATAAATCAATCAATCAAATAGAAAGAAACAGAAGGAAAGAACAGAACAGAACCTGCTAACACATCACCTGCAGTATCGGTTTCCTCGACCGTCATCGCAAATGTCCTGCCCTGCTGGGTTGGCTCCCTCTGCGGGTGCTGAGTAATCTGCGGTTCCACAGGTGGCCTAACTGGATCTCTATAATTTGGAGCTGCGTGCTATCCGGGAAGATAAAGAAATAGAAGACAATCCCTCATTCGATGCCCAAAATAGCCACAGTGCAAACAAAGTCCTAGCCTCAATCTATAGCTCTCCCAAAGGTAACCTGGCTTCTTACAGAAATAACAAGTCTGCTGTATCTCTTTCGAAGGCTACTGCTGATCCTGCTGAACATGAACCGGTGCCTGGTACTACTGGTGGTTATGCTAAAACGTCCTCGGCTATTGCTGAATATGGAGACGCTTTGCCGGTCCCGCGCTACCACTTGTATCTCCAGAAATATTACGACTCCTCTTAGGCCTGAGATCCAGATCCTCTTCTGCAATCTGGGTATCCATCAAGATATCCTCAAATGTAGCGGTACGACGACTAGAAGTGCGCGACCTAATCTCTCTCGTCAACCACTTTCTAAACTTTCGGGCTCGATCTCCTGGGTCCCGAATCATAGCCGATGCAAAATGGCTCAATCAACAGAATTTTGCGGCGTACTCGTCGACCGACATGTTTTCTTGGACCAAGTCATGAAACTGGCTCTCTAAAGCTCCCAGGGCCACATTGGGAAAGAACTTCTCCTTGAAAAGCTCCTTAAAGGTCTCCCAAGTAAGTCCTTGTGTCGTAAGTCTCGGCTCCGTACGATACCACGTGAGTGCGATATCAAACATCTGACTATCGGCTGCCTCTATCTGCAAGCTCTCCGGAATCTGGGTCAATCACAGGCTTCTCTCTATATCCTCTAACCAGTCATCAGCGTAGAGTATCCCATCGATACCCTTGAACTCTCGAGGCATCTTCCTCTTGAAGTCCACTATAGTGCCTGGTCTCTGTTGTTGTTGCTGGCCAGGAAACTGCTGGGCAACTCTCTCAACTACATATAGTGCCATCTGGTGAGCGTTCTCCATGCTCTCTCTCATCAGCTCAATCTGTGCTTGGTGCGCCTCTGCCTGCACCCTCTGAGCCTCAGCTTGAACTCACTGAGCTTCTACCGTCACTCTCTAGGCATCTACCATACCCTGGATCAAGGTAAACATCTGTGTCCCATCAACGGGCATACCTTCGGGAAACGAAGTTGGTGGAGGAGAAAGGCTGTCCTTTACAGCTGGGGCAACTGTAAACCCCCTGAATTTTCAAAACTGAATTTTTTACAATTTTCTGGAATTTTCTGGGCTTTTTCTGTAATTTAAAAACAGGGTTTTAATTTATAAATGATTTTTATTTGATAGTAAATGATATTAAAATATTATGAAAATAATATTTTTGGGCGTAAAATGAAAAACTGGACTTAGGATAATTTTTCTGGAATTTATCGGACCCCGGACCTATTTTTAAATGTCTAAAAAGTATTTACTTGTTTAATTAATTAATTATTGATTTATTATTGTTAATATTATTATTATTATTTTTTTTTTATTTGATTCAGCCCGCGGCCCGTTGGGCCGGCCCGGCCCAGCCCAACCCGAGCCCAGCCCCTAGCGGGTCGGGTCGGATCCGCCGCCGCCCGACCCGCAAACCCGACCCGGCCTCCACCCTCTCTCCCACGACCCCCTCTTCCCTGCACCCGCCGGCGCTCCGCCCGCTCCGCTCGGCCGCCCGCCCGCTCCGCTCACCCCCACGTCCACCGCCTTCTCCGCCCCTCTCCCCGCCATCCTCGGCCACGCCACCTCCCCCAGGCCCTATTAAAACCCACCCCGATCACCCTTCTCCTCCGATCTCCCCCTCAGCCAGCCACCCACCGCCGACGACGCCGCGCCGCCGCCAGCCTCCGGCGCCACCACCGCACCGCCTCGCCGCGGTCTCCCCGCGCCGCAGCCCCGCCCGCAGCTCCTCCCTCCACCTCCTGCAGCAGTAACAACGGCCGCTGCCAGCGCCGCAGCGCCTCCGGCGACCCCCGCCCGCTCCGGCAGCCGCCTCCCGCGGCCACGCACCCCCGCCCCCGGCTCCCTCCGGCCGGCCGCCCCTCCGCCGCCGCAGCCGAGGCCAAACCCTAACCCTAATTCGATCCGCGTGTCCGACACGTGTCGGACACGATTCGACCCTGTTTTCAGGTCCCCTTCAGGTGCGTGTAACTTTTTGCTCGTAGCTCCGTTTTCATTTTCGTAAATTGCGTTGCGAAGCCTGTATGACCCTCTCGGTGTCTGGACAAACCGTTCGGGGTATCGCGTCCTGTGATGATCGCACACCGCGATCTAAAAACAGAAAAAACCAAACCCTGTTTTACCCCGGAACTGAGTACGTCCCGCCAAACGGGATGACTTGGTCACGTGCGGTCTTCACAGATACGTACGCCTCGTCGATACGGACGTGTGGAATTTTGCGGAAGCTGATTCGGGTGTGCGTGCACACCGGAATCAACGCGTATCCGCGAACATCGCCCCGTATCCGTACTTTCTGGAACGTGCCCTAACTTTGTGTACACACGTCGGATCGAGACGAAACTTGCGCCATCGGACTCGTAGCGATACGCTGGTCCTGTGGGTCAAGTTTGGTTCGATTCTTAGAACGTTGACGAAATCACGTGTCGTGGGCCCCACAGGCCCCGCTCGACGGGCGATTTTGTGTTCGGCTCATCGGAATCCAATTCTGAACGTTCCGTTGGGTTCGTATCAGCGTTTCTGACCTGTTGACACTGAGTTTGGTGAGTTTGGAGACCGTTGACCCTGACGCATTTTTCGGTGCAAAGCGGGCCAGCATGTGGACCCCGTTTTGACCCAAAATTACCGTTTTTGCCCTTGTCTCCAAATTGGACCCAAGGACAGGCGTTTCTAGTTGATTGATATTTTCTGGATCTGATGGATCCATTAAATTGGGTTGTCCATCGGTGCATGCTGCTGGCCATTGCCACGCATCTCCAGTCCCTCGTCATTTTGGGACTGGGGCGTGACATGGTTTTTGTGGTGGCCCATGCAGGTCTACGACTAAATTGTTGTTTTTCAACTTAGGGACCCAACAGGCCTGCAATAAGATAAGATAAGTTTTTGGGATCTCATCTACTTGCTTGAATCGTTTTTGATATCTGTATCGTACTCGGACTAATTTGAATTTGCATCTTGCCTTGATTCCTGTGCACCTCTTATTGGTTATTTTGGATACAGGGAAATGGACCCACAAGAATGCAATGAGACTCCCGTCGGAACACCCCAAGCTACAGGTGTCACCTATGACGACGAAGTGACACCAGTCGGAGGAGTTCCACCAACTCAACAGAGCCAGCAGGCAGGTCAACCTACCTCCCGATTCCGGCGCGATGACATCCCACCTCCGCCGCAGTTCATCCCACTAATGCCCGTGTTCCCACCAGGACAGCCGATCGACGGGCAGCAAATATTCCAAATGATCTACGTGATGATGCAAGCACAGCAACAAGTCCAACACGAGGCTCAGCGTCGTCAAGCCAATTTCTTGAGAGACAGCATTGTAACTGCACTGGAGCAGGCCAACCTACCAGCTCGACGGCCAACTACAGGCTCAATCACTGACTTCCGTCAACTGAAGCCCCGCACTTTTTCTGGAAAAGAGGAGCCCACAGAAGTTCACGAGTGGCTCACCATCATTCGGCATCAACTTGAAGAAGCTGAGCTTCCACGGGAACGCTGGATGACGGCCGTCCGAATGCAATTGACGGACAACGCTCATCACTGGTGGCTATCCGAGGAGACGCGACTCGGACCAGACCGAGTCACCTGGTAGGAGTTCTCCAGACTCTTCCAGGAGATGTACATTCCTGCCATCGCTCGATCAGAACTGCGGGACAAATTCAATCGCCTCACTCAGGACTCCATGACGGTGGAAGAGTACAACGCAGAATTCATTCATCTGAGCCACTTCGCCCCCACCCTGATCCCGACTGAGGAAGAGAAGGCCGAGAAATTCTTCGATGGACTGAACATTGAGCTGCAGAAACTAATTGGGTCCGTCGCACCAACATCATACTCGGACGTCCTTGCTGCGGCTCGACGCATAGAGCGCGTCTCCAAGAGAGAGACCAGACTGAAGCGGTCGTCCCCATCCGTACCAACCAAAGCAGCACAAGAAGAATCTGCAAAGAGACCACACCAACAGCAGAAAGCATCTATACCACCAGTGGTAGTCCTCCTTACTTGTCACTACTGTGGCAAAGCAGGTCATATCGCCAAGGAATGCCGACGCAGACTAGGATTGTGTTTGGCATGCGGATCCCGTCAACATTCGGTAAGGGATTGCACTCAACGTGGAGAAGGAGCACCTAGGGCGAACCAGTAAACTCCACCAGCGCCTCAAGCAGCACTCTTCCAGCAAGCCCAATAGCAGCAGAGGAATCTACCTCAAGGACGAGGACAAGCTTATGCGCTGACTGTGCAGGACGCTGATGCGAGTAAGTGATTCGTAATTTTTCCGTTTCTAGTCTTGTTGTAGTTCGTGCCCGTTGGTTCGTGACCTTAGTCCCAACATAGTAATTTGCAACTTGTTAATAACAACCTGGTTTTCATAAAAGTTGTAGATCTTTTCTTTAACTAGATTTTCCTGGAAAGTGTATAACTTTCAATTTTAGGGAAGCGGTACTTCCCTAAGTATCTTGTGATGTATTTTCAAACGATGTTTGCGACCGCGTCATCTCTGTTGACCGGTTATTCTTTGATTGCGAGGACGCAATCCTCTTAAGGGGGGTAGATTGTAAACCTCCTGAATTTTCAAAACTGGATTTTTCATAATTTTCTGGAATTTTCTGGGCTTTTTCTGTAATTTAAAAACAGGGTTTTAATTTTTAAATGATTTTTAATTGATAATAAATGATATTAAAATATTATGAAAATAATATTTTTGGGTGTAAAATGAAAAACTGGTCTTAGGGTAATTTTTCTGGAATTTATCGGACCCCGGACCTATTTTTAAATGCCTAAAAAGTATTTACTTATTTAATTAATTATTTATTAATTAATTATTGATTTATTATTATTAATATTATTATTATTATTATTATTTTATTTGATTCAGCCCGCGGCCCGTTGGGCCGGCCCGGCCCAGCCCAACCCGAGCCCAGCCCCTAGCGGGTCGGGTCGGATCCGCCGCCGCCCGACCCGCAAACCCGACCCGACCTCCACCCTCTCTCCCACGACCCCCTCTTCCCCGCACCCGCCGGCGCTCCGCCCGCTCCGCTCGGCCGCCCGCCCGCTCCGCTCACCCCCACGTCCACCGCCTTCTCCGCCCCTCTCCCCGCCATCCTCGGCCACGCCACCGCCCCCAGCCCCTATTAAAACCCACCCCGATCACCCTTCTCCTCCGATCTCCCCCTCAGCAAGCCACCCACCGCCGACGACGTCGCGCCGCCGCCAGCCTCCGGCGCCACCCCCGCACCGCCTCACCGCAGTCGCCCCGCGCCGCAGCCCCGCCCGCAGCTCCTCCCTCCACCTCCTGCAGCAGCAGCAGCGGTCGCTGCCAGCGCCGCAGCACCTCCGGCGACCCCCGCCCGCTCCGGCAGCCGCCTCCCGCGGCCACGCACCCCCGCCCCCGGCTCCCTCCGGCCGGCCGGCCCTCCGCCGTCGCAGCCGAGGCCAAACCCTAACCCTAATTCGATCCGCGTGTCCGACACGTGTCGGACACGATTCGACCCTGTTTTTGGGTCCCCTTCAGGTGCGTGTAACTTTTTGCTCGTAGCTCCGTTTTCGTTTCCGCAAATTGCATTGCGAAGCCTGTATGACCCTCTCGGTGTCCGGATAAACCGTTCGGGGCATCGCGTCCTGTGGTGATCGCACACCGTGATCCAAAAACAGGAAAAACCAGACCCTGTTTCACCCCGGAACTAAGTACGTTCCGCCAAACGGGATGACTTGGTCGCGTGCAGTCTTCACAGATACGTACGCCTCCTCGATACGGACGTGTGGGATTTTGTGAAAGCTGATTCGGGTGTGCGTGTACACCAAAATCAACGCGTATCCGCGGACATCGCCCCGTATCCGTACTTTCTGGAACGCGCCCTAACTTTGTGTACACACGTCGGATCGAGACAAAATTTGCGCCATCGGACTCGTAGCGATACGCTGGTCCTGTGGGTCAAGTTTGGTTCGATTCTTAGAACGTTGACGAAATCGCGTGTCGTGGGCCCCACAGGCCCCGCTCGACGGGCGATTTTGTGTTCGGCTCATCGGAATCCAATTCTGAAAGTTCCGTTGGGTTTGTATCAGCGTTTCTGACCTGTTGACACTGAGTTTGGTGAATTTGGAGACCGTTGATCCTGACGCATTTTTTGGTGCAAAGTGGGCCAGCATGTGGACCCCGTTTTGACCCAAAATTACCGTTTTTGCCCTTGTCTCCAAATTGGACCCAAGGACAGGCATTTCTAGCTGATTGATATTTTCTGGATCTGATGGATCCATTAAATTGGGTTGTCCATCGGTGCATGCTGCTGGCCATTGCCACGCATCTCTAGTCCCTCGTCATTTTGGGACTGGGGCGTGACAGCAACCCTCAGAACAGGTGGGGGAGGAGGAACTTCAGATGTCTGTCCGTCAGGTCGAGAGGTGGCAGACCCCTCTGAAGCTGATGCTCCCACTCTCAAAGATCTTGTCTTCGACGGCATCCTGAAGACAGACCAAAAAGAATAAATTAAGGCAATAGATACGATATCATCAAGGGAGGATAGTAAAATTTTAAGGGAAGCAATATTCAGAAGGAATAAGGATAACAAGATAAATAGATTGGAAATGTTCCTAGTTGTGATTAAGTATCTGCTCTCATCCTAGTATGCTATATCCTAGATCCTATCGCAGGCCCATAGTAGTACAACTAAGTCGTTACACTACCACGACATCACTCTACTTGTGAAGCCTGACCTATATGGGCCACCACTAAAAATGTGTCATGACCCAAACCCAAAATTTGGGCACGAGTACTTGGGTACGTCCAGCCTACGCCGCAGCATCGGCGATAGAACACTCTCTAGGTCACAATACTATCTAATTAATCGCACACGAATATCCAACTCTATAAGGAGACATAGATATTATAATATAATATGAAAATTTCTCAATCACAGAACTAAAGTACGATAAGATATCGAAGAAATTAAACAAAATGCAACACGTCTAAACAAAAATAGTCTAACTCAAACAATAACATCCAAGTCTCAAAGAATGCCGAAAACAAATCTGGTACCATAAACTACTAAAAGAAACTAACTGAATAACTAGCTATCCCAGCTAGACCTCCCGGAATCATACCTGAGCTACAAGGTCCAAGGCTGCAGCTACTCTCCCTGTGGTCCATAATATGTCGGACACCAGTCCTCTAAGTCGCAGTCTAGAAAAATATTTCCAGTCAGGATGGAGCGAAGTACAACGCAAATAACAGTTTCAGTTAATTGATAAGGACTATAAAACGATAATTAGATGATGTTATACATTGAGAGAAGACAATGAATAAATGCAATGGCAAAATAAATAGAATAGACAATATAGGCAATATGATACAGTCAGTGCATATATAAAATAAAGAGAAAGAACTACAATATCATATATGGGGTGATGTAGTATATGAACTAAAATGGAGAACTGTAACTATTCTAAGTGTTTGAAATAGTAGCTTCGATATGTGATCGGCTTAGGAACATATACGGGAGCTATATAGCGTAGCTAATCATATGTGAGGTGTATGATTAACACTAACATGATTCTATACTTGTACAATAGGGATATGATTACATTTTTCACTAACTATTTTCCCCGCCCCAACTAGTACAGTGGATCCAACCATGATACATCACGATACACGAGCAATGTCCAATATATCATGTACAATGTCTAATATCAATATCTAATATCAATGTCGTATATAATGTTAATACGATAACCAATGTAACATCTCATGACTACAGATCTAATCTATATACTAGTCCGTATAGCATAGTGTCAAGAATCAGATATAACATTTCTAAATACTTAAATTATAGAAATTATCAAATAACGGAAATTATCAGAGAATGTACTCGCTTGGGGTCCTGAGCGGGTGATACTAATGGCCTGCTCCCGAAGTCTCACAGAATGATCCAATGGTCCAATATAAATATAATATAATACAATATAGCATCAGTCATTACACTAGCAGACACAAACACAATTACACTATGCTCGAAACTACGCAAGGGTGCTAACTAGTCCACTAGCAAGGTCAAGTGTGCACGTCTTAATGCACATGTGTCATATCCTCGAATACAGTGCACAACAGGACAAACAACTAACACTAACACAATATCCAATATCCAAATCTCGTGTAGCACTAACACATGGTCTAGCTAGCAGGTTAGGGTACACATAAGGCAGTGAGTTACAAAACTACGTTTAATATATAAATATAACACCTTAACATATTATATAGTATTACCCAATACCTACATTTTTATATTAATACACCTAGGTCTACACAACACAGAGAGATATGTGACACCCACTACTAACAATTTAATTTCTAAAGTATAATTACTAACACCAAATTCCATAAAGTATATACATATATTAAATCTAATTACTATTCAATATTTATTAAACCTAATTACCATAAAGTATACAATAATCTAATCACTATTCATACATGCACACGCACAAACAAAGAAGGGAGGCAAGTTCGAACCTTGGTGCACGGGGTCGAGGGAGACTGTTGCGGGTTGGATATCGACGGTGATGATGATGGTGATGATGATGTTGATGATGTTGATGATGATGATGATAATGTTGATAATGATAATGATGATGTTCTGATGGATTACCGGAGTGGAGACTCAGGCGGTCGAGTCAGGAGAAGATGACTGCTGTCGGGCTCCGGTGGAGGGGAAGTCCGGTGAGGTCGGGGTAATGATGAAGTCGTGGGTGGCAGTGAATGGGGTGAAGTCGAGGTGGCTGACAGCGGTCGAAGGGGAGATGTCGGGTTGGCCAGGTGGTGGCGGTGCTATTAACGGTGGATATGGTGGTTGTGGTCTGCTGTGGTGTGAAGTCGGGGTCGTGGCCATCCGGCGGGAATGTTGTGGTGGTGAGGGTGTCGACTGACAGGCAGCTAGGGAAGTCGGGAAGGAGATTGGACTGCGGTGGAGGAGTAGGGGGTCGTGGTCGACTACTCACCGGGGAAGATGGTCGGCGGTGAGGAGTTGAGGGAGGTCGAGACTGTGAGGAGGAGTCGGGGTTGATCGTCGAGGTTGATCGTCGTAGAGAGGTCGACGGTGGTTGTGCAGTCGAGGTCGACTTCTCGGTCGGAAAGGGAGGCTGCGGTGGTTGTGGGGCGTCGACCGGCGCTGTGGTCGAAGGGGAGGCGGCTTGGGAACGAAGACCGGAGATGGGAGGTCGTGGAAGTAGGTAGTTTTCGTGTGGCAGTGAGGTTGGCTGGCTCGTCGGGCTCCGGCGGTTGCAGAGGCGGGGACTCGGGTGCTCCGGCGGGAAGGTGGCCAGACTGGAAGGGAGAGAAGAGGGTGGCTTGGGTTTCGGTTTAGTTGGGTGAGGGTTGATGTTTGATGATGGTGATAAGAAATATAATAGAGAGAGGAGAGTTTTGCATGAGGGAGGTGGGTGATGACTACCAAGGGATTAGGGTCGGCCATTTGTTCATTGGGATGGGGGATGGCTTTGGAAAAAGGTGAGGTTGAGGGAATATATATAGGGAAGTGTGTGGCGAGGATGGTGCTCCATTTTGAATGAATGGCCATGATTAATCATGAAGTAAATTGCACAAACCAAAAACGGAAGTGAGAGAGTGTTGGACCGGTCAATGATGGAGGGGGTTGGTTCTTCATGTGCCTTGACTAATAGGATGTTGACACCTCATTGCACTTTTTCATAAAAGACCTCAACAATTGGAAAATTGTACAAAAAGTGAGAATTTGGATTGAATGAGGGAAAACATCATGTTTGGTGTGATGTAGTGGATGAAAAGGGTATTTGGTGTTTAGTATGAGTCTTAAATGTGTGAGTGGGGGTTTGGTTTGGTGTTGGGTCTAATTTTGGGTTGAGTTGGGTCCTTACACCAATTTAATTAAAATTAATGTAAATGGTGTTCTTAAATTAATTGGAAGTACATGGGACTAAAATTAGGTGGGACACAAGTTTCATGGACGTAGAAGACTCATAATAGAATATTGTCATAATTTGGGTTGTACAAAATGGGCTAAGATTGTGTCTCCAATTTTGATTGGAACGCACAAAGATACAAAGTTGGATTTATTTAGAATTAAAAATAAACGTCCGTAACCAATATTGGCAACTAAAATAAAGCACAAAAGAGCATATTTATGAGTTACACAAAGGCCATAATGGAAGACTGGCATTTCTAGGACAAGGGTATAAAATTTGTTGGAAGACAAAAGCTATTGTAGCGCTCCAAATATCGAAGGCAACGGTAAGGTACAATAATTAAATAAAATCACGGTAATAATTTATAACCTCAATATTTAATCCCAAAAATTATTAATTAAAATCCATAATCCTATATTTCGGTCAGGGGTTCATCTAATAGGCTTATAGGTCTAGTATACTAACTCATGCATTAATGAACACTATATATAATACATATATATATATACACATATCATACAATTATTTAAAAATAAAAAATTTCATAATATTTATAAATAATAAAAAGACAAAAATACCCCTATTTTAGAATGTGGTAGTGACAAGTAATTTCATAATTAATTAAATATTGTGCATGTTAAATAATTATTTGTTGTATTATTTAATTATTGTTAGATGTTAGTTATTTATTTTGGACTTATGTTAGTGGACCTAACTAGTTTAGTCTAGACTCATGGACCAACATGTATTAATTGTTAGAATTGAGCCCATTAGAAAGTCCATTGATTAGGAGGTTGATTAATTTAATTAAACCATTAGACTAGAAGCTTCCCTTCTTAATTATTTCTTTATGAGAGGCCCCAAGGGGTATAATGGATATTACATAGTAGCTTGAGGAAGGGGTAGAGGGGGCCGGCCTATATAAAAGAGGGGAA
Source organism: Iris macrosiphon (assembly GCA_036927795.1). Taxonomy (NCBI): domain Eukaryota; kingdom Viridiplantae; phylum Streptophyta; class Magnoliopsida; order Asparagales; family Iridaceae; genus Iris; species Iris macrosiphon. The sequence continues at coordinate 98,476,507 of JAYESA010000010.1, read as the reverse complement.
AAGTTTCTCTCTTCTCTTTTCATTTGAAAACTAGATCTAGAATTTTCCTCAACCAAATTCCTCCATTTCCATATCATTTTTCTACCAAATTTCATCCAAATTCCTTCCAAAATTATCATTTGAGACTAGTAGAGTAAGGATCTAGAAGGTGGAAGCAAGGATCTACAAAGAGGAGCAAGGATCTACAAGTTGGAGGCCAATTTTACACATTTGGAGGTTGCATTGGAAATCCATCTTCCAATGGGTACAATTCAATTTTTTTTTTCTTTAATTTAGGTTCTAAATCTGAGATTTAACCATGAAAAATCAATCCATATATATAGGCTACCCATAGGATTTGGTTTTGTGTTCATAGGAGGCCTATTGAGAAAGTTATGGTACTTTTTGTGTCAATTTTGGAAGAATTTCGAGATTAACATTTATTGTGTGTCAATTGATACTATAGATCAATTTGGCATGTGCTTGTGTGTTTGGAGCTAGTATTGTGTCCACAATTGGGTACGTGCAGGTCGTATCCCAACAATTTGGTGATACGTGTTGATTTGGGGGGATTTTTCCCGACACGGGACTTTTAGCATGTCACATTTTGACACGAACTCGTTTGGATGTGTGGTAGACTCGTGTCGCAAGCGTATCCTAGATCGAGTGGGATACGGGGTGATACGCTCCATGTGTTTGTGCAATTTAATTCTAGATCTATTCTAAATTATTCTTAGTCTTGGTGATGTATATATATATATATATATATATATATATATATATATATATATATATATATATATATATATATATATATATATATATATATATATATATATATATTGTGTATATATATTTATGTATTAGTGTATCATAGATCTATATATCTATGTGTTATATATTGTGTAGCTAATTCTCTACATATGTATTAGTTTTTAAATGTAGTAGTACATATACATATATATATATATATATATATATATATATATATATATATATATATATATATATATATATATATATATATATATATATGTCACGACCCGCACCCGGAAATTGGGCATGAGTCGTGGGTACGTCCAGCCTACGCCGCAGCATCGGCGGTAGAACGCTGTCTAGGTCACAAACATAGTATATCCTGTCAATAGTCTCCACTCCGTACGGAGGACAATGATAAATAAACCACAATGCTATATTATACTCAATCACAACTATAACATAATGGCACGATGAGAATTTAAAAGAGTTCTAAATAAAAACCAACCAGAATAAGTCCAACTCAAATCCTGGGTCTAAATGACCTCACAAAGTCACAAATAAAATAAATACATCTCAGTCTCAGTCTAAAATAATAATGCTGAAAAGTAATCTAAGGACAGGCTGGTAAGTTCTCCTCTAGGATAGGCACCTCCTCTGGGATTTCTGGAGTGAAATCTTCCTCTATTCCTGGGCCGTAATGAGTAGGGCAAAAGTCCTCCAGGTCCTCTGAAAATATTGTTATCCAGTCAGGATTGGAGCGAAGCACAAGCACTAACAGCAGTTTCATTAAATTGACAAAGTCTATAAACAGTGTAAGAGATACAAGATGGAAATAAATGCTGAAAATGAGAAGTACAGGAGAAATGAAATAGACAATAGAGCATCTAGCAATGAGCAATAAATAGTGAATGCTAGAACAAGTAAATCTGAATAAAGTAAACATCTAGCTAAGTGTTTGAAATATTAGTTTATTATGTGATCGGCTTGGGACTGGATCAGGCTGGTTATATATGATTAGCTATGATTCTTTTAGGTCAGGCTAACCGCATGGTTAGCTATGGTGCATATAATGGTCAGGCTAATCATATATAATAGCTATGGAGCATATAAGTGGTCAGGCTGCACCCGACGTGAGAAGTGGGGTGAGCTATGGTACATATAATATTTGGATATGATCACACAATCTACTAATAGTTCCCCATCCCCCAGCTAGCACGATGGATTCCAATCACGACTCCTCATGATGGGGATCTAGGGTGCTAACCCGTGTATCCATAGTGTCGGAATCAAGTATATAATACACTACAATTTATAGAAGTAATCAATCATGAAAACTGTCAGAGAATGTACTCGCCTGTGGTCCTGAGCAAGGTGTGAGGGTCGATGCCCAAGATGAAATCATAATGACCTAAATATAAGACAACAATGTTAAAATGGTGTTTGGAATAATAAAAGTGATTAGCTAATTTGAAATGGGGTGTTAGGCCATTTCTAGGTCTATACTAGGTTTTACTAAGTCAACTCTCTATTTACCTATGGTTAACTAGATCATTACCTCACTGTACTCTGTTGTCTAGATCATCCCAAGTATTCTAGTTAGTATTAGTGCATATAACTTATACATTTGGTTTCAAGTTATCACCTTTAAACATTCTAACTTAAGGCAAATACAACTATAGTATAACTACTACCTACCTGACATCTAGACACTAGCTCTATAACCCTTCCTTAACACTTGACCCAAGACACCCAACTCAAACCCCCAGCTCCCAATCCTACTGATATTAGATACACTGACATACTGAACTGTCACACACATACCTATCTAGACACACACACACAGGCACTTCACATCCATACAACACACACACACAGCCACAATAATACACTGCACACAAACCCCTATCTAACTGATACTCACACTAGTTCCACATTGGCACACACTGGCACATAAACACATCTACACACACTGAAATCTGTACACATACATAGGCACACAGTGCATAGTTCTAGGATACACACTGACCTCTCCATATCTGATACATACTTACATGCACACACAATTTCTAATTGTCACACACAAGCTAGGCACTAGCTACTGATACTAGGACTGCACAGTATAAGACTACACACTGCTACACACACACAGGTATTTCTATCCCTACTGCACACACAGGCTAAGCTAGGTTCACACATAATAACTCCTACACTGATGCACAACACCTATTTATCTAGACACACTAAGACACACAGGCACTCATCTCACACAGTCTACATATGGATACATGGGTCCTGAAAATCAACACTGGCATCTAGCTAATAACTAGACACTGCTGGACACACCTACAGATATCCACTGGACACTTAGGTTTCACTCACCTCACTGATAATACACACTGAATTCTCATACTCAGTTCACTCACAAACTAGGTGTGCCCCTAATCTCACTGCACTCTCTGATACACTGCTCTACCTACTGACACAGTGTTAACACACAGACACCCCTCTACTCACTGCCACTTGATACCCAATTACACAAAATTCTGTACACAAAAATTCTGCACACAGGTATCTGCTCCCACAACACACACAGTTCACTGCTTCACTTTTCCCCCTCTTTCAGAGTTACACACAGGAACCTAACTGAACCCCCAACTGCTGATACCCCATATTACCTCACTAAAATATATATATGTATTCACACAGCCATATACACCCAGAATTTCTGAGATGAAACTGATACCCACACTGCACAGTCACAATACACCAGTATCTAACACAATACACACGTCTGGATACACATGGTTTCAACTAGACCCTAGGTTTTCAGTCATCTCACTGCACCCTGGCACCAATCACTACACTTACCCACGGAAACTGAAACTCTACACTGATACACTACACTAAGACACAACCAAAACAGGGACACACTGATACATAACTACCCAAGTTCACACTGACACTCATATACCTACACACACATATTACCCAAAATACTGATACATACCCCCTGCTCTAATACCTACAACAAATACTGACTGATACATAAACACAGCCATATGCACATGTATTTCTCCCCCAACCCAACACTTCACATGCTGAATTCTAATTACACCAACCACAGAAATCTGGATACCCAAAGGAAACCCAAACACACAGTCCACACCTACCCGACTGAACACAGAGCCTTCCCCAATACACCTACCCGATTGTACAGTGAATCATTCATAGTATTCCCCTCTTCTAAACACCCACACACATCTATAACATAGATAAAGATAGAACACACATCCAATCTATAAACATATGTATAATATATATATATACATCATACATCATTCATCATTCATCAAAATTAGATTTTATTAGAATAGGAAAATAGGTGTTCATCCCTTTTTGGTATTTCATCGAACACATACAGTTCAGAAAACAATTATACTTACAACCCATGAATCCTCAACCCAAAACCCTAAGAATCGAGTTCAATCTACCCATACAAGATGAAATCAATCTACCTACGAATACCTAGGGTTAGGGTTCACGAATTAATTGGGGAAAACCCCATGTTGGTCACCAAAATCTAATCCAAAACCCTAAAATTCGTACCACACAGTAAGGGGTTCCCTAATGGCCAATAATCGACAGAAAAATAGAGATTACATGTATAAAATGGGGTTTTACCTGCAGGGAGATGGTTCCCTATGGAAGTTCTTCCTTCCCAAGTCTCCTTGACCCAAGTTCCCTGATTTCCTCGCTTTGGAGGAGGAGAAAATGGAAGCCCTAGGTTTAATCTCGAAAAATGGGGTGGGGAGATGGTTTCTCTAGATGGAGGCTAGGGTTTCTCTCTCTATATGAAGAACAAGAGGGTTCCTTTTATATATATAGGCCCAGTTAGGGTTTCTAGTGTATGGCCTAGGTTTAACCCCTAGGTTAGGTCATGTAGAACCTAATTAGCTAAGGTTTAGCCAGTCTAGGGTTTGAGGGTTCACCCTAAAATTTGAATTCTAGGGTTTCACTAGAACTGGGTTTACAATTAGGGTTTAGTCATTAGGGTTTGACCTAATGGGTTCTAGGGCTTGACCTAAAACAATCATAAAATAAATAGTTTTAAAATCTCAGCAATTTAATTAAACACATAATTATCCAAAATAGTGAAATTACACAATTGCCCTTACCTGGAAAAGTGGTAGTGACAAGTCTACCCTCCTAAAAGAAATTTCGTCCTCGAAATTGGACTGAACTAGAACAAGAGTGAAATCAGAAAAGGAAATACCTCAAGTCTAGAAGAGATACGGGTATTGCTCGCGCATTTTGTCTTCTCTCTCCCAGGTCGACTCCCCTGGAGAGTGATGTCTCCATGCAACACGAACCAAAGGAATAGTTTGGTTCCGCAACACCTTCTCTCTGCGGTCCAAGATCTCTACGGGCTGCTCAGGGTAGCTGAGCGTCGGACCAACCTCAATCTCCGAGTGATCAAGTACGTGACTAGGGTCGGCCACGTACCGTCTCAGCTGCGACACGTGGAACACATTATGCACTCCCTCCAGTGCAGGCGGCAAGTCTAATCTATACGCCACTGCACCTACCCTTGCAAGAATACCGAAGGGTCCGATGTAGCGTGGGCTAAGCTTCCCGCTTCTACCAAAACGAATCGTTCCACGTGTCGGAGAAATCCGTAGAAATACTAGATCGCCAACCTAAAACAAAACAGTCTCAACATGCAGTCTAAACAAACAAACACAAACCAAAAAACAACAATCTATACCTGAAACTCAAGAGGTCTACGGTGGCTGTCGGCCCAATGCCGCTGTCTGTCCTACGCCACTCGCAGTCTGTCTCTGATGAGTTTCACCTTTTCTGCTGCATCCACGACCATTTCTGGTCCTAGCAAGGCTCTCTCCCCAACGTCGTCCCAAGATAACGGTGTACGACACCTCCGCCCATAAAGAGCCTCAAACGGTGACATCTCGATGCTGGCCTGATAGCTGTTGTTGTAAGCAAACTCTACCAGGTGCAGATGATCCTCCCAAGAACCTCCAAGATCTAAAACGCAAGTGCGTAGCATATCCTCGAGAGTCTGAATAGTCCGTTCGGACTGCCCGTCTGTCTGGGGGTGGTATGCAGTACTGAACTTGAGCTGGGTGCCCAAGCTAGCCTGCAGACTCCTCCAGAAGTGGGAAGTGAAACGACTATCCCGATCCGAGACGATGCTCACAGGAACTCCATGAAGTCTAACAATCTGTCGCACGTACATCTCTGCTAGCCTCTCTGTCGACGTGCCCACCTTAAAAGGTAAGAAATGGGCGGATTTGGTCAACCTGTCCACGATGACCCAAATCGCGTCCTTCCCTCCTGGAGAACGTGGAAGCCCTGAAACGAAATCCATGGTCACGTACTCCCATTTCCACTCTGGGATCGGTAAAGGTTGAAGCAAACCTCCTGGCCTCTGCCGGTCTGCCTTTACCTGCTGGCACACTAGACACCGAGATACGAAGCGTGCTACCTCGCACTTCATTCCATACCACCATACGTGCTCCCTCAAGTCTCGATACATCTTGTTGGCACCGGGATGCATCGAGTACTGAGAGCGGTGCGCCTCCTGCAAAACCTCCTCGCGTAGCTCCCCGCTAGGCACACATATCCTCGTGCCGTGCCGTAAAGAACCGTCATCTGTGATAGTGAAGTCGCCTGACAATCCCATCTGAACTTGTGCCCTGATACTCCTCAGAGCCTCATCATCGTACTGCGCAGCTCTGATCCTGTCCATCAGTTCGGACTGTATCTGCAATCCCCACATCTGAATCTCAGTACCGGAAACTAACACCTCAATCTCCAAGCTCTCCAAATCCGCCAACAAATGTCTATCAGTCGTCAAGTACATAGCCATCGGATACCTGCTCAAGGCATCGGCGACTACGTTAGCCTTCCCTGGATGGTACTGCAATGAGATGTTGAAGTCCTTCATCAACTCCAACCACCCCCTCTGCCTCATGTTCAGCTCCTTCTGTGTAAACACGTACTTCAAGCTCTTGTGGTCTGTGAAGATCTCCACACGCTCTCCGTACAGGTAATGTTTCCACAGCTTTAGAGCGAAGATAACTGCTGCCAACTCTAAGTCGTGGGTAGGGTAGTTCTTTTCATGAGGGCGTAACTGCCTGGAAGCATAGGCAATTACCTTCCCGTGCTGTTGAAGAACACATCCCAGACCCTTCCCTGAAGCATCACTGTAAATGGTAAAACCACCTGTCCCTGCTGGCAACGTCAAAATTGGAGCTGTCGTCAACCTCTTCTTCAGCTCATCAAATACAGCCTGGCACTCCTCCGTCCACACAAAATCCACATCCTTCCTAGTCAGTCTGGTCATAGGCGCTGCAATCTTGGAGAAGTCTTGTACAAACCTCCTGTAGTATCCTGCTAGCCCGAGAAAACTCCTGATCTCAGCTACCGAACTGGGGGTAGCCCACGACTCCACTGCCTCGATCTTCTTTGGGTTAACCGAGATTCCGTCACCCGATACCACATGCCCAAGAAATTTGACCTTGTCAAGGAAGAATTCACACTTAGAGAGTTTCCCGTATAGCTTCTCCCTCCTGAGAGTCTCTAAGACCAATCTCAGGTGCTCTTCGTGCTCCTCCGGTGTCTTGGAATACACAAGAATATCGTCGATGAACACCACTACGAACTTATCAAGGTACTGGTGGAACACCTTGTTCATCAAGTTCATGAATACTGCCGGCGCATTGGTTAAACCAAATGGCATCACCATGAACTCAAACTGGCCGTATCTGGTCCGAAAAGCTGTCTTCGGCGTGTCTTCTTTCTTCACCTTCACCTGGTGATAGCCTGACCTCAAATATATCTTTGAAAACACCCTTGCCCCGCTCAACTGGTCGAAAAGATCATCTATCCTCGGCAGCGGGTACTTGTTCTTGATGGTGATATTGTTCAAAGCTCTATAATCAATGCACATGCGCACCGTATCGTCCTTCTTCGGTACGAACAATACCGGAGCTCCCCATGGTGATGAACTGGATTTGATGAAGCCTTTGTCCTGCAGCTCCTCAACTTGCTTCTTCAGTTCTGCCAGCTCGCTGTTGTTGACTCTATAGACATGTTGAGAAATGGGCTCCACTCCTGGAACCAAGTCTATAGAGAATTCAACATCTCTGTCTGGCGGCAAGCCTGGCAACTCTTCTGGAAATACATCCAGGAACTCCGCTATCAGAGGATGTGGCAACTCCTCTTCTTCCGTCCTGGTTCCGCAAAATGTACTCCCTCTCTGTTCCGCTGTTCCTCTGACGACCTTGAACTCCGGCTCTCCTGGTGGTCTAAACAATACTCTGCCTCTATGACAATCGATAGTAGCATGATGCCTACTCAACCAGTCCATTCCGAGTACAATATCGTACCCTGGAAGTGGCATGACGAGTAAACTCACGCTCAAGTCTCGGCCTCCTACTGACACTCTCCGGTCCTTGCAGTGATCACGAACTAGGATAATACCTCCACCAGTCATGATCTTGCAAGTCCTAGCTAATGGTTCTGTGTCTAAATGATGTCGAAGTGCATATGATACAGACACAAAACTATGGGAAGCGCCAGAATCGAATAAAGTAAATGCGGGAATACAATCGAGAAGAACCGAACCTGTGATCAAGTCTCCTGCTGGCTCGATCTCCTCGACTGCCATGGCGTATGCTCGCCCCTGGGGTGCACCTCTCTGCTACTGATGCTGGGCGAACTTCTGATGTTGTGGTGGAAGTGGTCCCCTCTGTTGTTGGCCTCCTGGTGCTGCAGGTACCCTGCCTGGTCCTCTCTGGGCGGCTGCTCCACCCTGACCTGGACGAGTCCGAATGGTAGGGCAATCCTTCAGTTGATGTGTCGTCGATCCGCAGGACAAACATGAGCCCAATCTATGCCTGCAGATCTTTCTAATATGTCCCATCTTCCCGCAGTACGCATACTGGATGGCGGGCTGGTTCTGTCTCTGTTGCTGCTGCTGGACCTGCCCTCGGGCTGGTGCCTGATGCTGCTGCTGAAAGGGCCTCTGCTGCTGCTAAAAGTGTGGACGCTTGCCTGGTCCCGCACTACTGTTTGCTCCTCCGGAAACATCGCGTCCCCTCTTGGGCCTGAGGTCCAAGTCATCCTCGGCTACTTGGGCATCCATCAATATGCCCTCGTAGGTAGCTGTGCGACGTCCCGACGTGCGAGACTTGATCTCTCTTGTCAGCCCCTTTCTGAATTTCCAGGCCCTGTCCCCCGGATCTCTAATCATCGATGGCGCGAAGCGGCTCAGGCGGGAAAACTCCGCGGCATATTCGTCGACGGACGAGCTCCCCTGGGCTAAGTCATGGAACTGACTCTCCAAAGCTCCCAGGGCGACATCAGGAAAGAACTTTTCTTTGAAGAGCTCCTTGAAAGCCTCCCAAGTGAGTCCCCCGCGCAAGAGTCTCGGCTCTGTGCGAAACCACGTCAAGGCAATGTCGAACATCTGGCTGCCAGCGGCCTCGATCTGGAGCGCCTCTGGAATCTGCGCCAAACGCAAGTTCCTCTCGATGTCCTCTAGCCAATCATCGGCGTAGAGTATCCCTTCTGTCCCCTTGAACTCCCGAGGCATCATCCTCTTGAAGTCCACAATGGTGCCCGGCCTCTGTTGTTGCTGACCAGGTTGTTGCTGCTGCTGAGTGACTCTCTCCACAGCTTGGAGAGCCACTTGGTGAGCATTCTCCATGTTCACCCTCATCATCTCTGTCTGGGCCTGATGTGCCTCAGCCTGCACTCTCTGGGCCTCTGCCGACGTCCTCTGGGCATCGACCATGCCCTGAATCAAAGCGAACATCTGTGCTCCATCGACGGGCACACCTCCTGGATGCTGAACTGGTGGTGGTGGTGCCGTCGTAGCTGTGGGGACCCTCTGAACTGGTGGTGGAGGACCCCCGAATGCTGCAGACACTCCCACATGTACTGGAGATGTAGGAGGTGCTACTGATGTCTGTCCGGCAGCGCGAGAGGTGGCAGACCTCTCTGAATCTGCTGCTCCGAGTCTCTGGGACCTTCTTGGCGGCATCCTGAAGACAGATCGAAAGATTCAATTAAGGCAATAGATATGATATCAAGGAAGGACAGAAAAATTTCTAAAGGAGTTAATCATTAAGAATAGTATCATAAGAATCAGAATTCCCTAATTGTGATTGAGCATATCCTTGGCCTAATTCCTATTTCCTAAAACAGGCTCGTAGGAATACTCTAAGCGAGCACCACTAAGATATCGCTCTAATGCGGTTCTAGGACTCGACTACTGACTAGACCTGCATGGGCCACCACTAAAAACGTGTCACGACCCGCACCCGGAAATTGGGCATGAGTCGTGGGTACGTCCAGCCTACGCCGCAGCATCGGCGGTAGAACGCTGTCTAGGTCACAAACATAGTATATCCTGTCAATAGTCTCCACTCCGTACGGAGGACAATGATAAATAAACCATAATGCTATATTATACTCAATCACAACTATAACATAATGGCACGAAGAGAATTTAAAAGAGTTCTAAATAAAAACCAACCACAATAAGTCCAACTCAAATCCTGGGTCTAAATGACCTCACAAAGTCACAAATAAAATAAATACATCTCAGTCTCAGTCTAAAACAATAATGCTGAAAAGTAATCTAAGGACAGGCTGGTAAGTTCTCCTCTAGGATAGGCACCTCCTCTGGGATTTCTGGAGTGAAATCTCCCTCTATTCCTGGGCCGTAATGAGTAGGGCAAAAGTCCTCCAGGTCCTCTGAAAATGTTGTTATCCAGTCAGGATTGGAGCGAAGCACAAGCACTAACAGCAGTTTTATTAAATTGACAAAGTCTATAAACAGTGTAAGAGATACAAGATGGAAATAAATGCTGAAAATGAGAAGTACAGAAGAAATGAAATAGACAATAGAGCATCTAGCAATGAGCAATAAATAGTGAATGCTAGAACAAGTAAATCTGAATAAAGTAAACATCTAGCTAAGTGTTTGAAATATTAGTTTATTATGTGATCGGCTTGGGACTGGATCAGGCTGGTTATATATGATTAGCTATAATTCTTTTAGGTCAGGCTAACCGCATGGTTAGCTATGGTGCATATAATGGTCAGGCTAATCATATATAACAGCTATAGAGCATATAAGTGGTCAGGCTGCACCCGACGTGAGAAGTAGGGTGAGCTATGGTACATATAATATTTGGATATGATCACACAATCTACTAATAGTTCCCCATCCCCCAGCTAGCACGATGGATTCCAATCACGACTCCTCATGATGGGGATCTAGGGTGCTAACCCGTGTATCCATAGTGTCGGAATCAAGTATATAATACACTACAATTTATAGAAGTAATCAATCATGAAAATTGTCAGAGAATGTACTCGCCTGTGGTCCTGAGCAAGGTGTGAGGGTCGATGCCCAAGATGAAATCACAATGACCTAAATATAAGACAACAATGTTAAAATGGTGTTTGGAATAATAAAAGTGATTAGCTAATTTGAAATGGGGTGTTAGGCCATTTCTAGGTCTATACTAGGTTTTACTAAGTCAACTCTAGGTTTACCTATGGTTAACTAGATCATTACCTCACTGTACTCTGTTGTCTAGATCATCCCAAGTATTCTAGTTAGTATTAGTGCATATAACTTATACATTTGGTTTCAAGTTATCACCTTTAAACATTCTAACTTAAGGCAAATACAACTATAGTATAACTACTACCTACCTGACATCTAGACACTAGCTCTATAACCCTTCCTTAACACTTGACCCAAGACACCCAACTCAAACCCCCAGCTCCCAATCCTACTGATATTAGATACACTGACATACTGAACTGTCACACACATACCTATCTAGACACACACACACAGGCACTTCACATCCATACAACACACACACACAGCCACAATAATACACTGCACACAAACCCCTATCTAACTGATACTCACACTAGTTCCACATTGGCACACACTGGCACATAAACACATCTACACACACTGAAATCTGTACACATACATAGGCACACAGTGCATAGTTCTAGGATACACACTGACCTCTCCATATCTGATACATACTCACATGCACACACAATTTCTAATTGTCACACACAAGCTAGGCACTAGCTACTGATACTAGGACTGCACAGTGTAAGACTACACACTGCTACACACACACAGGTATTTCTATCCCTACTGCACACACAGGCTAAGCTAGGTTCACACATAATAACTCCTACACTGATGCACAACACCTATTTATCTAGACACACTAAGACACACAGGCACTCATCTCACACAGTCTACATATGGATACATGGGTCCTAAAAATCAACACTGGCATCTAGCTAATAACTAGACACTGCTGGACACACCTACAGATATCCACTGGACACTTAGGTTTTACTCACCTCACTGATAATACACACTGAATTCTCATACTCAGTTCACTCACAAACTAGGTGTGCCCCTAATCTCACTGCACTCTCTGATACACTGCTCTACCTACTGACACAGTGTTAACACACAGACACCCCTCTACTCACTGCCACTTGATACCCAATTACACAAAATTCTGTACACAAAAATTCTGCACACAGGTATCTGCTCCCACAACACACACAGTTCACTGCTTCACTTTTCCCCCTCTCTCAGAGTTACACACAGGAACCTAACTGAACCCCCAACCGCTGATACCCCATATTACCTCACTGAAATATATATATGTATTCACACAGCCATATACACCCAGAATTTCTGAGATGAAACTGATACCCACACTGCACAGTCACAATACACCAGTATCTAACACAATACACACGTCTGGATACACATGGTTTCAACTAGACCCTAGGTTTTCAGTCATCTCACTGCACCCTGGCACCAATCACTACACTTACCCACGGAAACTGAAACTCTACACTGATACACTACACTAAGACACAACCAAAACAGGGACACACTGATACATAACTACCCAAGTTCACACTGACACTCATATACCTACACACACATATTACCCAAAATACTGATACATACCCCCTGCTCTAATACCTACAACAAATACTGACTGATACATAAACACAGCCACATGCACATGTATTTCTCCCCCAACCCAACACTTCATATGCTGAATTCTAATTACACCAACCACAGAAATCTGGATACCCAAAGGAAACCCAAACACACAGTCCACACCTACCCGACTGAACACAGAGCCTTCCCCAATACACCTACCCGATTGTACAGTGAATCATTCACAGTATTCCCCTTTTCTAAACACCCACACACATCTACAACATAGATAGAGATAGAACACACATCCAATCTATAAACATATGTATAATATATATATATACATCATACATCATTCATCATTCATCAAAATTAGATTTTATTAGAATAGGAAAATAGGTGTTCATCCCTTTTTGGCATTTCATCAAACACATGCAGTTCAGAAAATAATTATACTTACAACCCATGAATCCTCAACCCAAAACCCTAAGAATCGAGTTCAATCTACCCATACAAGATGAAATCAATCTACCTACGAATACCTAGGGTTAGGGTTCACGAATTAATTGGGGAAAACCCCATATTGGTCACCAAAACCTAATCCAAAACCCTAAAATTCGTACCACACAGTAAGGGGTTCCCTAATGGCCAATAATCGACAGAAAAACAGAGATTACATGTATAAAATGGGGTTTTACCTGCAGGGAGATGGTTCCCTATGGAAGTTCTTCCTTCCCAAGTCTCCTTGACCCAAGTTCCCTGATTTCCTTGCTTTGGAGGAGGAGAAAATGGAAGCCCTAGGTTTAATCTCGAAAAATGGGGTGGAGAGATGGTTTCTCTAGATGGAGGCTAGGGTTTCTCTCTCTATATGAAGAACAAGAGGGTTCCTTTTATATATATAGGCCCAGTTAGGGTTTCTAGTGTATGGCCTAGGTTTAACCCCTAGGTTAGGTCATGTAGAACCTAATTAGCTAAGGTTTAGCCAGTCTAGGGTTTGAGGGTTCACCCTAAAATTTGAATTCTAGGGTTTCACTAGAACTGGGTTTACAATTAGGGTTTAGTCATTAGGGTTTGACCTAATGGGTTCTAGGGCTTGACCTAAAACAATCATAAAATAAATAGTTTTAAAATCTCAGCAATTTAATTAAACACATAATTATCCAAAATAGTAAAATTACACAATTGCCCTTACCTGGAAAAGTGGTAGTGATAATATATATATATATATATATATATATATATATATATATATATATATATACATATACATATATATATATATATATATATATATATATATATATATATATATGTATATATATATATATATATATATATATATATATATATATATATATATATATATATATATATTGTTATATATATATGTTGTTATATATATATATATATATATATATATATATATATATATATATATATATACATATACATATATATATATATATATATATATATATATATATGTATATATATATATATATATATATATATATATATATATATATTGTTATATATATATGTTGTTATATATATATATATATATATATATATATATATATATATATATATATATATATATATAAACTTGTATGTATGTAATATATATATAATTATATGATATATACATGTACGTATATGTGAAGTTATATATATATGATACTATATCGTTATATATATATATATATATATATATATATATATATATATATATATATATATATATATAAACTTGTATGTATGTAATATATATATAATTATATGATATATACATGTACGTATATGTGAAGTTATATATATATGATACTATATCGTTATTTTATATGTATTTATTGTGTACATATATATATTTATGTGGAGGTGTATGTAGCAACATCGACAGCAATAGCGACGGAAGCAGCAGCAATCAGCAACAGCAGCAGCTTTCGGGACAGTAGCAGCAGCATCATTAGCAACAGCAGCAGAAAACCGTCGTGAAAGCAGCAGTGACAATAGCGGTATCAGCGATATCAATAGCTTTTCTGCGACAGCAGCAAGGGTCTTTAGTGACACTTCTGCAGTTTAGTATAGATATTATGTATTTATTTATAATATATATATATATATATATATATATATATATATATATATATATATATGGTATTAGTATATATATATATATATATATTCCTAATTAGTAATTATGTTTTATTATACTATATTTGTAATAGTTAGTTCTTAGTATATAGTTTATGGGTAATTAGTATTATATTGTAGTCTTGACAATTACCTTGAGATACCAAGGTAAGTATCAAGGTATTTGGGGATACCCAAGGTATTGGGTTTGGGTATCAAGTTTGAGATTTAGTGTTGCGATACCAAGTTGGTTCAAAACCAAGGTATCTATTTAGCATTGGTAATTAGGATTTTATATATATAATATTGTTGATATGTATATGAGATGCTTTATCTTTTGTTTTACGTATCCTGAGATACGGTATCCTAGCATTCTAAGATGTAGCTAGTATGACCTACATTCTTAGTGTTTGAACCCAATATCTTTGAGGTAGACTCATGCAACCAAGAAATAGGTAGTATGACATAGTTGACCATAGTTTGATCAATTTGACTTAGAGTTGACCTAGTTTGACTTTTGAGTTAGAAATGGCTTGTTGACCTAGAAGTTGACTAGTTTAACTTATTTTTTTTGAAACCTTATATTGATGTTATATTCCATATCTAGGTCTTCGAGGCACCGTATCAGACATTTGTGAGACTATTCTTTGGACTTCAGGCGAGTACATTCTCTGATATTTTCTCATTTATGATATCCTCTATGTTCATTATATCTAGTGTAGATCTCCTTGTTCTCTTGACACGATGGTTACATGGATTGGTATATCCAGATCTCGTCATGAGATATTATTCCTTGGTATATGGTGTATCTTGTGCAAGCTTGTTTCATTGATTATCTTGTACATGTACAGACATAGATTCTTGGGAAGACTAGCTATCTTCTTAGGGAATCTCATGCCATAGCGTACCATGGTTGGATATATTATACCAGTTGAGGGTGGGAAGTATTTTAGTGTTAATATGTGATCATACCCTCCTTGTATCAAGTCTTGCTCTTGAATAGTGTTAATCATACACCACACGTATGATTAGCCAGGCCATAAATCTTGTATCATGTTTCCAAGTCGATAATATGTTAAAGCTAGTACTCACACACTTAGTCATTAGTATTCTTGTTCATTGTCATATTGTTCATTATTATATTTATTCGAATATTTTATTATTGTATATCTCTTGTATCTATTGTGCATCTTGTATATTAACATCTATTTACTGTTACATACTTTATCATTGATTAGAACTGCTGTTAGAGATGTACTCTGCTCTTTTTCTGACTGGATATTTTTTTTAGATGACACCGAGGAGTGGTACCCTATATATTATGGACCTCAGGATGTTGTGGGCTTAGAGTCGGAGACCCTGGCTCAGGAGGGACTTATCTCGAAAGAGACAGATGACCCGGGACATGTAGCTTCTTAGTATTCTTTTGTACTGGATTTGTCTTCAGCTTATTTGTTTAGTATTCTTTCAGAATCATTGATGTTATTACTTTAGATTTATGAGTTGTATGTGAATATTCTATTCTTTATCATAATCTTGCTCGTTTCCATCTTAGATCTGTGATTGAATATATTGATATTGTTGGCGGTTCATTATATTGCTAGATAGATTACCCAGACAGCGTTCTACCACCGATTCTGTGACGTAGGCTAGGCGTTGTTCCCGAATTGCATCCCTACATCCGGTGCGGGTCGTGACATATAACAATCTGTGTAACCACCATATCAAGAAATCATGGATATCTACACTAAATACAATGAACATAGAGGATATCATAAATAAGAAAATATTAGAGAATGTACTCGCCTGAAGTCCGATAAATAGTCTTACAGATGTCTGATACGGTGCCTCGAAGACCTAAATATGGAATATAACATCAATACAAGGTTTCGGAATAAAAATAAGTTAAGCTAGTCAATATTTAGGTCAAAAAGCCATTTCTAAGTTAAAACAGTCAAATTAGGTCAACTCTAAGTCAAACCGATCAAATTACCTATTTCTAGGTTGCATGAGTCTATCTCAATGATATTGGATTCATATACTATAAAACTAGGTCATACAAGCTAAATCTAGGATACTAAGATACTATATCTCAGGATACGCAAACAAGAGATATGAATTATCATATGCATATTCAATCAATAATATGTATACTAATCCTAACTACCAAATGCTATGTGGATACCTTAGCTTTGAACCAACTCGGTATCGCACCACTAAACACTCATCTTGGTACCCAACCCCATTACCTTGAGTATCCTCAAATACCTTGGCTTTTACCTTGGTATTTCAAAGTAAAATGCGATATCTAGTATATAACTAACATCCCAATATAATTTCTAGTACTCTACTATCAACTACTAGTATTCCCCAATATGAACTTAGGTACTAGCTCTCATGCTATAATAACTATAAATACAATTAATACATAGACATATATATATATATATATATATATATATATATATATATATATATATATATATATATATACACACACATACATATATATGTAACTTAGAGATATCCATAAGAGGTATAAGTACATAAATACTAACTAGCTAGATACTAATAACTAACTAGATACTATTAACTACTACTTAACTAACAAAAATACTTAACTAGCTAGCTATCAAACTACTCATATTTAACTTTATTTAACTTACTAAATATCTAGCTACAACCTAACACTAACCAACTAATCTCACCTTACTATTACTGCTTCCCGGGATCTGCTGCTACCGCGAGAAGCTATTGCTGCTGCTGCGATAAACTGCTGCTGCTGCTACAGCTGCTCTCATAAGTTGCTTGTTGCTGCTGCGATAAACTGCTGCTGCTACTGCTGCAGCTGCTCTCATAAGCTGCATGTTGCTGCTACGATAAACTGCTGCTGCTGTTGCAGCTGCTCTCATAAGCTGCTTGTTGCTGCTGCGATAAACTGTTGTTGCTGCTGTAGTGTGCTCTCATAAGCTGCTTGTTGCTGCTGTGATAAACTGTTGCTGCTGCTACAATGTGCTCTTATAGGCTACTGCCCGATTTGCTGTCCCGAGCCCCCTCTCTCCCAACACAACAACACACACACACAAACACACTACTACCAAATATACACCAATATATATATCAACTATATATATACATATATATACTTTCTCATCTATATATATATATATATTTATATATATATATATCCACAATTATATTCATATTGATAGATATAAATATACACATATAGATATAGATATAGTATCTCATATATATATACAGAGCATCACATACACGTATACATATATATATAACATTCAAGTATATAAATGTAACATACAAGTATATATATATATATATATATATATATATATATATATATATATATAACATAACTTATTCAAATAGCTAATATATAATAGCTATTTGAATAAGTTATGTTATATATATATATATATATATATATATATATATACATATGTTACCATTAGCTAAGAACAAAGGAAATTAGATCTAGAAATGCAACACAACAAACACGTGGAGTGCATCGCACCAATATCACAATAGATCTATGATACGCTTGTGACACGAGTCCACCACACAACTAAACGTACTCCGAAGGACACGAGCAAGTCTAATATATTATTTATGAACAATACGAAGAGCCAAAAATATATATACGTGTCCGTGTTAAAATATGACATGCACAAAGTCCCGTGTCGGAGAGAAAATCCCCAAATCAATATGTATCACCAATTTATTGGAATACGACCTACACGTACCCAATTGTGGATACGAAACTAGCCACAAACACACAAACACATGCCAATTTGATCTACAGGACCAATTGACAACTACAACAAGTGTTAATCTCGGAATTTCCCCAAAATTGACACAAAAAGCACCATAATTTTCTCAATATTCCTTCTATGAACTCAAATCCAAATTCCATGGGTAGCCTATGCATATGGGTTAATTTCTCATGGTTAAATCTTAGATTTAGAATCTAATTGAAAGAGAAAAACTGAATTTTACCTATTGGGAGATGGATTTCCAATGCAACCTCCAAATGTGATAAAATTGGCCTTCAACTTGTAGATCCTTGCTCCTCTTTGTAGATCCTTGCTTCCTCCTTCTAGATCCTTGCTCCACTAGTCTCCAATGGTGATTTGAAAAGGAATTGGGATAAAATTTAGTAGGAAAATAATGTGGGAATGAAGGAATTTGGTTGAGAAAAATTCTAGATCTAGATTTAAAATAAAAGAGAAGAGAGAAACTTTCTCCCCCTCTTTATGTAGGCCGGCCCCCCTTGCCCCTTCCTCAAGCTACTATGTAATGTCCATTATAGCCTTTGGAGCCTCTCATGAAGAAATACTTAAGGAGGCAAGGTTCTAGTCTAATGGTTTAATTAAATTAATCATCCTCCTAATGAATGGGCTTCTATTTGGGCTCAATTCTAACAATTAATACATGTTGGTCCATGAGTCTAAACTAAACTAGTTAGGTCCACTAACAGAAGTCCAAAATAATAAACTAACATCTAACAATAATTAAATAATACAATAAATAATTATACAATATGTACAAAATTTAATTAAATATGAAATGACTAAAATACCCTTTTCTAGAAAATGTGGTAGTGATACTTTCCCCGGATGATACTGTAAGGATATATCAAAATCCTTCATCAGTTCTAGCCACCGATGCTGCCTCATCTTCAACTCCTTCTGAGTAAAAATGTACTTCAAGCTTTTGTGGTCTGTGAAGATCTCTACACGCTCTTCGTACAAATAGTATTTCTATAACTTTAAGGCAAAGATGACTGCTGCCAACTCCAAATCGTGGATATTATAGTTCTTCCCATGTGGACGTAACTGCCTGGATTCATAAGCAAACACTTTCCCATTATGCTGAAGAACACAACCCAGCCTTTTCTTCGATGCATCACTATACATAGTGAAACCTCTAAACCTTGATGGCAACGTTAAAATAGGAGCAGACGTCAACCTCTTCTTCAATTCCTCAAAAGTAGCCTGGCACTCCTCTGTCCAAACAAACTCTGTATTCTTCCTGGTGAGTCTAGTCATCGGCTCAGCAATCCTCGAAAAATCTTGCACAAACTTCCTGTAGTAGCCTGCCAGACCCAAGAAACTTCTGATCTCTGCCACTGAACTCAGGGTATTCCAAGATTCCACTGTTGCGATCTTCTTCGGATCTACTAAAATTCTATCACCAGTCATAACATGTCCTAAGAACTCTACCTTATCTAGGAAGAACTCACACTTGGACAGCTTTCCATACAGCTTCTCCTTCCTCAGCACATCTAACACAATTCGCAGATGCTCCTCGTGCTCATCTTGTGTCTTCTTGTATTTGAGTATGTCATCGATGAAAACCACCACGAACTTGTCAAGGTATTAGTGGAACACCTTGTTCATCAAATTCATAAATACCGTAGGGGCATTAGTCAACCCAAACGACATTATCATGAACTCATACTGGCCATACCGAGTCCAAAAAATAGTCTTCGGAATGTCCTCTAGCTTCACTTTCACCTTGTGGTAGCCTGATCTCAAGTCTATCTAGGAAAATACTTTGGTGCCACTCAACTGATCGAACAGATCATCAATCCGTGGCAACATGTATTTATTCTTGATAGTGAGATTATTTAATGCCCAGTAATCGATGCATATGCACACCGATCCATCTTTCTTTGGTACAAACAATACCAGGGCTCCCCACGGTGAAGAACTGGATCTGATAAACTCCTTATCCTGTAATTTATCCACTTGATTCTTCAGCTCGACCAGCTCGATGTTGTTCACTCTATAAAAATGTATGAAATTGGTTTCACACCTGGCACCAAGTCTATAGAGAACTCAACATCTCGATCTGACAGCAATTCTGGCAATTTCTTAGGAAACACATCCAATATCTCTGCTATCAAAGGATGCGGCAATTCCTTGTCTTCCACCATAGTTTCACATATAATGCCTTCTCTCTGCTCTACAGCTCTTCTAGCAAACTCAAACTCTAGCTCTCCTGGCAGGCTAAACAAAACTCTACCTCCTCTGTAATCTATACTAGCATGGTGTCTACTCAACCAATCCATCCCAAATATAATGTCGTAGCTTGGAAGTGACATTAAAAGTAGACACGCACTCAGCTCTCGGCCTTCCAGAGTAGCTCTCTGATCCTTGAAAATATTACTAACCAGGATAATGTCTCCTCCAGTCATGATCTTGCAAGTCCTAAGCAAAGACTCAGCTACTAAATGATGCTTCAAAGAAAAAGAAATATATACAAAACTATGGGAAGCACCACTATCAAACAATACTAAAGCTGGAATAGAATCAAGAAAAATAGAACCTGCGATGACATCTCAGGTGGACTCGGCCTCCTCGACCATCATAGAAAATGCTCGTCCATGAGGTGCACCCCCCTGATGCTAGTATTGGGCATAATGCTGCTGCTAGGTCGGAAGCGGCGGTCCCCTTGGCTGTACTGCAAGTGGCCTCGCCTGTATTCTCGGAGCTGGAGCTACTCCCTGAACTGCACGACGAGGGTTGAAAGGACAATCCCTCAGTTGATGCCCATCGGTACCATAATATAGACAAACTCCCAACCTCTTCCTGCAAATTTCTCAGATGTGGTCAGGCTTCTTGCAGAAGTGGAAGGAAGCTTGTTGTGACTGTCTCTGCTGTTGCTGTAGTGCCTGGTGAACCAGTGCCCTAGTTGGAGTTTGGTGCTGTTATGGCTGCTGAAAGGCCTAGACTGAAAATGAGGACGCTTAACAGGCATTGTGCTGCTACTAGCCTCCAGAAAATAATTACGGTCTCTCTTGGATTTCAAGCTCAACTCCCGCTCAACCTTGCATGCCTCCGCAAGTATCTTTGAATATGTCTCATAGAAAGACGGAATAAGGATCTTCACTTCCTAGTTCAGACCCTCGCGAAAGCTGATAGTCCGAAACTCTGGCTCCCTAACCAAATACTCCGTAAATCGACTCAGCCTACCGAACTCTAGGCGTACTCCTCCACGGACATGCTCCCCTGAGTAAGGCCCTCAAACTACCTCCCATGTCCAATTTGTCCATCCAAGCAAAGAACTTCCTCTTGAAGAGGTCCTTGAACACCTCCCAAGACTCCCTCGCATCAGCAAGAAGTGGCTCATTCCTGAACCAAGTACGGGCAATGCCGAATAGCTGAAGTCCTACTGCCTCAACCTTCAGATCCTCAGCAAGACGGGATACCCTCATAAGATGCTAGATATCCTTGAGCCAATAATCAGCATAGATGATGCCCTCGATTCCCTCAAAGACCCGAGGTTCCAGCTTCTTGAAGTTCTGGATATTACCCGACTGAAGCTGGACAACCTGCGGAGCAACCTGCTGCTGGACCGGTGTAGTATCCCGCTCTGCGTAGGCACTATGTACAAGTGATATTGCTTTGCTTGCTCGAGCAAAAGTCTTCTCGAAGAGTTCTCGTTCGAACCCCAAGACGATTGATCAATGTGAGTAGGCAGAAACTTCATTCTCTGATTCTTGCACGCCTTAATAATAAATCTGAGTTTTTGAATTACTTGTTTGCTTAATAAGATAAGTATGCATGAATGATAGAACGAGAACCTGCCTGCCTAATAAGAGTTAGAACCATTGCCATGCTAAGTATAAGAAATATTACTTGCTAGTTACACTGACATCGCTATCGAACGAACCTTGCCCTGCTAAGAAAAGAGTATAACTGTATGTTTAACATGAAGAGATAAATAGACCCGTGCCATGCTAGCTTCAACTAAAAGATCGTTCATATGTTTGCTTGTCATCGTGTTTATATTTTTCTTGTCTTGAATGCTAAAGCTGGATAGAATGTATGCTTATTTCGATAAAAGAGTAAATGCTTGTCTTGTTTGTACAGAGACTAATATCCCGCCCTGATGTTCCGGTCCTACGGGATCTAGAGGGTTGCGACTATTAGATAAGAGATGGATAGATTGAAAGCTTACATTGTCACGTTGTGTTGGTATTATGATATATGATATGCTTGTTATAGAGGGAGCTTGCAGTGGATGGAGGCTAAACGAAAAGTGGGAGACTAATAACGCGCCCTGAGCTCGGGGTGTGGATATTAGAATGGAGGATGGAGATTGATGGGGTAAGACTAATAGTGCGTCCTGATGTTCTGGTCCTACGAGATCCAAGGGGCATGGCTATTAGATGGGAGGCGGTGCTTCTGTTAAGAAGAGTTGAGTTTGTGTTAGAGAAGCTAGCTTGTTCATGGAGATAGCTGTATTCAGGTTGTTAGGAAACATTCTAGGCTAGCCTTCTTGTATACCTAACTGTTTGATGCAGAGACGGACAGGAAAAGACAACCATATGTTCATTTATGTATATGTTGCAAACTTGTATGTTTGCTGTAGGGATAACCGATCGGCAAGGGGTAAGAAACACATTAGAGTTTATATATATATATATATATATATATATATATATATATATATATATATATATATATATCCTGCTTCTCCATGAATATGTGCATCTTAGAGTTTATCTGATAGTATTTTATGCTTTTGCATCGGTAAAAAAATGGCTATTGGTGAAGAGTTGAACCTTGGTCACGACTGCTACAACGATAGTGAAGAGCAACCATGAGTCACAACTGCTAATAGCATCAAATAAAGGAGTTATTGGTTAGCTGGATTACCGCTACCGATCCTAAGTTTCTTGGGGACCGACCTCTGATTGATAGTTTAACTTGTGTGCTTGATTGAATGATAGTTCCTATATACTGCATATCCCTAGAGTCTTTGAGTATAGTTCACGAGACACGCTGCACACACCCAGATTGGTACATCGTGCTTAAACTGTTTGCCTCGATTGTTTGGTTGTATTGGATTCTGTTTTCAAAGATGTTTCCAAAAATAAAAGAAAGTAATATGACTCCATCCCTCCTGCATGTAATGAATCTAGGTAAAACTAGAAAGATCACTAGTAATGAAATATTTTGCCACATGCTCACTTAGTGTGGGTTTCAGGGGGTGTTGCTTCTGTTCATTTGATTTTATCTCACCAGTACTTTCTCCAAAGTGCTGGCCCACCAACAGTTTGCTTGTTCGCAGGTACTGGATCGTCCGAGGAAGCGATAGGCGTGCCTCATCCCCGAGACCCAGAAATCTGGTTTCGATGCCTTGAGCGATATCGATTGTTTTGAGCTGCTTTTGTATAAATGGACATAATATATGGAACAGTATCATTGTAATCGAGAAAATAGAGCTTGAGCGAACTGTAATCTCAGCCAAGCACCACTTGTAACACTTTTGATTATCATTAAAGAGCCTATTTTTATATGCCACTGTGTTCTTTACTTTTCTGCAATATATGTGCCACTGCTCCTGTCTTGAATAGCTTACTTGCCCTTGTTCAAAGATTTTGCCTTCTGCAAGCGCACTTTAGGCTTGCACGGTATCACGCCCGTACAAGGACGGTCGGCTCCGTAGGGACCAAGCGAGGACGTTCGGACCCCTACAGGACCGGGGCATAACATAATGGTATCAGAGCGACTTGATTTTTTGCCCATTTTGTTGCCTTCGACTCTGAGATGTGCCTGATATTGTACTGCAATGAACGTTCCATACAATAAGTCCGTAAATATTCTTAAAGTTGTCGGCAAAAGTTTTTTGGATTTGATTTGTTGCTTGAGAGTTATGCTTTTGTGCTTGTGTTTTGCTTGTGTTTTCGATTGAGGATGGTGAGGAACGAGGACTATCGCTGCTCTGGATTTTTGTGAGTTTTTTCTTGAGTTTCGAGGATGAAACTTTTTGTTGGTGGGTATGTATGTAGTACCCCGCTCCACGTTGGCACTATGTATAAGTGATATCGCTTTGCTTGCTCGAGCGGAAGTCTTCTCGAAGAGTTCTCATTCGAACCCCAAGATGATTGATCAATGTGAGTGGGCAAAAACTTTATTCTCTGATTCTTGCACGCCTTAATAATGATCTGAGTTTTTGAATTGCTTGTTTGCTTGATAAGATAAGTATGCATGATGATAGAATGAGAATTGGCCTGCCCGAAAAGAGTTAGAACTATTGCCATGCTAAGTATAAGAAATATTGCTTGCAAGTTACACTGACACCGCTATCGAACGAACCTTGCCCTGCTAAGGAAAGAGTAGAACTGCATGTTTAACTTGAAGAGATAAATAGAACCGTGCCATGCTAGCTTCAACTAAAAGATCGTTCATATGTTTGCTTGTCATCGTGTTTATATTTTTGCTTATCTTGAATGCTAAAGCTGGATGGAATGTATGATTGTTTCGATAAAAGAGTAAATGCTTGTCGTGTTTGTGCAGAGACTAGTAGCCCGCCGTAATGTTCCGGTCCTACGGGATCCAGGGGGGTGCGACTATTAGATAAGAGATAGATGGATTAAAAGTTTACATTGTCACATTGTGTTGCTATTGTGATATGTGATATGCTTGTTATAGAGGGAGCTTACGGTGGATGGAGTCTAAACAAAAAGTGGAAGACTAATAACGTGCCCTAAGCTCGGGGTGTGGATATTAGAATGGAGGATGGAGATTAATGGGGTAAGACTAATAGTACGTCCTGATATTCCGGTCCTACGAGATCCAAGGGGACGTGGCTATTAGATGGGAGGCGGTGCTTCTATTGAGAAGAGTTGAGTCTGTGTTAGAGAAGCTAGCTTGTTCATGGAGATAGCTGTATTCAGGTAGTTAGGGAGCATGCTAGGCTAGCCTTCTTGCATACCTAATTGTTTGATATAGAGACGGAGAGGAAAAGAGAACCATATGTTCATTTATGCATATATTGCAAACTTGTATATTTGCTGCAGGGATAACCGATCGACAAGAGGTAAGAAACACATTAGAGTTTATATATATATATATATATATATATATATATATATATATATATATATATAGCCTGCTTGTCCATGAATATGTGCATCTTAGAGTTTATCTGAGAGTATTTCATGCATTTGCATCGGTCGGATAATGGCTATTGGTGAAGAGCTGAACCTTGGTCACGACTGCTACAATGATAGTAAAGAGCAACCATGAGTCACAACTGCTAATAGCATCAAGTAAAGGAGTAATTGGTTAGCTGGATTACCGCTATCGATCCTGAGTTTCTCGGGGACCGACCTCTGATTGATAGTTCAACTTATATGCTTGATTGAATGATAGTTCCTATATGCTGTATGTCCCTAGATCTTTTAGTATAGTTCAAGGGATATGCTGTGCACACCCGGATTGGTACATCGTGCTTGAACTATTTGCCTCGATTGTTTGGTTGTATTGGATTCTGTTTTCAAAGATGTTTCCAAGAAATAAAAGAAAGTAATATGACTCCATCCCTCTTGCATGTAACGAATCTAGGTAAAACTAGAAAGATCACTAGTAATGAAATATTTTGCCACATGCTTACTTAGTGTAGATTTCAGGGGGTGCTACTTCTGTTCAGTTGATTTTATCTTACCAGTAATTTCTCCAAAGTGCTGACCCACCAACAGTTTGCTTGTTCGCAAGTACTGGATCGTCCGAGGAAGCAATAGGCATGCCTATCCCCAAGACCCAGAAATCTGGTTTTGATGCCTTGAGCCGTATTGATTATTTTAAGCTGCTTTTGTATAAAGGAACATAATATATGGAACGGTGTCATTGTAATCTAGAGAAGAGAGCTTGAGCAAACTGTAACCTCGGCCAAGCGCCGCTTGTAACACTTTTAATTATCAATAAATAGCCTATTTTTATATGTCATTGTGTTCTTTACTTTTATGCAATATATGTGCCGCTGCTCCTGTCTTGAATAGCTTACTTGCCCTTGTTCAAAGCTTTGACTTTGTGCAAGCACACTTTAGGCTTGCACGGTATCACGCCCGTGCGAGGACGATCGGTTCCGTAGGGACCAAGCGAGGACGATCGGATCCCTGCGAGATCGGGGCATGACATAATGGTATCAGAGCGACTCGATTATTTGCCCACTCTGTTGCCTTCGACTCTGCGATATGCCCGATATTGTGTTGCAATGAACGTTCCATACAATAAGTCCGTAAATATTCTCAAAGTTGCCGACAAAAGTTTTCTAGAATTGATTTGTTGCTTGAGAGTTGTGCTTTTGTGTTTGTGTTTTTCTTGTGTTTTCGATTGAGGATGGTGAGGAACGAGGACTATCGCTGCTCTATATTTTTTTGAGTTACTCCTTGAGTTTTGAAGATAAAACTTTTTGTTGTTGGGTAAGTATGTAGTACCTCGCTCCGCGTAGGCACTATGTACAAGTGATATCGCTTTGCTTGCTCGAGCGAAAGCCTTCTCGGAGAGTTCTCGTTCGAACCCCAAGACGATTGATCAATGTGAGTAGGCAGAAACTTCATTCTCTGATTCTTGTACGCCTTAATAATGAATCTGAGTTTTTGAATTGCTTGTTTCCTTAATAAGATAAGTATGCATGAATGATAGAACGAGAACCTGCCTGCCTAAAAAGAGTTAGAACCATTGTCATGCTAAGTATAAAAAATATTGCATGCTAGTTACACTGACACCGCTATCGAACGAACCTTGCCCTGCTAAGGAAAGAGTAGAACTGCATGTTTAACTTGAAAAGATAAATAGACCCGTGCCATGCTAGCTTCAACTAAAAGATCGTTCATATGTTTGCTTGTCATCGTGTTTATATTTTTGTTTATCTTGAATGCTAAAGCTGGATGGAATGTATGCTTGTTTCGATAAAAGAGTAAATGCTTGTCTTGTTTGTGCAGAGACTAGTAGCCTGCCCTGATGTTCCGGTCCTACGGGATCTAGGGGGGTGCGGCTATTAGATAAGAGATAGATAGATTGAAAGCTTGTATTGTCACGTTGTGTTGCTATTATGATATGTGATATGCTTGTTATAGAAGGAGCTTATGGTAGATGGAGGCTAACCGAAAAGTGGGAGACTAATAACGCACCCTGAGCTCGGGGTGTGTATATTATAATGGAGGATGGAGATTGATGGGGTAAGACTAATAGTGCGTCCTTATATTCCGGTCCTACTAGATCCAGGGGGACGTGGCTATTAGATGGGAGGTGGTGCTTCTGTTAAGAAGAGTTGAGTCTGTGTTAGAGAAGCTAGCTTGTTCATGGAGATAGCTGCATTCAGGTAGTTAAGAAGTATGCTAGGCTAGCCTTCTTGTATACCTAACTGTTTGATGCAGAGACGAATATGGAAAGAGAACTATATATTCATTTATGCATATGTTGCTAACTTGTATATTTGCTGCAGGGATAACCGATCGGTAAGGGGTAAGAAACACATTAGAGTTTATATATATATATATATATATATATATATATATATATATTGGTTTACGGTGGGCAAGAGTTCACAGAAAGGAAAGTTGTTTTCAGGACGACCGACCCTGAAAGGGGTGGCATGTAACGCATTCAGGATTGCTCCAGTGGGAAGTTTGCCGATATATATATAGCCTGCTTGTCCATGAATATGTGCATCTTAGAGTTTATCTGATAGTATTTCATGTATTTGCATCGGTCGAACAATGGCTATTGGCGAAGAGCTGAACCTTGGTCACGACTGCTACAATGATAATAAAGAGCAACCATGAGTCACAACTGCTAATAGCATCAAGTAAAGGAGTAATTGGTTAGCTGGATTACCGCTATCGATCCTGAGTTTCTCGGGGACCGACCTCTGATTGATAGTTCAACTTATATGCTAGATTGAATGATAGTTCCTATATGCTGTATGTCCCTAGATCTTTTAGTATAGTTCAAGGGATATGCTGTGCACACCCGGATTGGTACATCGTGCTTGAACTATTTGCCTCGATTGTTTGGTTGTATTGGATTCTGTTTTCAAAGATGTTTCCAAGAAATAAAAGAAAGTAATATGACTCCATCCCTCTTGCATGTAACGAATCTAGGTAAAACTAGAAAGATCACTAGTAATGAAATATTTTGCCACATGCTTACTTAGTGTGGATTTCAGGGGGTGCTGCTTCTGTTCAGTTGATTTTATCTCACCAGTAATTTCTCCAAAGTGCTGACCCACCAACAGTTTGCTTGTTCGCAGGTACTGGATCGTCCGAGGAAGCAATAGGCATGCCTATCCCCAAGACCCAGAAATCTGGTTTTGATGCCTTGAGTCGTATTGATTATTTTAAGCTGCTTTTGTATAAAGGAACATAATGTATGGAACGGTGTCATTGTAATCTAGAGAAGAGAGCTTGAGCAAACTATAACCTCGGCCAAGCGCCGCTTGTAACACTTTTAATTATCAATTAATAGCCTATTTTTATATGTCATTGTGTTCTTTACTTTTATGCAATATATGTGCCGCTGCTCCTGTCTTGAATAGCTTACTTGCCCTTGTTCAAAGCTTTGACTTTGTGCAAGCACACTTTAGGCTTGCACGGTATCACGCCCGTACGAGGACGATCGGTTCCGTAGGGACCAAGCGAGGACGATCGGATCCCTACGAGATTGGGGCATGACATAATGGTATCAGAGCGACTCGATTATTTGCCTACTCTGTTGCCTTCGACTCTGCGATATGCCCGATATTGTGTTGCAATGAACGTTTCATACAATAAATCCGTAAATATTCTCAAAGTTGCCGGCAAAAGTTTTCTGGATTTGATTTGTTGCTTGAGAGTTATGATTTTGTGTTTGTGTTTTGCTTGTGTTTTCGATTGAGGATGGTGAGGAACGAGGACTATCGCTGCTCTATATTTTTGTGAGTTACTCCTTGAGTTTCGAAGACAAAACTTTTTGTTGTTGGGTAAGTATGTAGTACCTCGCTCCGCGTAGGCACTATGTACAAGTGATATCGCTTTGCTTGCTCGAGTGAAAGTCTTCTCGGAGAGTTCTCGTTCGAACCCCAAGACGATTGATCAATGTGAGTAGGCAGAAACTTCATTCTCTGATTCTTGCACGCCTTAATAATGAATCTAAGTTTTTGAATTGCTTGTTTGCTTAATAAGATAAGTATGCATGAATGATAGAACGAGAACCTGCCTGCCTAAAAATAGTTAGAACCATTGTCATGCTAAGTATAAGAAATATTGCATTCTAGTTACACTGACACCGCTATCGAACGAACCTTGCCCTGCTAAGGAAAGAGTAGAACTGCATGTTTAACTTGAAGAGATAAATAGACCCGTGCCATGCTAGCTTCAACTAAAAGATCGTTCATATGTTTTCTTGTCATCGTGTTTATATTTTTGTTTATCTTGAATGCTAAAGCTGGATGGAATGTATGCTTGTTTCGATAAAAGAGTAAATGCTTGTCTTGTTTGTGCAGAGACTAGTAGCCTGCCCTGATGTTCCGGTCCTACGGGATCCAGGGGGTGCAGCTATTAGATAAGAGATAGATAGATTGAAAGCTTGTATTGTCATGTTGTGTTGCTATTATGATATGTGATATGCTTGTTATAGAAGGAGCTTATGGTAGATGGACGCTAACCGAAAAGTGGGAGACTAATAACGCACCCTGAGCTCGGGGTGTGTATATTAGAATGGAGGATGGAGATTGATGGGGTAAGACTAATAGTGCGTCCTTATATTCCAGTCCTACGTGTCACGACCCGCACCCGGTTTAGGGGCTCGAGTGCGTGGGTACGTCCAACCTACGCCGCAGCACCGGCGGTAGAACGCTGTCAAGGTCTTGGTACTATCTAGCTAATCTCACACAAGCATCAAATCTCCATAAGGAGGCACAGATGACACTATAAAATGGACACATACTCAATCACAGAATTACAGCACGATAAGATATCGAACAAAAATTAAATACAACACAAGTCCAGAATGTAATCTAACTCAACAAATATCCAAGTCTCATCAAAAATGTCGGAGACAAATCCGGTACCAAATAGTCTACTTAAAGAACTAACTAAAAATAGTAATTTTCGGCTAGACCTTCCGGAATCACAACTAGACTACCAAGTCTGCAGCTACTCACCATATGGTCCATAAAGTGTTAGCTACCGATCCTCTAAGGCATAGTCTGGAAAAATGTTTCCAGTCAGAAAGGAGCAAAGTACAAATCTCAAATAACAGTTCCATTTAATTGATAAGGACTATAAAGCAATAAACATGTGATGCTAGCTACTGAGAAGACAGTGAAATAAATACAATGGCAATAAAAGAGAGACAGGCAATGTGAAAAGACAGGCAATAGACAATATGATACAGTCAGTGCATGTATAAAAATGAAAAGAACAAGGAACAGTATCATATACGGGTGATGTAGTATATGATTAAATAGGGAACTGTAATCTATTCTAAGTGTTTGAAATAGTAGTTTCAAAATGTGATCGGCTTGGGAACATGTACGATAGCTACAGGGCCTGGCTAATCATGGGTGAAGAGCATGATTAACACTTACATTATTCTACACTACAATAAGAGGTTATGATCACATTTCTTACTAACTACTTCCCCGCCCCCAACTAGTACTGTGGATCCAACCATGACACGTCACGATACACGAGCAAGTCCAATCTATCATGTACGATGTCTAATATACATGTCGTGTACAATGTCAATACGATAATCAATGTAACATCTCATGACTGCAGATCCAAGCTATACTATTCCGTGTAGCACAGTGTCAAGGATTCAGATGTAACATTTCATGATTATTTAATTTATACAAATTATCAAGGAATTAGAAATTATCAGAGAATGTACTTGCCTTGGGTCCTTAGCTGGTATTTATGGATGTCCTGTTCCAGAGTATCCCCTGGATAAACCAACAGTCCTATAAACATATCACAAAGCAAAATCATATTTGCATCAGATGCTACGCTAACACACAGTCTATAAACACTGGCCTCAGGGCCATGCCAGGCAGGTACTAGTCAACTAGGATTATCGAGTGCATTCACCAATTAAACGTATTATTAATAATCAAATATAATACATATATATGGTTATTCCAAAGTATACAAAATAGGTATAACTGTATATACATAAGTGGAAATATATTTTATTTATGTGAAAATATACATCACCCATTATTTAAGAATATGCATATTTATACATTTGTATACACTAAATAAAAATATACCCATACCCTATATGTACACAAGTATATATATATATATATATATATATATATATATATATATATATATATATATATATATATATATATATATATATACATACCAAAATATGTTTTTATTAAACATATACCCATACAAAATATATATACACATATATATATTTATACCAAAATAACAATTATACTATATACATGTATAGTAATATACACATACACATTGTATACGTATATATATACAAATAGA
This sequence comes from Iris macrosiphon, assembly GCA_036927795.1. Lineage (NCBI taxonomy): Eukaryota > Viridiplantae > Streptophyta > Magnoliopsida > Asparagales > Iridaceae > Iris > Iris macrosiphon. Next base: position 98,444,285 of record JAYESA010000010.1, on the reverse strand, counting down.
GAAAATACAATACTATATACTAATTTAATTTATACTAGTATACTTTATTAAATGCACAATATAAGAAAATACCCATAAACATACATATATATATATAAATAAATTTATACACTATATAAAATGCCCAATATACATACATATACATATGCATTAATTAAATACATACTTATACTTAATTATACAATTAATTATTAATAAAATAAATAATATACATTTACATATTTAATACACATAGTCTATATGAAAAATACAATACAATATTCAATATATATCATTTAAATATGTATATACCAATTTATCAAATACATACAATATATTACACATACACTATACTATACACATTAATATATATACAATTACATATACATTAAACATTAATTTAAATTACATAATTACATATACATGTTAATATATACATATACTATACATTAAATACCTACATACATACATCCATACATACATATATACAAAATAAATTATACATTTAAGAAGGAGTGAAGAGACTCACTGTGGAGGGAGGAGCAGTCTGCTGCTGGGTCGGACCGCTCGTCGGAGTTGCAGAGGGAGGAGCAGTGATAGGTGATGGAGGTGTATGGTGGTGGTGGTACTGCTGCAGTGGGCCGGTGGAGAAGAGATGGGGTCTCGGAGGCATGAGGAGATGGACTTGGTCGGGTCGACTTGATGGTGAGAGGCCAGAGGAGGAGGTTGAAGAGCAGAGGGAGCGGGGTTGGCCTGGCCGCCGGGGTCGGGATCAGAGCTCAGCCGGGGTTGAGCAGCAGAGGGGAGGACTGGAACGGGCCGCCGGACTGGAGGAATGTCCGGTCGAAGGGGGAGTCGGGGTCTCGGCTGGTCACCGGAGTTGGAGGAGTTGGCCAGCGGGATGAAGTTTGGCCGGCCGGAGGATCGAGGCTGGCTGCCAGCCCGCCGGAGGTGCAAAGGCCCGCCGAGGGATCGGGGAAGAGGCTCGCCTGAGCTCGGGCCGAGAAGCACAGGGGGTGAACAGGGTTCCCAGTTCCCCCCCCCCTAACTATTTGAATTTGAATTTAAAAAAAAACAAGTAAAAGAAGAAGAAGAAGAAGAAGAAGAAGAAGAAAGGAAAGGGAAGGAGAAAGGAAGAAGGAGAAGAAGAATTTGATCAACGTTGGAGAGAAAATATGGGGGCTTGGGGAGGTGTGCTACCTAGGTTTTCTAGAGATTAGGGTTTGATGTAGATAGGATATTAAATAGGATGAGGGTGTGGGTAAATCAAAGGTGAGGATGCACCCAATTAAATGGGTGGTCCAGATTTGTCAAGAGGAAAAATAATTCATGGAGGAATGAGGGTGAGGTTTAATTAAAAATTAATAGGGCTCCCTCATTGGTTTAATCAAATGGGTGTTGACACAAAATGCAAATTTGCAAATCAGCCCCCTTAAATTTGGGTATTTGTACAGACACATGAAATGACGAAAATTTGGCGGGCGATTCGGTGTCTGGTGTTTTGTAGGGTCAGGGGGTGCTGTAAGATCGGTATGGGCTCAAATAGCAGGGCGCTGGAATTTAAATTGGGATTTTCAGAATCAGTTAAAATAGTATCCTCAATTTAATTAGAAATAAATGCAAGTTGTGTTCTAAAATTAATTAGGAGTACATGGGGCCAGAATCATGTCAGGTCATCAATACCAATAATGAAGAAGACTCAGGACAGAATATTACTCTAATTTGGGCCGCACGAAAAATAGGTCAAGATTACCTCCAATTTTAATTGGAACGCACAACGATACAAAACAGGGATTTATTAAATAACGTCCGCGACAATTTTTGTGCGGCTAGAAATAATGCACAGAGAGCATAATTATGAGTTATAAAAATAGCAGAATGGAAGGCGGGCATGTCTAGGGCAAGATTATGAAATTTATTGGGAGACAAAAGCTAGGGTAGCGCTCCAATTATCGAAGCAAAGGCAATGCGCAAAAATATTAAATAAAAATACGGTAATTAATTACAAACTCCAAGAATTAAATTCTAACTAAATAATTAAATACAAAAATTCCATAATTCCGACAGGTGTTCATCTACTGGCTTCTAGGTCAAGTCTGCTAGCTAAAAATAAATGAATACTGCATCTAATAGTATATTTAATCACACATCTCACATAATTATTTAAATAAAAATATTATCATGCAATTTAATTAATTATAAATACCAAAATATTAAATATTGTAAAAAGTCGAAAATATCCCTGTTTTCGAAATGTGGTAGTGACAAGTCTACCCTCCTTAAAAGAATTTTGTCCTCGAAATTTAAAATCCTCATAGTAGTGTTTAATCATACATATTATTATTTCCCTCAAATTTTAAATTCTTCAACCACGAAATCAGTTAATAATCCACAAGGTCTTTTCACAATTTGTCAAAAATTCTGAAATTATTGCATTCCTGAAAAATCCTCGAAATAGAATCAAAGTCTATTTTTATCAAAAAAAAAATTCCCCCAAAATTTTTAGATAATAATTCAATACTCGGAATTTAATATCCACTCCTCAAATTTGATTTTAATCAATGCACATATGTAATCTCGTCCAAAAGTTTAAATTCAAACATTTATCCATCAAAAATTTTATTCCTCGATTTCCTCTTTCCTCAAAATACTTAACAATACGATACTTAAGGATTTTCTAATTGCAACATCCCATATAAAATTTTTAAATTTATAACTTGCAATTCAATAATTATATTGATAAATCTCAAAATTTCCAAATTTAATAACCAATTTAAATATGTCATAATCTTCCTGGAATTAATAAACCACCAATTATGAAATGTTAATTTCTTAACCCTCTATTTAAATCAATGGTTATCCTCAAATTTAATCATCTTGCCTCTCTTGTCAAGTCATAACTCCTTCATGAATCTTGTTCATGGTTAAACCCCAATATTCATGGTCTAAGAAAAAATCTTTCCTATAATCATACAACATGCAACCTAAGGGAATATGTACGGTCATGGTGTCTTTTGTCATGGTATTGCAGTCTCTGTATCAGGGTGTACTACTAACTACATTCTAACAAGAAAATCATGCATGCAAGCTACGGTACTAAGGTATCAGTCAATCAATCAAATAGATAGGAACAGAAGGAAAGAACAGAACCTACTAATACATTACCTGCAGTATCGGTCTCCTCGACCGTCATCGCAAATGCCCTGCCCTGCTGGGGTGGTTCCCTTCGCGGGTGCCGAGCAATATACGGTTCCACAGGTAGCCTAACTGGATCTCTATAATCTGAAGCTGCGCGCTGGCCGGGAAGATAAGGGGCTAGAAGATAATCCCTTACTCGATGTCCCGCAGCGCCGCAGTGCAAACAAAGTCCTAGCCTCGTTCTACAGCTCTCCCAAAGGTGACCTGGCTTCTTACAGAAATGACAAGTCTGCTGTGTCTCTCTCGGAGGTTGTTGCTGATTCTGCTGAATACGGACTGGTGCCTGGTACTGTTGTTGATACTGATACGCCCATGGATGTTGCTGGATAGGAACTGGTGCTAGGTACTGTGGTGGATGCTGAAATGTCCATGGTTGTTGCTGATTATGAAATGGTGCTTGGTACTGCTGTTGGTGCTGAATACGGGGATGCTTGGCTGGTCCTGTGCTACCATTCGTATCTCCAAAAGTATTGTGACTCCTCTTAGGCCTGAGATCCAGATCCTCTTCTGCAATCTGAGCATCCATCAAGATAGCCTTAAAGGTAGCGGTACGACGACCAGAAGTGCGTGACCTAATCTCTCTCGTCAGCCCCTTTCTAAATTTCTGGGCTCGATCTCCTGGGTCCTGAATCATAGACGATGCAAAATGGCTCAATCTACAGAATTCTGCAGCGTACTCGTCGACTGACATGTTTCCTTAAACTAAGTCATGAAACTGACTTTCCAAGGTTCCCAATGCCACGTCGGGAAAGAACTTCTCCTTGAAGAGTTCCTTGAAGGTCTCCCAAGTAAGTCCTTGCGCAGTAATTCTCGGCTCTGTGCGATACCACGTGAGTGCGATATCGAACATCTGACTGCCAGCGGCTTCTATCTGCAAGTTCTCCGGAATCTGGGTCAATCGCAGGCTCCTCTCTATATCCTCTAGCCAGTCGTCAGCGTAGAGTATCCCTTCGGTGCCTTTAAACTCTCGAGGCATCATCCTTTTAAATCTACTATAGTGCCTGATCTCTGCTGTTGCTGGCCAGGAAACTGCTGGTACTGTGCTACTCTCTCCAAAGCTTGGAGAGTCACTTGATGAGCATTCTCCATGTTTTCTCTCATCAGCTCAGTTTGTGCCTGGTGCGCTTCTGCTTGCACCCTCTGAGCCTCAGCTTGAACTCGCTGAGCGTCTGCCGTCACTTTCTGGGCATCTACCATGCCCTGGATCAAGGTAAACATCTGCGTCCCGTCAATGGGCAAACCTCCAGGAATCGGAGTCGGAGGAGGAGGAAGGTTGTCCGTCACAGTTGCGGCAATACTCTGAGCAGGTGGGGGAAGAGGATCCCCGAAAAGTGCAGACACTCCTACATGCATCTGAGATGTAGGAGGAACTACGGCTGTCTGTCCCTCAGGTGGAGAGGTGGCAGACCCCTCTAAAGCTGATATTCCCGCTCTCATAGACCGTGTCTGCGGCGACATCCTGAAGACAGATCCCAAAGAATCAATTAAGGCAAAAATGCGATATCATCAAGGAAGGACAGTAAAGTTCTAGAGAAGCAACATTCAAGATAAACGATTAGAAATAAACCCTAGTTGTGATTGCACAGGTCAAAGATGCATCCAAGGTCTGATACCTCTATCCCTCTAGGTACCACAGTTCTACTTGAAACATACTCACTGCTAGCTTCCTTACCTACTGCAATTGATGATACTAGTTATCCTTATCACTCAAGTCCATATCAAATGCAACACACCATACTAAGTACTGCTCTCTCCAATACAATCCTAGATGAACACCTAAGCCAGTTGGCAGTGAAATCTCAATCATGCTCAAGCCAACATATCCTTACATACGCACCTCATCTATTATATACTAATATATCTCTCTCTCTCTCTATAAGATTTTATCCTCAAATAAAATTCCTGAAAATAACTCCTCGAATAAATTTTAAAGTAAATGCATACACTTTCCTCAAGACCAATTATCTAAATACTGAAGTGAAAACTTAATCACAAAAAATCCTTACAGACTTGTCTAGGTTTATCAAATTGAATCTGGATTCCTCAAAGTTTAAATGATAATATCTCAACTTCTCAAAATTCAAGAATTTGAAATTCATTTTCAATCCTTAATTTAAAATTTAAATCCACCTTCTGTAGTCCAATAGCTCTAATGTTAATCATTTTCACTGTCCTCATCGTCATGCATCATCAGTTAATACCATAAATTAGTCTGTAAATTTATCTTGATATGAAATCAAACTATACGATGAAACCAAGATCCTAAGTTAATATCTGATCAACAATCAACAAGTGAGAATGGACGGAACAAAGGAATGATTTTTAAATTGGAAAAGTTTTAACAAGATTCTCAGGGGTCATCCCAGGAATCTCTCAAAGAATTGTGATTGAGTATTCGCTCTCGTCCTAGTATCCTATGTCTAGATCCTATCGCAGGCACGCAGTAGTATAACAAGGATGCCACACTACTACGATATCGCACAACTCGCGAAGTCTGACCTGCATGGGCCACCACTAAAAACGTGTCACGACCCACACCCGGTTTAGGGGCACGAGTGCGTGGGTACGTCCAGCCTACGCCGCAGCATCGGCGGTAGAATGCTGTCAAGGTCTTGGTACTATCTAGCCAATCTCACACAAGCATCAAATCTCCATAAGGAGGCACAGATGACACAATAAAATGGACACATACTCAATCACAGGATTACAGCACGATAAGATATCGAACAAAAATTAAATACAACACAAGTCCAGAATGTAATCTAACTCAACAAATATCCAAGTCTCATCAAAAATGCCGGAGACAAATCCGGTACCAAATAGTCTACTTAAAGAACTAACTAAAAATAGTAATTTCTGGCTAGACCTTCCGGAATCACAACTAGACTACCAAGTCTGCAGCTACTCACCATATGGTCCATAAAGTGTTGGCTACCGATCCTCTAAGGCATAGTCTGGAAAAATGTTTCCAGTCAGGAAGGAGCAAAGTACAAATCTCAAATAACAGTTCCATTTAATTGATAAGGACTATAAAGCAATAAACATGTGATGCTAGCTACTGAGAAGACAGTGAAATAATTACAATGGCAATAAAAGAGAGACAGGCAATATGAAGAGACAGGCAATAGACAATATGATACAGTTAGTACATGTACGAAAATGAAAAGAACAAGGAACAGTATCATATACGGGTGATGTAGTATATGATTAAATAGGGAACTATAATCTATTCTAAGTGTTTGAAATAGTAGTTTCAAAATATGATCGGCTTGGGAACATGTACGATAGCTACAGGGCCTGGCTAATCATGGGTGAAGAGCATGATTAACACTTACATTGTTCTACACTACAATAAGAGGTTATGATCATATTTCTTACTAACTACTTCCCCGCCCCCAACTAGTACTGTGGATCCAACCATGACACGTCACGATACACGAGCAAGTCCAATCTATCATGTACGATGTCTAATATACATGTCGTGTACAATGTCAATACGATAATCAATGTAACATCTCATGACTGCAGATCCAAGCTATACTAGTCCGTGTAGCACAGTGTCAAGGATTCAGATGTAATATTTCATGATTATTTAATTTATAGAAATTATCAAGGAATTGGAAATTATCAGAGAATGTACTTGCCTTGGGTCCTTAGCTGGTATTTATGGATGTCCTGTTCCAGAGTATCCCCTGGGTAAACCAACAGTCCTATAAACATATCACAAAACAAAACCACATTTGCATCAGATGCTACGCTAACACACAGTCTATAAATACTGGCCTCAGGGCCATGCCAGGCAGGCACTAGTCAACTAGGGTTATCGAGTGCATTCACCAATTAAACGTATTATTAATAATCAAATATAATACATATATATATGGTTATTCCAAAGTATACAAAATAGGTATAACTATATGTACATAAGTGGAAATATATTTTATTTATGTGAAAATATACATCACCCATTATTTAAGAATATGCATATTTATACATTTGTATACACTAAATAAAAATATACCCATACCCTATATGTACACAAGTATATATATATATATATATATATATATATATATATATATATATATATATATATATATATATATATATATATATATACATACCAAAATACGTTTTTATTAAACATATACCCATACAAAATATATATACACATATATATATTTATACCAAAATAACAATTATACTATATACATGTATAGTAATATACACATACACATTGTATACGTATATATATACAAATAGAGAAAATACAATACTATATACTAATTTAATTTATACTAGTATACTTTATTAAATGCACAATATAAGAAAATACCCATAAACATACATATATATATATAAATAAATTTATACACTATATAAAATGCCCAATATACATACATATACATATGCATTAATTAAATACATACTTATACTTAATTATACAATTAATTATTAATAAAATAAATAATATACATTTACATATTTAATACACATAGTCTATATGAAAAATACAATACAATATTCAATATATATCATTTAAATATGTATATACCAATTTATCAAATATATACAATATATTACACATACACTATACTATACACATTAATTAATATATATACAAATACATTTACATTAAACATTAATTTAAATTACATAATTACATATACATGTTAATATATACATATACTATACATTAAATACCTACATACATACATCCATACATACATATATACAAAATAAATTATACATATAAGAAGGAGGGAAGAGAGAAGAGACTCACTGTGGAGGGAGGAGCAGTCTGCTGCTGGGTCGGATCGCTCGCCGGAGTTGCAGAGGGAGGAGCAGTGATAGGTGATTGAGGTGTATGGTGGTGGTGGTACTGCTGCAGTGGGCCGGTAGAGAAGAGATGGGGTGCCGGAGGCGTGAGGAGATAGACTTGGTCGGGTCGACTTGATGGTGAGAGGCCAGAGGAGGAGGTTGAAGAGCAGAGGGAGCGGGGTTGGCCTGGCCGCCGGGGTCGGGATCAGAGCTCGGCCGGGGTTGAGCAGCAGAGGGGAGGACTGGAACGGGCCGCCGGACTGGAGGACTTTCCGGTCGAAAGGGGAGTCGGGGTCTCGGCTGGTCACCGGAGTTGGAGGAGTTGGCCAGCGGGATGAAGTTTGGCCGGCCGGAGGATCGAGGCTGGCTGCCAGCCCGCCGGAGGTGCAAAGGCCCGCCGAGGGATCGGGGAAGAGGCTCGCCTGAGCTCGGGCCGAGAAGCACAGGGGGTGAACAGGGTTCCCAGTTCCCCCCCCTAACTATTTGAATTTGAATTTAAAAAAAAATAAGTAAAAGAAGAAGAAGAAGAAGAAGAAGAAGAAGAAGAAGAAGAAGAAAGGAAAGGGAAGGAGAAAGGAAGAAGGAGAAGAAGAATTTGATCAACGTTGGAGAAAAAATGTGGGGGCTTGGGGAGGTGTGCTACCTAGGTTTTCTAGAGATTAGGGTTTGATGTAGATAGGACATTAAATAGGATGAGGGTGTGGGTAAATCAAAGGTGAGGATGCACCCAATTAAATGGGTGGTCCAGATTTGTCAAGAGGAAAAATAATTCATGGAGGAATGAGGGTGAGGTTTAATTAAAAATTAATAGGGCTCCCTCATTGGTTTAATCAAATGGGTGTTGACACAAAATACAAATTTGCAAATCAGCCCCCTTAAATTTGGGTATTTGCACAGACACATGAAATGACAAAAATTTGGCGGGCGATTCGGTGTCTGGTGTTTTGTAGGGTCAGGGGGTGCTGTAAGATTGGTATGGGCTCAAATAGCAGGGCGCTGGAATTTAAATTGGGATTTTCAGAATCAGTTAAAATAGTATCCTCAATTTAATTAGAAATAAATATAAGTTGTGTTCTAAAATTAATTAGGAGTACATGGGGCCAGAATCAGGTCAGGTCATCAATACCAATAATGAAGAAGACTCAGGACAGAATATTATCCTAATTTGGGCCGCACGAAAAATAGGTCAAGATTGCCTCCAATTTTAATTGGAACGCACAACGATACAAAAATAGGGATTTATTAAATAACGTCCGCGACGATTTTTGTGCGGCTAGAAATAATGCACAGAGAGCATAATTATGTGTTGTAAAAATAGCAGAATGGAAGGCGGGCATGTCTAGGGCAAGATTGTGAAATTTGTTGGGAGGCAAAAGCTAGGGTAGCGCTCCAATTATCGAAGCAAAGGCAATGCGCAAAATTATTAAATAAAAATATGGTAATTAATTACAAACTCCAAGAATTAAATTCTAACTAAATAATTAAATACAAAAATTCCATAATTTCGATAGGTGTTCATCTACTGGCTTCTAGGTCAAGTCTGCTAGCTAAAAATAAATGAACACTGCATCTAATACTATATTTAATCACACATCTCACATAATTATTTAAATAAAAATATTATCATGCAATTTAATTAATTGTAAATACCAAAATATTAAATATTATAAAAAGTCGAAAATACCCCTGTTTCGAAATGTGGTAGTGACACTACGGGATCCAGGGGGACGTGGCTATTAGATGGGAGGTGGTGCTTTGTTAAGAAGAGTTGAGTCTGTGTTAGAGAAGCTAGCTTGTTCATGGAGATAGCTGCATTCAGGAAGTTAAGGAGCATGCTAGGCTAGCCTTCTTGCATACCGAACTGTTTGATGCAGAGACGAATATGGAAAGAGAACCATATATTCATTTATGCATATGTTGCTAACTTGTATATTTGCTGCAGGGATAACCGATCGGTAAGGGGTAAGAAACACATTAGAGTTATATATATATATATATATATATATATATATATATATATATATATATATATATATATATATATTGTATATATATATATATATATATTGGTTTGCGGTGGGCAAGAGTTCACAGAAAGGAAAGTTGTTTTCAGGACGACCGACCCTGAAAGGGGTGGCATATAACGCATTCAGGATTGCTCCAGCGGGAAGTTTGCCGATATATATATATAGCCTGCTTGTCCATGAATATGTGCATCTTATAGTTTATCTGATAGTATTTCATGCATTTGCATCGATCGAACAATGGCTATTGGCGAAGAGCTGAACCTTGGTCACGACTGCTACAATGATAGTAAAGAGCAACCATGAGTCACAACTGCTAATAGCATCAAGTAAAGGAGTAATTGGTTAGCTGGATTACCGCTATCGATCCTGAGTTTCTCGGGGACCGATCTCTGATTGATAGTTCAACTTATATGCTTGATTGAATGATAGTTCCTATATGCTGTATGTCCCTAGATCTTTTAGTATAGTTCAAGGGATATGCTGTGCACACCCGGATTGGTACATCGTGCTTGAACTATTTGCCTCGATTATTTGGTTGTATTGGATTCTGTTTTCAAAGATGTTTCCAAGAAATAAAAGAAAGTAATATGACTCCATCCCTCTTGCATGTAACGAATCTAGGTAAAATTAGAAAGATCACTAGTAATGAAATATTTTGCCACATGCTTACTTAGTGTGGATTTCAGGGGGTGCTGCTTCTGTTCAGTTGATTTTATCTCACCAGTAATTTCTCCAAAGTGCTGACCCACCAACAGTTTGCTTGTTCGCAGGTACTGGATCATCCGAGGAAGCAATAGGCATGCCTATCCCCAAGACCCAGAATCTGGTTTTGATGCCTTGAGCCGTATTGATTATTTTAAGCTTCTTTTGTATAAAGGAACATAATGTATGGAACGGTGTCATTGTAATCTAGAGAAGAGAGCTTGAGCAAACTGTAACCTCGGCCAAGCACCGCTTGTAACACTTTTAATTATCAATAAATAGCCTATTTTTATATGTCATTGTGTTCTTTACTTTTATGCAATATATGTGCCGCTGCTCCTGTCTTGAATAGCTTACTTGCCCTTGTTCAAAGCTTTGACTTTATGCAAGCACACTTTAGGCTTGTATGGTATCACGCTCGTGCGAGGACGATCGGTTCCGTAGGGACCAAGCGAGGACGATCGAATCCCTGCGAGATCGAGGCCTGACATAATGGTATCAGAGCAACTCGATTATTTGCCCACTATATTGCCTTCGACTCTGCGATATGCCCGATATTGTGTTGCAATGAACGTTCCATACAATAAGTCCATAAATATTCTCAAAGTTGTCGGCAAAAGTTTTCTGGATTTGATTTGTTACTTGAGAGTTGTGCTTTTGTGTTTGTGTTTTGCTTGTGTTTTCGATTGAGGATGGTGAGGAACGAGGACTATCGCTGCTCTATATTTTTGTGAGTTACTCCTTGAGTTTCGAAGACAAAACTTTTTGTTGCTGGGTAAGTATGTAGTACCTCGCTCCGCGTAGGCACTATGTACAAGTGATATCGCTTTGCTTGCTCGAGCGAAAGTCTTTTCGGAGAGTTCTCGTTCGAACCCCAAGACGATTGATCAATGTGAGTAGGTAGAAACTTTATTCTCTGATTCTTGCACGCCTTAATAATGAATCTGAGTTTTTGAATTGCTTGTTTGCTTAATAAGATAAGTATGCATGAATGATAGAATGAGAACCTGCCTGCCTAAAAAGAGTTAGAACCATTATCATGCTAAGTATAAGAAATATTACATGCTAGTTACACTGACACCGCTATCGAACAAACCTTGCCCTGCTAAGGAAAGAGTAGAACTGCATGTTTAACTTGAAAAGATAAATAGACCCGTGCCATGCTAGCTTCAACTAAAAGATCGTTCATATGTTTTCTTATCATCGTATTTATATTTTTGTTTATCTTGAATGCTAAAGCTGGATGGAATGTATGCTTGTTTCGATAAAAGAGTAAATGCTTGTCTTGTTTGTGCAGAGACTAGTAGCCTGCCCTGATGTTCCGGTCCTACGGGATCCAGGGGGGTGCGGCTATTAGATAAGAGATAGATAGATTGAAAGCTTGTATTGTCACGTTATGTTGCTATTATGATATGTGATATGCTTGTTATAGAAGGAGCTTATGGTAGATGGAGGCTAACCGAAAAGTGGGAGACTAATAACGTACCCTGAGCTCGGGGTGTGTATATCAGAATGGAGGATGGAGATTGATGGGGTAAGACTAATAGTGCGTCCTTATATTCCGGTCCTACGGGATCCAGGGGGACGTGGCTATTAGATGGGAGGTGGTGCTTCTGTTAAGAAGAGTTGAGTCTGTGTTAGAGAAGCTAGCTTGTTCATAGAGATAGCTGCATTCAGGTAGTAAAGGAGCATGCTAGGCTAGCCTTCTTGCATACCTAACTGTTTGATGCAAAGACGAATATGGAAAGAGAACCATATATTCATTTATGCATATGTTGCTAACTTGTATATTTGCTGTAGGGATAACCGATCGGTAAGGGGTAAGAAACACATTAGTGTTTATATATATATATATATATATATATATATATATATATATATATATATATATATATATATATATATATATATATTGGTTTACGGTGGGCAAGAGTTCACAGAAAGGAAAGTTGTTTTTAGGACGACCGACCCTGAAAGGGGTGGCATATAACGCATTCAGGATTGCTCCCGCGGGAAGTTTACCGATATATATATATATATACATATATATATATATATATAGCCTGCTTGTCCATGAATATGTGCATCTTAGAGTTTATCTGATAGTATTTCATACATTTGCATCGGTCGGACAATGGTTTTTGGTGAAGAGATGAACCTTGGTCACGACTGCTACAACGATAGTGAAGAGCAACCATGAGTCACAACTACTAATAGCATCAAATAAAGGAGTCATTGATTAGCTGGATTACTACTACCGATCCTGAGTTTCTCGGGGACCGACCTCTGATTGATAGTTCAACTTGTGTGCTTGATTGAATGATAGTTACTATATGATGCATGTCCCTAGAGTCTTTGAGTATAGTTCACGAGACACGCTGTGCACATCCAGATTTGTACATCGTGCTTGAACTGTTTGCCTCGATTGTTTGGTTGTATTGGATTCTATTTTCAAAGATATTTCCCAAAAATAAAAGAAAGTAATATGACTCCATCCCTCCTGCATGTAACGGATCTAGGTAAAACTAGAAAGATCACTAGTAATAAAATATTTTGCCACATGCTTACTTAGTGTGGGTATCAGGGGGTGTTGCTTCTATTCAGTTGATTTATCTCACCAGTACTTTCTCCAAAGTGCTGATCCACCAACAGTTTAATTGTTCGCAGGTACTGGATCTTCCAAGGAAGCGATAGGCGTGCCTTATCCCCAAGACCCGAAAATCTGTTTTCGATGCCTTGAGACGTATCAATTATTTTAAGCTGCTTTTGTATAAAGGAACATAATGTATGGAACAGTATCATTATAATCGAGAGAAGAGAGCTTGAGCGAACTGTAACCTCGGCCAAGCGTCGCTTGTAACACTTTTGATTATCAATAAAGAGCCTATTTTTATATGCCATTGTATTCTTTAATTTTCTGTAATATATGTGCCGCTGCTCCTGTCTTGAATAGCTTACTTGCTCTTGTTCAAAGCTTTGGTCTTGTGCAAGCACACTTTAGGTTTGCACGGCATCACGCCCGTGAGAGGACGACCGGTTCCGTAGGGACCAAGCGAGGACGATCGGACCCCTGTAGGACCAGGGCGTGACAACCAGTGCTTCTCTCTCTACTACAATAAGGGCAAGATGATGAGCACTCTCAATACCCTACCGTAATACGTCGGTCTGCCTCTGACTGGGCCCTCTGAGCCTTCTTTATCTCGTAAAATAATGCGAACACCTGAGTCGCACCTATCGGCACGGAAGGTGGAGGTGGAAGCCCCTCTGACACAGCTGGAACAGTCCTTTGAGCTAGAGGTGGACCTCCGAACGCAGCTGATACGCCAATTACCAGAAAAGTGACTGATGCAGGCCCTCGAAAAGTCGCAGATCTCCTAGAAACTGCTCCCTTCTGATGTGATTGAGTCTTATGCGGCAACGTGAGGCAAAGCGAAAGGAAAGAATAAATATGGCACATGATATAATATACTCAAAGAAGTATAGTTAAAGCTCAATTATCAAATATCAATATCAAGGAAGAATAGTTGAATTGAACAATAGAGTTTTTTCTAGTTGTTATTGGGTATTCTCAGCCTATAGCCTATATCCAATATTCTGAAACAGGCTCATAATAGCACTCAAATCAGAGCACCACTACGAATCATACTACTTGCGACCTCGAAGACATGCATGGCCTACCACTAAAAATATGTCACGACCCATATCCAGTGGTGGAACGCGAGTAGTGAACAACGTCCAGCCTACGCCGCAGCATCGGCGGTAGAACGTTGTTTGGGTAAACTATCTATCTAGCAATAATGATCATCAAGATATATAATACCACCAATGAAGTATGAATACTCAATCATAGATCTATAAGATGGACAATCGCACGAATATGATATAAAGAACGGAAGAGTCAAATACAACCCACAAGACAAAATAATATCAAATGAATCATCAAAAATAATAAGGAATACTAATGTCAAATGCTGGAGACAAATCCAGTACAATAACGTATCTACTGAGCTACAAGTACTGGGTCATCTGTCTCAACCGAAATGAGATCCTCCTGAGCCAAAGTCTTTGAACCTAAGCCAACTACATCCTAAAGCCCGTAGTGAGTGGGATACCACTCCTCAGTGTCATCTAGAAAAATATATCCAGTCGGAAAAGGAGCAATGTACACCTCTAACAGCAGTTCCAAATGAATGATATAAACTATGTAACAGTAAATAGAGTGAATATACAAGATGCAAGATACAAGTATAAGAGATATACAAAATAGGAATACAGGAATTAAATACAAAAAAATAAGCATCATGGAATTAAGCAAGAAATACTACTACTATGTGAGTGAGTACCATCTTCAACATATGATCGGCTTGGAAACTTTTTCAAGGATTAGGGCCTGGTTAATCATATGTGCGATGTATGATCAACACTCACAAGGACATGCACAGAAGGGTATGATCACATATCTACACTAACACTTCCCGTCCCGACTGGTATAGTCGATCCAACCATGGTACGTTATGATACGGGATTCACTGGTTAGGTAGCTAGACTCCCCAAGAATCGATGTATGTACATGTACAAAAAGAACGAGGAACAAGGCCTGCACAAGATATACCATAAATACCAAAGAATAATATCTCATGACGAGATCCGAAAATACCAATCTGTGTAACCATCGTATCAAGAAATCAAGAATATCTACAATAAATATAAGAAACATAGAGAATATCATAAATAGAAAACTATCAGAGAATGTACTTGCCTGAAATCTGGTAAACAGTATCAAAGATGTCTGAAACGATGCATCGAAGACACAAATATAGAATAATACATCAATACATGGTTTTGGAATAAAAATAAGTTAAACTAGTCAAATTCTAGGTCATAAAGTCATTTCTAGGTCAAAATAGTCAAATTAGGTCAACGCTTGGTCAAATTAGTCAAACTAGTCAAACTTGGTCAAACAAGCTATTTCTAGGTTGTATGAGTCTACCTCTAGGATATTGGGTCCATACGCTATGTATCTAGGCTATACTAGCTATATTAGGATACTATGATACCAACATTATACCGTATCGTAAGATACATAAATTACTATATATGAAAATACTATATAATACACAAGTATAATATATACTAGTATCCCTAGCTAAACTAATACTAAGTGAATACCTTGGCTATGAGCCAACACGGTATCACGCTACCTACACTCATCTTGATACACAATATCCAATAATTTGAGTTAACACCAAAACCTAGCAATTACCTTGGTAACACAAGGTAAATCTGTCACTACCACATTTTAGGAAAAAGGGCATTTTAGTAATTTCCTATTTAAATAAATATTGTGCATGGTAAATAATTTTTGTTGTATTATTTAATTATTGTTGGATGTTATTTAATTATTTTGGACTTATTTTAGTGGACCCAACTAGTGTAGTTTGGACCCATGGACCAACATGAATTAAATAGTTAGATTTGGCCCATTTAGAAAGCCCATGGTTAAGGAGATGGATTAAATTAATTAAGTAATTAGACTAGAAGCTTCCTTCCTTAATTATTTCTTCATGAGAGACCCCAAGGGGTACATTAGACATTTTATAATTGCTTGGGGAGGGGGGGCATGGCCGGCCTATATTAGGAGGGGGGAATTTCTCTCTCCTCTCATTCTCATTCCAAATCTAGATCTAGAATTTTCACTCCCAAATTTCCTCCATTCCTATTCCAATTTCTCACCAAATTCATCCCAAATTCTTTCCAATTCACCATTAGAAAGTTGAGAAGCAAGGATCTAGAAGGAGGAAGCAAGGATCTACAAAGAGGAGCAAGGATCTACAATTTGGAAGCAAGTTCATCTCAATTGGAGGTTTCATTGGGAATCCATCTCCCAATAGGTATAATTCAGTTTTTCCCATTAAAATAGCTTCTAAATCTGAGATTTAATCATGTAAAATTAACCCATATGTATGTACTACCGATAGGACTTTGTTTTGTGTTCATAGGAGATCCATGGAGAAAGTTATGGTGCTTTTTGTGTCAATTTTGTTGGAATTCCAAATTTATATTTTGTTGTGTGTGTCAATTGATCCTATAGATCAATTGGGCATGTGCTTATGTGTTTGGGGCTTGTGTCGTGTCCATATTTGGGTACATGTGGTTCGTATCCCAACTATTTGGTGATACGTGTCATTTTGGGGGTTTTCTCCGACACGGGGCTTTGAACATGTCGTATTTTGACACGGACACATAGATCTACTTTTGATACTTTAATTTGTTCATAAATATTATTTGTGACTTGTTTGTGTCCTTCGGGCTGCAATTGGTTGTGTGTTGGACTCGTGTCACATGCGTATCCTAGATCTAGTGGGATACGGTGTGATACTCTCCAATTTGGTGTGTTTATGTGTAGATCTAATTATTTATGCTTTAAATTCTTCATTTATAATTAGTAAATATATATAGATATTATATATTATTTTAGTGTATTTATTATGGTATTTATTGTAGCATAGATCTATAGATATTTCTATGTGTTCTAATGTGGTGTACAAATATATATATGTATGTAGCTTTCTTGCATGCAATTATATATGTACTTATGTTAATAAAATATTTTATACATAAAGGTTTGTAAAATATATTTATGTGTTTAAATGTGTGATTATATTATTTATAATTATTATATAATTATTTGTATATTAATGAATGTGTTTTATGTGTGCTTCTAGCCATGTAAAATACGTACATTAATATGTGCATTGTGTTTTGTAACTAATAGTATTTGATTGTATATATATAAGTATATATATTTATCTTATTATTTTATATATATATGTATATATATAGGTATTTTGTGAGGTATAATACTAATAATAATATATTATTTTATTTGTATAAATATTGGTTTGTATATACATTATTTAGAGTGTGTATAATATTGTATTATTAGTATACTTTGTGTGGGTATCTATTGGGATCTAATTTTGATTCCAAAATTATTGTATTTTATTTCTATATTATTTATATAGATTTCTTGTGAGGTTGACCTTGGTTTGACCATGTTTGACTTTAGTTGACTTTAGAGTTGAGCATAGTTGACTTTTGATTTAGAATTGATTTATTGACTTAGAAGTTGACTAGTTTGACTTGTTCTCTTTCCGGGACCTTGTATTAATGTGGTATTCTATATCTAGGTCTTCGAGGTACCGAGTCAGACATCTGTGAGACTGTTCTTTGGACTTCAGGCGAGTATATTCTCTGATAGTTTCTCATTTATGATATCCTCTATGTTCGTTGTATCTAGTGTAGATATACATGTTTCTCTTGACACTATGGTTACACGGATTGGTATATCCGGATCTCGTCATAAGATGTTATTCCTTGGTATATGGTGTATATGGTGCAAGTATTGTTTCATTGGTTATCTTGTACATGTACAGACACCGATTTTCGGGAGGAGTCGCTCTCTTCTTGGGGAATCTAGTGCCATAGCATACCGTGGTTGGATCTATTATACCAGTTGGGGGTGGGGAGTATTAGTATAGATATGTGATCAAATCCTTTTTGAATAAAGTATTGGTAAGCGAATAGTGTTGATCATGCACCGCACGTATGATTAGCCAGGCCGCATTGTATCTTGCCCAAGCCGATCACTTGTTAAGCTAGTACTCACACACTTAGTCATTAGTATTATTGTTTTATTGGCATATTGTTCATTATTGTATTTCTTTCCAGTATTTCCTTATTGTCTATATATCTCTTGTATCTATTTTGTGCATCTTGTTTATCCACAGCTATTTACTGTTACATAGTTTTTATCATGGATTAGAACTGCTGTTAGAGATGAACTCTGCTCCTTTCCTGACTGGATATATTTTTTCAGATGACACTGAGGAGTACCCTACCTATTATGGACCCCAGGATGTTGTGGGTTTAGATTTGGAGACCCTGGCTTAAGAGGGACTTATCCCAACTGAGACAGTTGACCCTGGAGTTGTAGCTTTGTAGTATTATAGTATCCTTTTGTACTGGATTTGTATCCAGCTTATTTTGTTACTCTTCAGACTCATTGATGTATTATTTTAAACTCATGAGTTGTATGATGACTATTCTATTCTTATCTGATTCGTGCTCATTCTATCTTAGTTCTGTGATTGAGTATTCTATCATTATTGGTGGTTCATTACTTTAGATAGACTATCTAGACAGCGTTCTACCGCCAATTCTGCGGCGTAGGCTGGGCGTTATTTCCGACTAGTACCCTTACACCGGGTGCGGGTCGTGACACATTTTTGGTGGTGGCCCATGCAGTTCTAGCTTCACAAGTATGTGATGTCGTGGTAGTGCGACAACTTCGTTGTACTACTGCGAGCCTGCAATAGGATATAGGATATAGGCTGAGATACTCAATCACATCTTGGAAAATTCTTTTGATTCAACTATTCTCTTTTGACATTGATACTTGATCCCTTAAACTGTCCTTTCCTTGATGTCTTACATCATGTGCCATATTGATCCTCATTCCGTCTTTTTATAAGACATACTCGGAGATACTTGCGGAGGCACGCAAGGTTGAGCGGGATCTGGGTTTGAAGACCAAGAGAGACCGTGATTCTTTTCTGGGGGCCAACGGCAGTGCAGTATCTGCCAAACGTCCTTATTTCCAGTCCAGACCTTTCCAGCAGCCACAGCAGAACCAGACTCTAGCTAGAGCGCCTTTTCACCAGGCACCTCAGCAGCAGAGACAGTTACAGCAAGCTCCATGCAACTTCTGCAAGAAGCCTGGCCATATCTGGGAAGTTTACAGGAGGAGGTTAGGAGTTTGTTTGTATTGTGGTACTGAAGGGCATCAATCAAGGGAGTGTCCTCGTCGTGCAGTTCAGGGAGCAGCTCCAGCTCCGAGGACACAGACGAGACCACCTGCAGCACAGCCGAGGGGACCGCTTCCGACACAGCAGCAGCGTTTTGTCCAGCATCAACAGCAGGAAGGTGCTCGACAGGGACGAGCGTTTGCTATGACCGTCGAAGAGGAGGAACCCACCGGAGATGTCATCGCAGGTTCTATTCTTCTTGATTCCATTCCAGCTTTAGCTTTGTTTGATAGTGGTGCTTCCCATAGTTTTGTATCTGTTTCTTTTGCTCTGAAGCATGGTTTGGTAGCTGAGTCTTTGCTTAGGACTTGCAAGATTATGACCGGGGGAGGCATTATCCAGGTTAATGATATTTGCAAGGATCGGAGAGTTACTCTGGGAGGCCGAGAGTTGAGTGCGTGTCTACTTGTAATGCCACTTCCGAGCTACGATATTGTACTTGGGATGGATTGGTTGAGTAGGCACCGTGCTAGCATAGACTATAGAGGAGGTAGAGTTTTGTTTGGTTCACCAGGAGAGCCAGAGTTCAAGTTTGCTAGAGGAGCTGCGGAGTAGGGAGAAGGCATTATTTGTGGAGCTATGGTGGAAGACAAGGAGTTGTCGCATCCGTTGATAGCAGAATTCTTGGATGTGTTTCCTGAGGAATTGCCAGGATTGCCACCAGATCGAGATGTTGAAATTTCTATAGACTTGGTGCCAGGTGCAGAACCAATTTCATAGCATGTCTATAGAGTAAACAACAGCGAGCTGGTCGAGTTAAAGAAGGAGGTGGACGAATTGCAGGATAAGGGGTTTATCAGATCGAGTTCTTCACTATGGGGAGCCCCGGTATTGTTTGTACCGAAGAAGGATGGATCGGTGCGTATGTGCATTGATTACAGGGCTTTGAATAATCTCACTATCAAGAATAAGTATCCTTTGCCACGGATTGATGATCTGTTTGATCAGTTGAGTGGTGCGAAGGTATTTTCTAAGATAGATTTGAGATCAGGCTACCATCAGGTGAAGGTGAAGCCGGAGGACATACCGAAGACTGCTTTTAGAACTCGGTATGGTCAGTTCGAGTTTATGGTGATGCCGTTTGGTTTGACTAATGCACCGGCGGTATTTCTGAACTTGATGAACAAGGTGTTCCACCAGTACCTTGACAAGTTCATGGTGGTGTTCATCGATGACATACTCATATACTCGAGGACACCGGAGGAGCATGAGGAGCATTTGAGGATTGTGTTGGATGTGCTGAGGAAGGAGAAGCTTTATGGGAAGTTGTCCAAGTATGAGTTTTCCTGGACATGGTGGAGTTCTTGGGGCATGTTGTGACTGGTGATGGTATTTCAGTAGATCCGAAGAAGATTTTAGCAGTGGAATCTTGGAAGACTCCGAGTTCGGTAGCAGAGATCAGGAGTTTCTTGGGATTGGCAGGCTACTACAGGAAGTTTGTGCAAGATTTTTCGAGGATTGCCGAGCCGATGACCAGACTCACAAGGAAGGATGTGGAGTTTGTTTGGACGGAGGATTGTCAGATTGCTTTTGAGGAGTTGAAGAAGAGGTTGACGTCTGCTCCTATTTTGACGTTGCCATCAGGGTCCGGAGGTTTCACTATTTATAGTGATGCATCGGGAAAGGGTTTGGGTTGTGTTCTTCAGCAGTATGGGAAAGTGATTGCCTATGCATCCAGGCAATTGCGTCCTCATAAAAAGAACTATCCTATCCATGATTTGGAGTTGGTAGCTGTCATATTCGCCCTGAAGTTGTGGAAACATTATTTGTACGGAGAGCGGGTGGAGATATTCACAGACCACAAAAGCTTGAAGTACATTTTCACGCAAAAGGAGTTGAATATGAGGCAGCGTCGGTGGTTGGAACTGATGAAGGATTTTGATATCTCTTTGCAATATCATCCTGGGAAAGCCAATATAGTTGCCGATGCTTTGAGCAGGTATCCGGTAGCTATGTTCTTAATGCAGGATCGATATTTGTTGGAGGACTTGGAGAGCTTGGACATTGAGGTGATTGTTCCTGGTGGTGCTATGCAGATATGGGGATTGCAGATACACTCAGATTTGATGGACAGGATTAAAGTAGCACAGTATGATGATGTATCTTTGAGGAGTATCAGAGCTCAGGTGAGAGCAGGTTTGGAGGATGATTTTACTATTTCAGATAATGGATCTTTGAGGCATAAAGTTAGATTGTGTGTGCCTAGTGGGGAGTTGCGTGAGGAGGTATTGCAGGAAGCGCATCGCTCTCAGTATTCCATACAAGATGTATCGAGATATGCGAGAGAGTGTGTGGTGGTATGGCATGAAGAGGGAAGTGACACAGTTTATATCCAGATGCTTAGTGTGCCAGCAGGTGAAAGCCGAGAGGCAGAGGCCAGGAGGTTTACTTCAGCCATTACCCATTCCAGAGTGGAAGTGGGAACACATTACTATGGATTTTGTGTCCGAACTTCCACGATCTCCAGGAGGGAAAGACGCGATTTGGGTCATTGTTGATAGGTTGACCAAGTCGGCCCACTTTTTGCCTTTCAAGGTGGGTTTGTCTACGGAGAAGCTGGAAGAGATGTTTGTGAGGCAGATCGTTAGGATACATGGAGTTCCCATCAGCATAGTCTCAGATCGGGATAGTCGTTTCACTTCTTATTTCTGGAGGAGTTTGCAGGAAAGTTTGGGCACTCAGCTCAAATTTAGTACTGCATATCATCCCCAGACAGATGGGCAGTCTGAGCGGACTATCCAGACTCTCGAGGATATGTTGCGCACTTGTGTACTAGATTTCGGGGGTTCTTGGGAGGACTATCTCTATTTGGTAGAGTTTGCTTACAACAACAGTTACCAGGTGTCACGACCCGCACCCGGATATTCGGGCACGAGTGCGTGGGCACGTCCAGCCTACGCCGCAGAATCGGCGGTAGTACGCTGTCTAGACCAAATCCACACTTAACTAAACTAGCTCATTCACAATTAACATAAGCAAGATAATAATGAGAATGAAAACTTAAGATTGCAACTGAAATAAATGTGACAACAGATTCAATTGTTTAGTACAGAAATTCAGAATGAAATCGGGGACAAACCCGATTAATAAGATAAGAAATAGAATAAAGATAGCTACTGCTAACTACTCTGCAGGAGTAGTCTCCTGGGTGGGAACCGGCTCTGCAACTGTATCACCTGCTGGCTCATAGGGTCCATAATAGGTAGGGGCAAGGTTCTCATCATCGCCTAAACAACGGATCCAGTCAGGAAAGGAGCAAAGTACACAGTGCACAACAAGATTAAACTAAATATTTATGACAATTAAATATTGAATATCATGTTAAGGAAATTGCATAAGGAACATCAACATCTCAGAGTTTAATGCTATAAACAGGAATATGAGAAAGCAGGAAAATAAAGTGAAACAGAAAATGAAACTGCACAGTCAGCAAGAAATATAACAAGACTAGAACTATGTGTGTGAACTTGTGTATTTAGAATACATAGTTGGCATGTAGGGGTTTATAAGGCTAATAAGGCCGTCATAGACGACTAGTGTCTGGAATGATCAAGTATAAGGCTGATGGTACAGTCGCGTACCAACAGCTAGTATCTGGACCTGGGGAAGGGTAAACTACATGCCTCCTAGTATTCTCCCACCCGATATGTAAACAAGACATGAACTCCAATATTCAAGACATGAAATACAGTACTTTACGCTATGTGTAATCAACAAGGGTACTAGTAGAGCAGAGAATTAATTATCACAATATAAAGATTAACTTGAAGTGCAGGTACTTGCCTGTTGTTTGGATCTGATTAAATTGGTTCTTGGGGGAAAAGTCCAGAGATGAGTCCAAAAGCTGAAATAGACATTACCATCACGCTCAGAAGATGTCAATTAGCTAGAAACGCCTGTCCTTGGGTCCAATTTGGAGACAAGGGCAAAAACGGCAGTTTCGGGTTAAAACGGGGTCCGCCGGTGGGCCCGCTTTGCACCGAAAAACGTGTCCGGGTCAACGGTCTCCAAATTCACCAAACTTAGTGTCAACAGGTCAGGAACGCTGATACGAACCCAACGGAACTTCCAGATTTGGATTCCGATGAGCCGAACACAAAATCGCCCGTCGAGCGGGGCCTGTGGGGCCCACGACACGCAATTTCGTCAACGTTCTCAGAATCGAACCAAACTTGACCCACAGGACCAACGTATCGCTACGAGTCCGATGGCGCAAGTTTCGTCTCGATCTGACGAGTGTACCAGAAGTTAGGGTGAAATGCAGAATTTGCGGATACGGGGCGATGTCCGCGGATACGCGTTGATTCCGGTGTGCACGCACACCCGAATCAGCTTCCACGAAAACTCACACGTCCGTATCGACGGTGCGCACGTATCTGTGAAGACCGTGCGCGACCAAGTCGTCCCGTTTGGCGGGGCGTACTCGGTTCCGGGGTGAAACAGGGTCTGGTTTTTCCTGTTTTTGGATCGCGGTGTGCGATCACCACAGGCCGCGGTGCCCCGAACAGTTTGTCCGGACACCGAGAGGGTCATACAGGCTTCACAATACAATTTACGGAATTGAAAACGGAGCTACGAGCGAAAAGTTACGCGCACCTGAAGGGGACCCGAAAACAGGGTCGAACCGTGTCCGTGTCGTGTCGGACACGACACGAAGAAAAGGGGATTTAGGGTTAGGGTTTGCGGGACTACGGCGGCCGGCCGGAGGCCTGGGCGGCGCTGGCTGGCCGGTGGTGGTCGGGGAGTGTTCGCTTGGGCGAGGCGGATCCGTCGACGGGCGGGGCGGCGCCGGAGGCCGACGGGAGGCGGCTCCAAGGCTGATGCTGCTGCTGTTCTGCTCGTCGGGGGCCGGCGTGCGGCGGAGCTCGAGGAGAGGGGGAGGAGGAGGAGACGGTCAGGGCCGTCGGGGACGAAGGTGGCGCGGGGCGTGGCGAGGCTGCAGCGGGCGGCGGAGCAGAGGGTGAGCGGCGGAGTGAGCGGCGGAGCAGAGGGGTGAGCGGCGGAGGTTTTATAGGGTGGAGCGAGGGGAGGGAAAGCCGAGCGGGGCGGCGCCGAAGGCGGGGTCAGGCGCTGAGGGCGGGGACGTGGCCGACGTGGCGCGCGGCCCGGGCGGAGCGGCGCCGGACGCGGGCGCCGCCGGAGGACGCGGGGAGAAGATGGGTTCGTGGGGGAGTGGGCTGACGGGTCGGTGGCGGGTCGCTCGGGTCGGGTTCGGGTCTGGCAGACCCGACCCGATCCGCTAGGCCGTGGGCCGGGCTGAGACAGGTGGGTTGGGCTGGGCCTTGTTGGGCCGGGCTAAAACAATTAATAACAATAATAATAATAATAATAATAATAATAATAATAATAATAATAATAATAATAATAAATTTAATTTATAAATAAAATAGTTTTAGGTGATTTAAAAATAGGTCCGGGGCCCGATAAATTCCAGAAAAATTTCCCTAAGTCCAGTTTTCCATTTTACATCCAAAAATATTATTTTCATGATATTTTAATAATATTTATTGCCAATTAAAAATCATTTATTTATTGAAAGCCTTGATTTTAATTGCAAAAAATTTCCAGAAAATTCCAGAAAATTGTGAAAAATCCCAATTTTAATAATTTGAAAAATCAGGGGCTTACACCAGGCCAGTATAGAGATGTCACCTTTTGAAGCTCTATATGGTCGGAGGTGTCATACTACTTTGTCTTGGGACGATGTTGGAGAGAGAGTTTTGCTTGGGCCAGAGATGGTTGTGGATGCAGCGGAGAAGGTTTAGTTGATCAGAGACAGACTTCGAGTGGCGCAGGACAGACAGCGACATTGGGCCGATAGCCATCGAAGACCTTTGGAGTTCGAGGTATAGTTTAGATTTTGTTTGTGCTTGTTCTTATTTGTTATAGATTAAGTTCTTAAGATGGTGTTTTGTTCTAGGTGGGTGGTTTGGTGTTTCTGAGGATTTCTCCGACACGAGGCACGATTCGCTTCGGTGGAGGCGAAAAGCTTAGTCCTCGATACATCGGACCTTTCACTATTCTAGAGAGGGTCGGTGCAGTTGCTTATAGACTAGACTTGCCACCTTCATTGGAGGGAGTGCACAAAGTGTTTCATGTGTCGCAGTTGAGATAATACGTGGCAGATCCTAGTCATGTATTGGATCACTCAGAAATAGAGGTGGGCCCTACTCTTAGCTATCCAGAGCAGCCAGTTGAGATTCTGGATCGGAGAGAGAAGGTGCTGAGAAACCAGACTATTCCTTTGGTACGCGTCGCATGGAGGCATCACTCTCCGGGGGAGTCTACCTGGGAGAGAGAGGATGACATGCGAGAGCGTTATCCATATTTGTTTGTACCTTGAGGTATGTTAATTCTCTAGCTATGTTCTGTTCATTGTTATGTTTTGTTCATTAGTTAGTTGTGATTCTTTAGTTCTGTTCTGTGATTTTCTGGGGGTAGTTTTCATCTTTAAATTTCGAGGACGAAATTATTTTAAGGAGGGTAGACTTGTCACTACCACATTTTAGGAAAAAGGGTATTTTAGTAATTTCCTATTTAAATAAATATTGTGCATGGTAAATAATTTTTGTTATATTATTTAATTGTTGTTTGATGTTATTTAATTATTTTGGACTTATTTTAGTGGACCCAACTAGTGTAGTTTGGACCCATGGACCAACATGAATTAAATAGTTATATTTGGCCCATTTAGAAAGCCCATGGTTAAGGAGATGGATTAAATTAATTAAGTAATTAGACTAGAAGCTTCCTTCCTTAATTATTTCTTCATGAGAGGCCCCAAGGGGTACATTGGACATTTTACAATTGCTTGGGGAGGGGGGCATGGCCGGCCTATATTAGGAGGGAGGAATTTCTCTCTCCTCTCATTCTCATTCCAAATCTAGATCTAGAATTTCCACTCCCAAATTCCCTCCATTCCTATTCCAATTCCCCACCAAATTCATCCCAAATTCTTCCCAATTCACCATTAGAAAGTTGAGAAGCAAGGATCTAGAAGGAGGAAGCAAGGATCTACAAAGAGTAGCAAGGATCTACAATTTGGAAGCAAGTTCATCTCAATTGGAGGTTTCATTGGAAATCCATCTCCCAATAGGTATAATTCAGTTTTTTCTATTAAAATAGCTTCTAAATCTGAGATTTAATCATGTAAAATCAACCCATATGTATGTACTACCCATAGGACTTTGTTTTGTGTTCATAGGAGATCCATGGAGAAAGTTATGGTGCTTTTTGTGTCAATTTTGTTGGAATTTCGAATTTACATTTTGTTGTGTGTGTCAATTGATCCTATAGATCAATTGGACATGTGCTTATGTGTTTGGGGCTTGTGTCGTGTCCATATTTGGGTACATGTGGTTCGTATCCCAACTATTTGGTGATACGTGTCATTTTGGGGGTTTTCTCCGACACGGGGCTTTGAACATGTCGTATTTTGACACGGACACATAGATCTACTTTTGACACTTTAATTTGTTCATAAATATTATTTGTGACTTATTTGTGTCCTTCGGGGTGCAATTAGTTGTGTGTTGGACTCGTGTCACATGCGTATCCAAGATCTAGTGGGATACGGTGTGATACTCTCCAATTTGGTGTATTTATGTGTAGATCTAATTATTTATGCTTTAAATTCTTCATTTATAATTAGTAAATATATATAGATATTATATATTATTTTAGTGTATTTATTATGGTATTTATTGTAGCATAGATCTATAGATATTTCTATGTGTTCTAATATGGTGTATAAATATATATATATGTCGTATTTTGACACGGACACATAGATCTACTTTTGACACTTTAATTTGTTCATAAATATTATTTGTGACTTATTTGTGTCCTTCGGGGTGCAATTAGTTGTGTGTTGGACTCGTGTCACATGCGTATCCAAGATCTAGTGGGATACGGTGTGATACTCTCCAATTTGGTGTATTTATGTGTAGATCTAATTATTTATGCTTTAAATTCTTCATTTATAATTAGTAAATATATATAGATATTATATATTATTTTAGTGTATTTATTATGGTATTTATTGTAGCATAGATCTATAGATATTTCTATGTGTTCTAATGTGGTGTATAAATATATATATATGTATGTAGCTTTCTTGCATGCAATTATATATATACTTATGTTAATAAAATATTTTATACATAAAGGTTTGTAAAATATATTTATGTGTTTAAATGTGTGATTATATTATTTATAATTATTATATAATTATTTGTATATTAATGAATGTGTTTTATGTGTGCTTCTAGCCATGTAAAATACGTACATTAATCTGTGCATTGTGTTTTGTAACTAATAGTATTTGATTGTATATATATAAGTATATATATTTATCTAATTGTTTTATATATATATGTTATGTATATATATAGGTGTTTTGTGAGGTATAATACTAATAATAATATATTATTTTATTTGTATAAATATTGGTTTGTATATACATTATTTAGAGTGTGTATAATATTGTATTATTAGTATACTTTGTGTGGGTATCTATTGGGATCTAATTTTGATTCCTAAATTGTTGTATTTTATTTCTATATTATTTATATAGATTTCTTGTGAGGTTGACCTTGGTTTGACCATGTTTGACTTTAGTTGACTTTAGAGTTGACCATAGTTGACTTTTGATTTAGAATTGATTTATTGACTTAGAAGTTGACTAGTTTGACTTGTTCTCTTTCCGGGACCTTGTATTAATATGGTATTCTATATCTAGGTCTTCGAGGTACCGAGTCAGACATCTGTGAGACTGTTCTTTGGACTTCAGGCGAGTACATTCTCTGATAGTTTCTCATTTATGATATCCTCTATGTTCGTTGTATCTAGTGTAGATATACATGTTTCTCTTGACACTATAGTTTCACGGATTGGTATATCCGGATCTCGTCATGAGATGTTATTCCTTGGTATATGGTGTATATGGTGCAAGTATTGTTTCATTGGTTATCTTGTACATGTACAGACACTGATTTTCGGGAGGAGTCGCTCTCTTCTTGGGGAATCTAGTGCCATAGCATACTGTGGTTGGATCTATTATACCAGTTGGGGGTGGGGAGTATTAGTATAGATATGTGATCAAATCCCTATTAAATAAAGTATTGGTAAGCGAATAGTGTTGATCATGCACCGCACGTATGATTAGCCAGGCCGCATTGTATCTTGCCCAAGCCGATCACATGTTAAGCTAGTACTCACACACTTAGTCATTAGTATTATTGTTTCATTGGCATATTGTTCATTATTGTATTTCTTTCCAGTATTTCCTTATTGTCTATATATCTCTTGTATCTATTTTGTGCATCTTGTTTATCCACAGCTATTTACTATTACATAGTTTTTATCATGGATTAGAACTGCTGTTAGAGATGTACTCTGCTCCTTTCCTGACTGAATATATTTTTTCAGATGACACTGAGGAGTACCCTACCTATTATGGACCCCAGGATGTTGTGGGTTTAGATTCGGAGACCCTGGCTTAAGAGGGACTTATCCCAACTGAGACAGTTGACCCTGGAGTTGTAGCTTTGTAGTATTGTAGTATCCTTTTGTACTGGATTTGTCTCCAGCTTATTTTGTTACTCTTCAGACTCATTGATGTATTATTTTAAACTCATGAGTTGTATGATGACTATTTTATTCTTATATGATTCGTGCTCATTCTATCTTAGTTCTGTGATTGAGTATTCTATCATTATTGGTGGTTCATTACTTTAGATAGACTATCTATACAGCGTTCTACCGCCGATTCTGCGGCGTAGGCTGGACGTTGTTTTCGACTAGTACCCTTACACCGGGTGCGGGTCGTGACAAAATCTAGCTATCTTATATCCATACCTACCCAATGTAATACTAACATGTGTATCTAATAATACGTATTCTCATTCATGCATATAGCTAATATCTATAACCTAAAGTATACTAACACACATAACATATATCAATACCCAACTCAACATACCTTAACATTATATATATATATATATATATATATATATATATAGCTTAATTAACCAACACCATATCATAACTAGCCTTTTACTCATCCTCATCATGTTGCTGCTACTATACATTGATGCTGCTACTGCTGCTACGCATTACAGCTGCTATGATGCTTCAAAACTACTATTGTTGTATTGTAGTAGCCCGACACCCCCCTAGCACACATGCACACACGCACACACACACATATATATAAAAGATACCCTCATATATATATATATATATATATATATATATATATATAGGTTGCACATATCAGTCACCAATTGAACTCTGTCACAGACATCAAACCCCAAGTATCTCCCCTACCGATACATACTACCCAACCCTAGGTTACATACACCTTAAGATACACACATAGGTATCCAAATAATCATAATGATATATATATATATATATATATATATATATATATATATATATATATTATATATATATATACTACATCAAATATAGTAGGATAAAATATAACAAACACGTGGAGTGCATCGTACCCGTATCACACTCAATCTATGATACGCTTGCGATACGGCTCCAACACACCACCAAATGCATCACAAATGATATGAGCAAGATTAGAATTATAATTAGAAATAACACGAAGTGCTAGCTACTCAAATACGTGCTCGTGTCAAAATATGACATGCTCAAACCCCCTTGTTGAAAGAAAACCCTCAAATCAACCTGTATCGCTAAATTATCGTGATATGGCCTACACATATCCAATTATAGATACGACACAATTTTCATACAATCAAACACATGTCAATTTGGTCTAATTGACCTATTAACAAACACATGATATGCCAATCTCGGAATTCCCCCAAAATTGGCACAAAATACACCATAACTTTCTCTATAGGCCTCCTATGAACATAATTTTACTTCCTATGGGTAGCCTTAGTACATTGGAGGATTCCTAATGATTAAACTACAGATTTAGAGTCTAATTAGAGAGGAAAAACTGAATTGTATCTATTGGGAGATAGATTTCCAATGCAAGTCTCCAAATGAGTGTCAAGAGTCTTCAACTTGTGCTTCTTCTTCCTCCTTGTAGATCCTTGCCTCCTCCTTGTTCAAATATCCTCCAATGGTGAGTAGAGAAGGAATTTAAAGATAATTTAGGTAGGGATTGGTGTAAGGATGAAGGATTTGGAAGGAGAAAAATTCTAGATCTAGAAATGAGATGAATGGATGAAGAGAGAGAGAGTCTCTCTCCTCCCCCCTTGTGGCCGGCCTTGCCACCTTTTCCAAGTCACTATAAAAAGTCTACAATACCCCTTGGGGCTTGTCATGAAGGAATTAATTAAGGAAAGAAATTTCTAATCCCATTGGTCTAACTAATTAAGTCATCCTCCTAATGAATGAGCTTGATTGTTGGGCTCAATCTAACTAGAATTAATGTTGGTCCGTGAGTCTAGTCTAATCTAGCTAGGTCCACTAACACAAGTCCAAAATCAAATATAATATCTAACAATAAATAAATAATACAATAAATAAATATTCAACAAGCACATTAATTAATTAATTATAAAATGACCGAAAATACCCTTTTTTATAAAATGTGGTAGTGACATTACTCATAGCCGAGAAAAATATTGTGTTATTAATCAAAAACTATACTAGTATACCAACTGTGTCTGCACCAATTCCAGTTGAAGTGAATGCGACTAGTGCTCAAAAAATATGACCAATAGTAGGGGTCGAGAAAATCACAGAGGTAGAGGACATGGACGCCGTAGAAGCCAAAGAAATGGCTACAATCTGGGTCCAAAGAACGATACATAGTTCCAAAATAAGGAATTTAATCCTCGAAGAAACAATGCCCAAATTCTCAATTCAGCTGCTCCAACTGATATTTGTAAACATTGTGGAAAAGCTGGTCATTAGAGCGAAACTGTCGCACCTTACAAAAGAAAGTGGACGAGTATGAAGCCTCATAGGGTGTGGAGATTAATCTCATGGAGAGTACAATACACATGGATTTTAATAATTTCTTCCAAGATAAGGATATAAACGTAATTTTGGAAGACCAGTTCATTGCCATAATAGGCAAAGTCAATGAATAGTTATTGTATACTTATGTAAGTTTATTTACTTTCTACTTTGAATAAATTGGTCATTATATGATTAATAGTCTAGGTAGTTTACTTTTTTTGAAGCAGTTTCATTTAGATTTAGATCAAGTTGTAATAATTGGCAATATGTCAAGTTTAACCATTTAGTAGCATATTAATATATTATTAAAACTTTTTTTTGAATGGTATGGACAATGATGATGGCATATGCTTGATAGTTAGTGCGACAAATCACACTATATTAAAAACTAGGAAGTTTTTCACAACATATGCCTCAAACACTGCCAAGGTGACCACCATTGCTGGACCCGTACAGATTATAGAAGGTTATCGTAAGACCGATGTTGTGTTGCCAAATAGAACACACTTAGCAATTCAAAATGCATTATTCTCTAGTATATCTAATAAAAATTAACTCAGCTTTAGAGATATTCGAACGAACGGGTTTCATGTTGAAACCATGAACGATGATAGCAAAGAGTATCTTTGTATCACCTCTAATGTTTGAAGCAATAAACTCACATTAGAAAAGTGCAAGTTAATCTCCTTGGGGCTATATCAAACTACTCTGAAGGTAGTAGAATCTCACCCTATCACTAGCAAAAGGCTTAAGAATTCAAGGAATCTAATCTTTTGGCATGACAGATTGGGTCATCCAGGATCGACTATATTGAGAAAGGTCATCAACAATACCAATGGGCATAATTTATCATACCAAAGTCTTTTTTTTCTACTGAATATTTGTGTGTAGCTTGTTCATAGGGTAAACTCATTACTAGATCTTCACTTCTCAAAATAGCTTTTGAATCACCACCATTCCTTCAGAGAATATAAGGTAATATTTGTGGACCAATTGATCCTGCTAGCGGACCTTTCAGGTATTTTTATGGTTCTAATATATGCTTTTAGTCGATGGTCAAATATTTCCTACTCTCATCTAAAATTTTTGCCTTCTCCAAGCTAATTTCTCAGTTGATTAAGCTTAAGACTCATTTTCCTGACCAACATGTTAGAACAATTCGACTTATAATGCAGCTAAGTTTACTTCACATACTTTTGATGATTATTGTACTTCCGTAGGAATAGAAGTTGAACATTTTGTCCCTCATGTTCATACCCAAATTGGTTTAGCAGAATCCTTGTTTAAGCGTTTTCAGCACATAGCAAGGCCTTTACTCATGCAATCAAACTTATCTGTTTTAGCTTGGGGACATGTCATATTACATGCTGCTAAATTGATTATTGTTAGGCCAACTACATATCATAAGTTTTCACCATCACAACTTGTGACAGGCAATCAACCTAATATCTCTCATTTGCGTAAATTTGGTTATGCTGTTTATGTTCATATTCTCCCTCCTCAATGCTCTAAAATGGGGCCTCAGCACCGTTTAAAAATTTATATTGGTTTTGATTTGCCCTCAATCATTAGATATTTGGAACCTTTAAGTGGTGATATTTTTATTACTAGATTCGCAGACTGACATCTTGATGAGACTAAATTCCCATCGTTAGGGGGGAGATAAGAAAGAAATAAATGTTCTTACAGAACCATTCACCACAAATAAATGACATAAATTATCGTAGGATAATCCCACTTTGTCTTATCTAGGTTCTCGTACTAATCAATGTGAAACTGAGGTACGAAGGATATTGCATCTATAGGAGATTACAAATCAAATACTATATGCATTTATTATGTAGCTAAAGTGATTAAATTATATGTGTCCGCTAAAATGTGCCAGCTCGAATTGATATCCCCGTAGAAAAAATAGTAGAGTGGCTAATGAATCTACTGTACGCCAGAAGCGTGGTAGACATATAGATTCGAAGGACTTAGTCCCTAGAAAAAAAATCCAAGTAACACTCTTAAGGTGTCACGCCCCAGTCCCAAAATATATGGAACCAGGCCACGTGGCATTGGCCAGCTGACACGTCTCCGAGGATATCCTAATTTAATGGATCCTGACGAAGCATGCTACGCTGTCCTAAATCTAACAAGTCTAATATCAACAACAGGCAGTGTCTAATCTCATCCACAAACAACAAGTAAAATACTGAAATGAAAGACTGGAATATAAGAAACATAGTCGAATGACATAATACAACTGAAATATGTCTGGTGGGAACAAACCCACTACAAATGTTGGAGATAAAGTACTGATAGTCTGAAATAAGAGTACTGAAATAAGAGTGACTGAAACAACTGCTAACTAGGTAAAGAGCTCCAGTCATAGGCAGAAGGCCTACCAAGATGATCAGGGGTACTCTGATGGTAAAACCTCCAGCTCCTCGTCAAGAGCAAACCTCGTCTCCACACCTGGCCCGTACACGGTGGGGTAATAGGCCTCGTCCAGATCTGCAAGATAACCAGGTCCTCAGAGGGACGTAACAAGATACAATATACATGCCAGATATAGTACTGAATAAAAGTAAAGAGGGTGTGCTAACTATCTAAGTGAATGCAATGTAAGGACAACCTCGGAACATATAGGTAGGTGTAGGCATAATGTCCAACGTCCTCTAGAGTGTGGTATCTGCAACGTCCATCATTCCGAAGAATGAGGTATCTGTATATATATAACGTCCAACACTCTAAGGGACGTGGTATCTGCAATGTATATACGTCCGTAACACTCCGTAGAGCGCGGTGTCTGAATATAGGAAATCACCGGGTCTGTGGTTCCTCTGGATACCACGGAGTCCGATGGGTGTATCCCATACATTTATCAGTTGTCCTTCCCGCCCAATGTAGATACACAATTCAAATACACGACATGAGTGTACCGTATCTATATGCCAAGTCTCATCTAACTATAATACTCTAGAATACAGGCTAGTCCATGATGCATGTCGTACGTACCGATAGCGAATCGGGTACGCGGACCCACATCCCAATATGAATGTACCATCGTGATACGTGTAAGTGTCACGGTCTAGGAGGATATCAAAATATCCTCACAGTCGAAGGTGAGTCAGCTAGCAACTAGGTCTAGTACACTACTCATCAACGCATTGTCGACTGCACCCAAGTCAATCTCGGACGCGCACAGTTTTATGCATATTTGCAATATTTATCATTTAATTTTAAGCAGTAAATCAGCAAGGTATACTTGCCTGTCCCGGGTAGCTGCGAAATCCAAAGTCCTGCTCCTGATGCCTCGGCGGTACTGTCCAGCAGTCCTATATATGATATAGTAATGACAATATTAGTCGCTATAATAGCACGACTAAGACACAATGCTTGTATCTACAGCTGACATAGGGTTTGGATGGTATATATATATATATATATATATATATATATATATATATATATATATATATACACTAAATCATATTAAAATATATTAAAATAATATGTATGTTTAATAGTACAAAAATAGTACTTATGCATTATTTAGTGATACACCAATAATTATGTATATATACACATATTCAATAAATACATATATATGTATATAATAGATAATATTCATAATATCATATATATTCATATATTTAGATACTATTTATGTACATAAATAAATATACACAACATTATTTATATGTATTTAAATAGTAATTTTGTACCTAAGTAAATATACATAACATACTTATATATATTTAAATATATATATTCTTACACATATTAATATTCACAAGTATATATATATATATATATATATATATATATATATATATATATATATATATATATATATATATATATATATTTATTTATTTATAGATATATAACCATATTTATGTACTAAGTATACAAGTAAATAATAATATATATATGTATATAATATACATATATTTATTATACTAATATACTAAATATATAAGGTATATACAATTATATATATACACACACATTTATATATTATATATATACACATATATACTTATATATACACAAACAATAAATATACCAATATATATATTTATATACAACATATAATAATTAGGTAATATATCAATACATAAAACTGTATTTCAGAAATATATATACATTTATATGTATATATATATATATATACATATACATATTAGGTAATTAATAATTATAAGGTATTTATACCCAAGCATATATATATATATATATATATATATATATATATATATATATATATATATATATATATATATATATATATACTAGGTATATACATACATTTATATATATAAAATACGTACATATATATTTATATTATATATAAAATATTCTCAGAATACATTAATACAGTATATTCACATAAGTATATATGTAAATACTATAAAATACAGGAAATAATAATATATATACAGAATACGTATTAACTTCTAAATAAAATATAGGAACTATATATACACCCATTACAGCACTAAATATGCATATAAATAGTAGTTTAAATACATAAAATAATGTATCTATACGATGCTCAGGTCGAGGGGGTCCCGGTCGCTGGCCGTCGACGGCGGGGGTGGCCGGACGGAGCTCCGACGAAGCTCGGAAAGTCGTCGGCTGCTACAGCAATGGTTTGGCTCGTCGACGCTGCGGGGACGAGGGCGGTCTGCTCCGGCGTTGGCCGGGGCTGGGAGTTGACGGGGAGGACGGTGGTTGGCCGGGGAGGAGGTAGGCCAAGTACGGCGGTCGGCGGAGCTAAGGTGGCAGAGCAATCCATGATCGGGTGGTCGGCTGTCAGTCTAGGGAGGTGTGGCCCGAGTTGAGGACGGCGGAGAGTGCGGCGGCTATGGGCGGAGTGGTCGTCGGGGACGGTGGTGGTAGGTAGGGGGGAGGTCGGCGAAGGGGTCTGGGTCGGTGCGGGGGTCGCCGGACTTGGTGGCTGGCTGGGAGGAGGCGGCAGGTTGTGATGGGTTGGGGTAGAGCTCGGCTGGAGGGTTTTGGAAAATAGGATTTGTATGTTGGTTTTCTTGGGTTGTGTGCCAATACAAGTGATGTAACATGTTGTTTAAGTATGTGAGAGAGTGGGGGGGGCTGCCTAGGGATTAGGGCCGGCTGCTAGAAAATTTTGGAGAGTTGGAGATGTCCATCAAGATGAAGGAAGGGCTAGGAATTTAGCATTTTGAATGAAGGGCCATGATGTGCCCTTCATAAAGGGGTGCAAGTACACTAGGAATGGGGAGAAAATGAATGGATACGGTTAGGGAATGACAATTTCTTTCTCCATGATGTTGGGCCAATGAGAGGGGGGCACCTCATTATAATTTTGCAAAAAGGCCCCTGAACAATTTGGTATTTGTACAATTTCTGAAATTGGAGATTTGATGTAAACAAACACCATGTTTGGTGTTCTTCATTGGGCTAGGATGGTGTATGATGTTTTATATGAGGCTTGTGGGTATGGGTGTGGGTGTGGGTGTGGGTTTGGGTTAGAGTTGGGCCTAATTTAATTGAGGTTAGGTCACCACGTTAATTAATTCATAATTAATGCACCGGGTGTCTCTAATTTAATTTAACAAGAACCGGGGGTCTAAATTGGGTTGGACAAGGGTCATTAGTGTGGTAGGCTCAGTGTACAATAATGCCATGATCTGGGTTGGTCAAATCGGATCGAGATGGGGTCTCAATTTTGATTGGAACGGACAACGAACGTAATTATGTAATTTATTTAATTTGCGTACGGACGTTTGTAACGACTTTTGTGCGACTAAAATCAGGCACGAAAATCAGTATCCGGGGTTTGTTCAAGGTTCAATATGATAGGTTAGCATGTCTAAGCCAGGTATGTGGAAATTGTTTTAGGGTAACAGCTAGGGTAGTATCCTAAAACAACAAATCATTGCACAGGTATTATAATACTATATAATAGATCTTAATTATATCTAGTTAACCCTAATTAGGCTATTTGAATTAATTAACCCTAATTTTTGGTTGAGGGGGTTTACATAAGGAGGTTATACATAACGCTCAAGAAGAGGTTATGAATGACAGATCCATACTCTCTGAAAACCCAGAAGAGATTATTGTCTTAGAAAAGGCACAAGCCGAAGAGGAGGCTCAGGTACCTGAATACAAAGAGATCTCTATATTTTATACATATATAAGAGAGGTATGGGATCGCAATGATATAACAATAGATGAGATATTCTCATTCTCAGTAGCTACTAAAATATCTAAGGGCATTGATAATACTGAACCACATAGCATCGATGAATGTCGACAAAGAAAAGATTGGTCAAAATAGAAGGATGTTATTCAAGCAGAATTGGATTCCCTTAATAAACATGGAGTGTTCGGACCTATAGTTCAAACACCAAAAGATGTCAGACCGGTAGGTTACAAGTGGGTGTTTGTAAGAAAGCGAAATAAAATGAATGAAATCGCTAGATTTAAGGCACGATTAGTGGCACAAGATTTTTCTCAGGGACCCATGATTGATTACGAAGAGATGTATTCTCCCTTAATAGATGCAACAACGTTTCGTTATTTGAAAAGTCTTACAGTTGAGAAAAAGCTGGATATGAGACTTATGGATGTTGTAATAGCCTATCTATATGGTGATTTATATAGCGATATCTATATAAAAATCCCAGATGGATTTAACCTACCCAGCTCAAAAGCTAAGAACATGCATTCCATAAAGCTAAGACATTCATTGTATGGTTTGAAATAATCTGGATGGATGTGGTACAACCGTCTTAGTAAATATATAAAAATGGAGGGATATGAGAATAATTCTATATGCCCATATGTCTTTATAAAGAAATCTAAGGATGGTTTCGCTATAGTTGCAGTATATGTCGATGACATAAACATGATTGGGACAAGACATGAAATCACTGAGACTGCAAACTATCTGAAAAAGGAGTTTGAGATAAAAGATCTCGGAGATACGAAATATTGTCTCGAATTACAAATTGAGCATTACGCTAATAGAATTTTAGTGCATCAATCCAAATACACAAAAAATATATTAAAATAGTTCAATATGGATAAAGCTCATCCCCTTAGCACTCTAATGGTTGTTCGATCTTTATATATTAATAAAGATCCAAATCATCCTAAGGACGACAATGAAATGATGCTAGGACCTAAAGTATCGTACCTTAGTGCCATTGGGGCATTAATATATCTATCACAATATACAATGCCAGACATATCATTCTCTGTCAATATGTTGGCTAAATATAGCTCGACAAACTCGCAGACATTGGAATAATATTAAACATGTGATGAGATATCTTCGTGGAACTATCGACATGGAATTATTTTATACTTGTGGTTTATCTGACATCCTGAATCTAGTTGGCTTTGCAGATTCAGGTTATTTATCTGATCCTCATAAATGTCGTTCACAAACTGGATATGTGTTTCTTAATAGCAATACAGCTATTTCTTGGCATTCAACAAAATAGACAATGGTTGCTACCTCCTCAAATCACTCAAAAATATTGGCTCTCCATGAAGCAAGTAGAGAATGTATTTGGCTGAGATCGTTGATTCAACACATTCGTAGCTCTTGTCACCCTTCTCCTACCACAGATACTTGAACTGTTATTCATGAGGATAATATAGCATGTATTGCACCAATTCAAGGTAGATTCATTAAAGGATACAGGACCAAGCATATCTCATCGAAGTTTTTCTACACTCATGAGCTTCAAAAGAACTTTGATATTGACGTCCAACAAGTTCGCTCAAGTGATAATCTTGCAGACTTATTCACCAAATCGTTGCCAAAGTCAACTTTTCAGGAACTAGTTTATGAAATTAGAATGTGACACATTCATCAACTGACTATTCAGGATCAACATCATCAGGGGAAGTGATTATTTTCAGGGGGGATACATTTTGTATGGACTATAACGCGTTGTACTCTTTTTCCTTAGTCATAAATTTTTTTCATTGGATTTTTTCTGACAAGGTTTTAATAAGGCAACATTAAGCATACCCACACCTATCTAAGTCATCCTAAATATTGTACTCTTTTCTTTCGTATAGGTTTTGTCCTAATAGATTTTTTTGGCAAAATTTTAACGAGACAATAGGTTTAGAGATGGTGGTAATCAAAATGAGGAGTGTTATAGGTTACTAAAGGGTTGGATTCCCACTTTATTTTTAGTCCCACATTGGTTAGAGATTAGTATTACAACTTTATTAGATTGTATAAATAAGACCTTTGACTCCCACTATGTGATTACTAATAAGAGATCTTTTCTCTTATTTTCTTCTTCCTTCTTCTAAGTTTATTCTAACAAAATTGTATATTTCGATACAGAGGTTTACAGTCTTCCGCATGGAAAAGTATTTGTTGATTCCCGCAAGAAATATTTCTATTGCTCACACAGAAATGAACACTATCATCCGTACTTGTTGTTGAACTATGTGGGAAACATTTAAGTCTTCCATGCAAAAATGATCTTGTTGCTTCACGCATGAAGTAGTTGTTGGAGTGGGTGGGGTTCCCAACCTATGTGAAAAATATCCCAAAGTAGAATTGAGTATTTCTACATATAATAGGAATACCTCAATTTATTTGGATTGGATATTCCTAAATATAATAGGAATATCTCAATGGATTTGGATTGGATATTCCTACATATAATAGGAATATGTCAATGGATTTGGATTTGGATTGGATATTCCTATCTATAATAGGAATGCTAGTTGTGGGTTTGAGGCTATATATAGCTGTCTTCTGGCCCTAAAATAAATCTCTTTCTCTAAAAAAAATATAGCAACAAGGAGAGAAAAAGAGGCAAGAGTGTCATTGCAACAATGGAGAGGAGAAAGAAGGATTGGAGGCCGTTTCGAAGAAAGAGATCTGTTTCGGGTATTTCTCGTTGTCTTTCTTCTCCGTGGTTGTAATCTATTTTTTGTTCCAAAAGAGTTGTGGTGATCCATTTGGATCTGTGAGAAGTTTGTAAGGAGTCTGTGTATTTCTTATTCTATTAGTGGAGGCTTTTCAGGGTTGGACTCAGATCGTCCTGTAGTTTTTTTCGTAAGGGTTTTCCACGTAAAAAATCTTTGTGTCTGCGATTTGTGTTTGGCATTTTTGGTTTGTGCGTTTTGCTCGGTTCTCTCGCAGGTACTCTCTAGTTTGGAGAATGGTTTTTGCACTTTCGTTCCCATCAAAGTGGTATCAGAGCCTGGTTCTAGAATTTCAAAAGGGTGTCAGGAGTTGACAGGCAAACCAGGAAGGAAAGATGGACGTAAAATCGGTACGAATGATAAGCCTGAACGATACCAACTATCATTACTGAAGGAGCAAGATGAATGATC